>VZSE01012282.1:383992-585352 GCA_013398275.1 Promerops cafer
CCGTGTACGAGCTCTGCGAGGTGATCGGCAAGTGAGTGCGGCGGGGAGCGGGCAGGGCAGGGCAGGGCTGGGCGGGGGGAGCGCTGCCCCGCGCCCCCCGCCCGCACCGGGCACGGGGATGCTCCGCCCGGGACCCACCTGAGTCGCCGCCGCCGGCGGGTCCGTGCGGGGTCCGGGTCTCCCCCGTGGCCGGTGCCCACCGTCCTCGTCACACGGGAGACGGAAGGGGGAGAAGTGACCCCATGTTTCCTCAGCCACCATGATTAACCACCTCGCCATCGCTCAGCCTGGCTGCAGCAAGCGGCAACCACTTCCCACCCCTTTTCTTCTCCTCCCCCCCGATATCCCATTCCTGGCACACCCATCAAGGATTGCCTCTTGGGGAAAGGAAAGGGAAGATAGCTCTCCGTAGATCCACCTATTCACTGGGTGTCTGCATATTTGTGCGCCAGGTGTTGGGTTTTCCTGTTCTTTGATGCATAATAACCAGCTTGGTAGTGGCGCTCGGGTAGTGCTCGGTTCTCGTCCAGATCCATCACTCTCGTTCGTGTGGAAATGGAGATGTACAAGGCAGGAGGAGTGCTTGGCCTTTTGAGTCTTATTATGCAACTGCTGTTAAACCGATGCTCGAGGCTTGTATGAAACCTGGGAGTTGAGGCAGTGGCTGGCGTTCCCCAGCTGCTGTTTCGGGTTACCGCTGTTGGATGAAAATGACAATTTGAGTCACCAAGAAAATGCGGAGACTCCCCCAAATCAGATGGTGATAAAGAATTAAACCTGAACTCCATTCTCCCCTGCCCCTATATTTCTGTGACTGCTCAGTTTTGAAATCCTTTCTTTATTTCTTCATCGTCTTTCATGTATTTTCTGTAGTTGTGTCTGTGTTGCAAAAAGGACACGAAAGATACAGTGATACTGAGACTGCCTAATTTTCTGCGTGTCTGATTCCGACGCTGAGATTGCTCTGCAAGCCTTAGTAGTGACACTGTTCGGTGTGCTTGGAGGTTTTTTTTTCGTGACATGACAATGGATTTTATGAGAATAATTGACCGTGTTTTGATTATAAACAAAGAATGTTTCCTGCATGTATTCTCTTGCCCGCTCTCCACCCCGATGCTTTTCAGTGTATATGGAGTGCTCTCTGCTTTCAAAGCCAGGGCTAAAAATATTCTAGAATTAATCTTTTCTCGGGATTATACTGAAATGCTGGTCTTGGACATAGCAGGTGGCTTTGTTGTCGGCAGAAGTTTGAGCACTCAGTTCTGTCGTTTCACAAGACACTACCACCTTGCTCCTAACACAACTTTTAAAAATATTAAGCTCCAAGGGCCTTGTTTGCCATCATAAATGGTATGTGATTGCTTTAACTTGGTGCTGGTGAGAAGCTTCTGTAGGAGCAAAACTCTTATTATTGGAGGCGTTTTGAATACAATTTTTGGCACACTCCTTTCACAAGTGGTTTTATGCTAACTACTGCAGTTCACACTCGGCTTTATTCCTGCCCGATTGCCATTAGAAGGAAGGTGCAGTGCTTATGCATGGCCGCACACCCTTTTGGAGGATGGGTAATCGATTCACAGGGGGCCAGATGTTTGCACATCTCCACTGACTTTTTGTTCTGTGGCTGGAGAATTTTGAAGGGAGAGCTCAAAACCGGTGGATTAGGTGTTGGCCGCAGAAGTTCCACTCGAGATTTAGGTAGTATAGAGAGTGTTGTGATGTAACTAGATCTAACAGATAAATATTGAATCACAGTAGCATGATGATGCCAAGAGCACTGTAGCAGAAACAGGGTGTATCACTGAAAATAGCAGCAGTGGTGGTGTGAAGGGCTGATAGCTGATAGCTGGTTGTGATTACTCAGGTTTTTCCACGCAGATGTCAAGTCAGTCCTCTAAAAAAACCCAAACATTTAAAATATAAATACACAATTTTCATGTACAGTTTGAGTGGTATTCCTGTTTCTTTGCAATGCTATGCAGGTAAATTCCAGGGGACCAGAGGTGCAGCATCTTTATTTAGCTTACGGATTCTGGGCTCCACCTTGCCTGTCCATAAGAAACTCCAGGAAAGCTGCTGTAAATCTGCTTTGAATTGCTACATATGCATTTGACCAAACATCTTTCAGTGAAACATACACGAAACGTCTGCATGTTCCTGGGATTTGTTATTGATTGATACAGTGATTTAGTTCTTGCAGATAGCACATCTGGCTCTGATTTGCATTTCGGACACGTGAAATACTAAAATGTGTAATTTATCTTTCCTAAATAGGTAGTTACCCCTGTCACTTAGTAGTAAAAGGTATTTTCATAAAAGGTGTGGTAAAGAGGTCTTTGCCTGTAAAATGTCTGAGTGTTTAGTCAAAGTTCCCATGCAATTTACTAGAGAAATCAGGAGAGACTTTCTTGGCTGACAGTAGACAGTCCAATTTGTTGAGGCATATTCTGATCTTTAGGATAAGCTTTAGACACTTCTAAATACAATAAACTGATAAGACTGACTTTGAGTAAATGCAGCAATAATAGCTTTTGGTGAGGAACAATTACAGGGTAGTAGTATATGAATGAATTGATGGGAATGACAATGATAAACTGTTTGTTATGTGACATTTAGTGTGTTTAAGTTCTGCAAACATGCATTTTTCATTTTCAAGGGGTGTGGGTGGAAAGAAGGGCCAGGAGGGATAGAGAGAAATTCTAGTTCATGTTTTCATTAGAAAAAAAATGTTAAGGGAAATCTTATTTTGCATATATTTCCAGTATACCTTTCCATTGCTGAAAGCTATATGAAAATACAAATAACAATCCCAATTTCTCATTGAACTTTTTTAAGTGGCATTTATAACACTAACATTAGTCATGTATTTTTACTTAACTAGACATGTTATGTTTGAGGTTACTGTCTCTTCAACTGGTCCGACACAAACATTTTTCAGCAAGAAATAAATTGGGGATTTCTTTATTTATCTTCAAAAATGTGTTAACATATCTCAGGATAAGTGATAGTGATGAAAAATACAGGTGGGCCATTTTTTTTTTTTCCAACTTGCTTCCAGGTGGCTTTGAAGAGATTCTCCCTGTGTATTGGTTGAGAAGTACACAGTCTAAAATCTTTAAGGCTGTTCCTATGTGGATCAGACCATGTGTTTGATTGACAGCTCACAGATAATAGTGCTAAGTTTACTTGTTTATTTTTTATTAGAATTTTCATTCAAAATGCTTTGAGTAGTTTATAAAACGTAGTAGATGTAAAATTGAAACATCTTGGCTACTCATCCAAGGTGCAGGCTGTTCTGAGTTTATCAGAGGAGCTCCACATACACATAGCAGGAGTTTTCTTTATGCCAAAGAGAGAATGCCTGTCTTTAGCAGGTGTTGAATCTAGAAGAGTGAGGCAAGGTTTTTATGATAGAACCTTGTTCTGCAAGGACTTTATTTTAAATTATCTGGTTTTACGTTTCTGTACCTCTTAAGATCCATATTAGTTTATGTTAGCATTAGAGGAGAACCATAAAGATTGTCTGACCTTTCTAACAGTAGGACTGGAGGTTGCTTAAAATTTTTCCAAATGTTTAAGTTGTAAATAGAATGGGATAAAGATGATAGGCATTTATTTGTGTTTAAAAGGGCTTTGGTCACAATTGAAGTCGTTAATCCTGAGGTGCATTAGGAAAAGCATGGCTGGCAGGTGGAGGGAGGGGATCCTGCTCCTTTGCTCAGCACTGGTGAGGATCACCTGGAGTGCTGTGTCCAGTTCTGGGCTCCTCAGGACATGACAGGCATGGAGCTCCTGGAGCAGATCCAGTGGAGGGTGACAAAGATGAGGAAGGGACTGGAGCATCTCACTGAGGAAAGGCTGAGGGAGCCAGGCCTGTTCAGCCTCGAGAAGAGAGGGCTGAGAGGGGCCCTCATCCCTGTCAGTGTCTGCAGGGAGGGGTCAGAGGATGGACCAGGCTCTGCTCCATGGGGCCCAGCAATGGGACAAGAGGAACGGGCAGGAACTGATGGCCAGGAAGCTCCACCTGAACATGAGGAAGAATTCCTGTGCTGTGCAGTGACCAAGCACTGGGACTGATTGTCCAGAGAAGGCATGGAGTCTCCCTCACTGGAGATATTCCAAACACATCTGGACACAATCCTGTGCTGTGTGCTCTGGGATGGCCCTGCTTGAGCAGGGAGGTAGGACCAGATGACCCATGGTGGTCCCTTCCAGCCTTATCCATTCTGTAATACTAATAGTCACTTGAACTGTACATTTTTGGCGTTTTTTTCTTCCATTTGTGGGCCATATGTGCCATCATTGTGTGTGTAGTCATGCAGTTGTTGGCATTTCCAGTACCAAAGTATAACATGATGTTTGGTGCTGATGCTGTCAGAACTTTCTGGATGTTCTCTGCAAACTTGGTTAAAGCTAATCCTCTTCTGCACTGCATGCATGAGGGTTTTAGTTTGTTTTCACCCCTCTTCCCTCTGCGATGGGATGAATCTCTCTGCTTGGGCTCTCCATCCAGTAAAGAGTAGTTAAAAGGCAAGAGCCAGCAGGCATTGCTCCGTTCTCCTTCCAGACTGCCAGCACTGCTGGAACACCACAGATGTGAGCTGAGGATGAAAAGTCATGGGGCAGGGGTTAGTTGGTTGGTTGGTTGGGTTTTTTTCATTAAAATTTGAAAGCTCCTCACCCACTGAAGTCAGACAAGGGGTGGTGGTTGCAATTCCATCCTAAGCTCTTACCTGGAGTTGGAGGTGCTTTAGATTTAAGCCTCAGTCTGGGAATGTTCAGGAAAAGGGTGACAGAGCTCGTGGATTCCTTGTCCAAGAAATACTTAAAACTTTTAATAATTTTCATTATTGTGGTAACGAAACTGTAGAGGTATTTTGATGGTTTCAGTGGTATTGTTTTTCATTATTGCCTCCATTTTCACTCACAGGAATTGGAATGCTATTGACTCCTAAACATACTTTTACTCTAGTACACTGTTGAGATCATGCATTTTCTGTAAAATCAATGCAAATAACTGGTGGGTGTAATTAATGACAAATCAAATGAAAATATGAAACAACTGTAGTATGTACTCATTGTTTGTAAAGGGGGGAAGGGAAGGGAACTTCTTTGGGATATGGCAACTGATTTGTGTAGTTTAGCTTTTGAGTTTTTTAGTGCTGTTTGAAACTCTCTGCTAATAAAACATTCTTGGCTGTTGTCTCTGTTACAGTATGTAAGAGTAACAGATTATAATAAATATTTGATTTAAGCATGAGGTCATAATGTGCATTGCTTCAGGAAAATAGTGATTATTTGTAGTGTCTAATTGCTAGAGTATATTCTTAGCTAAGTTATTCTGCTATGGATTTTAGCTGTAGTAGTCACCTGTTTCTACTTAAGAGGCTCTGCCTATTTAAGAGAAGCAGCTAAACACAGAATAGAATGCATAAACCTGGTTGCAGAGTACAACATTTCAATCACTACTCTCTGTTTGTACGGCTTTTTCTAATATTGTCTGGATAACCAGCAGCACTGCTGTGCACATCCTTCTTGAGGAAGAATTCCTTCATGGAAAGGGTTGCTAAGCATTGGAATGAACTGCCCAGAGGGGTGGAGGAGTCACCATCCCTGGAGCTGTTCACGAGATGACTGGATGTGGCACTCAGTGCCATCCATGGTTGAGTTGACAGGGTGGTGATCACTCAGAGGTTGGAGTCGATGATCTCAGGGAGTTTTTTTCCCAACATAAATGATTCTGTGATTTTTATGATGTGAACAAGACAGCTGTAGTGATTGGGAAGTTGAGGCTTGCTTAAGAGGGGAGTATGAAGGAACTTATCTGGGAAAATACAGGCTGAGAAAGATTGTGCAAGGGCTTTGCAAATAGGTTTTAAACACAGTTTATGTGTTTAAACATGCGAGAGAAGGAAACCTCGAAAATGAGCAAATCTGAGCAGACTAGTCCTGTGTAATTTCAGCCTGAAAATTGGAAGATTTTAGACCAATTTACTACTGAGATTCTGGATCAGATGTCTGTAAGAAATTGTGGGATGAAAAAAGTGACCTCGACTTGAAGATTTGCTAAGTTAGGAGTTTGATCTTTTCATTAAAATAGTATGAAGCTTTGTTGCCTTCAGAAAAATGGGGGCCAGGCTTCAGGACCCAAGTATTTATTGATTCAATCTTTTGAATTTCAATTCAAACATAATACTTAAGATAAAATGCTCTAGGATAAAAAAATATTAGGGAAAGAAGAGAGACACATTTTATGTCAACAGCCACTCACCTACTTAGCCCTGTGTCTGATACACTGCGCTTTTTTATCATCTTTTATACAGATGTCACTACTATGAACGGTAATCAAGCATTATTAACCTCAGTATGATGTTTCCAAAGATCACTTCTCAGAAACTTGTAGTCATATTAAATGTGTCATCTAAAGAATGATGACTCCAGAAATGAGTGGTTGTTATAAGTAGGTATTTCGTGCTGAATTGTGGAATTGATAAAAATAACTCTAATGAATGGAGTACATTTTTTTTTTAGTGTGCAGCATGACTGTCAGCATGGCCAGAACTATTATCCCTAACTGTTAAAAAAATTAGATTTACCTCTTAAATTAGTGTAGTAATCAGCTATTCCCACCAGAAGAATCCCAAGAAACTTTTCTTTTTCTTTGCCTACATCAGATAAGTCTGTAAGAAGAGACCTTGCTAGGTCATCTAAAGCATGGGAAGAGAGCGCCTTGAGTTCAGCGTAGCTGTAAACTGAACTGGGTTTTGTGTGCCAAGTTAGTACCTTCTCTTCATAAACTTCTGCTGCATTCAGAATGGGTTACAGTGTTCCTTGGGAGGTGCCTGTTGGGGAATGCTGCCCTTGTTGGAAACAGCAGTGCACAGCAAAACTGTGGCATTTCAGTTACCTTTGTGTTACTGGGTATTTAAGCTCCCTTTTACCAGTATCTTTTTTTTGGAGGTGAAAACAGTGAAATAAGGTTCAAATAATTTTTAGAGCTTGACCATAAAAGACCTTTACATTGTAATAAGGGTTTATTTTTTGGCTTTAGTTTGAATGAGAAGCAAAGTCTTTTCAGAGATATGACTACAAACCTTTTACAGGATAAATTACAAGTGCCTTGCTCTTTTACTTTCATCCTTTTTTTTTCTAGAATAGGATAAGAAAGGGTAGAAAGTTAGAAAGTAAGTTATTCCATACCATCTGTCTTTTGCTGCAGTGTTGAAGGTGCAGTGGGGCTGTACTTNAACCTTTTACAGGATAAATTTAGGACTAAAAGGACTGAGGGCTATTGCCTAATGTATTCTCACAGGACAGAATTGAATGTCCCTTGGTTAACAAGTGCCTTGCTCTTTTACTTTCATCCTTTTTTTTTCTAGAATAGGATAAGAAAGGGTAGAAAGTTAGAAAGTAAGTTATTCCATACCATCTGTCTTTTGCTGCAGTGTTGAAGGTGCAGTGGGGCTGTACTTTCCTTCCAGGTTTAGGATTTTTCAGAATTCTTGTGTTGTCAATATTTTGCCAGTTTCTGTATTGACTTTAACTTTTTTAGAAGTCACTAGTTAGAGCATGTCTTCAGCACCTGAAAACATTTATAGTTGATGCATAGTTCTTACAAACTTGCAGAGTTCATTGTCTGTTTAAGAAATTCTGAATATTTGCCTTCTGCCATGGATTCTAAGTAGCATTTGGTTGAATAGATTTTTACTTGGCACCTTCACCTGTTTCTTTGGCTTCCCAACGGCAGGTCACTGCTTGCAGCTACTCTTATTTCATTTTTAACTAACATCTTCATTTTCTTTTCTGGATTATGTGGACATAAGCAGTTGTTCCTAGCACTTAATATTGAGTAAATTTCATGGATATGAGAACTAAGAAAGTTGTACAAAACTTCCCTCTTGAACAAATTTTTTAGAAGTAAAAGCCGGGGTGTAAGTCCTGTACAGGCATTTACAGTGGTTCAAAATGTGCTTTTTTCAGTTGTTTGGAAGCACTTTAAGGCAGGTTGCAAAACAAGTTTTATCTTACCAAAGTGTCAGTTCTGCTGCAGCTGAGATTAAGAAACCCTTAGAATTTCAAAGTGTGCCTTTCCTAGGGAACACATTCTTCTTGGGTAGCTCATGACTTCATATAAATTTAGTTACCAGAGTGTGGAAGGTAGTTGACTTTTGGGAATTTTTGATCCAAGGATCACTAGGAGTAAGGAAGGAAGTCTTAACTGTAGAGAGGCTGGGGCTTCTCAGGTACAGTGGTCTTTAAGATATTCAGAACTTCATGAAATCTTTTTCTAGGTGTCTTGTTATGTGGGTCTGTGAAGTAGACATAACACCACAAAAAAAAAACCCAAAAAGAACTAAAGAACTTCTCCTAAAATAAAGTTCAGCTTGTCCTGACCATCTCAGAACTTAGGCATGTTCCTCTACCTTCTTTTTTCTCCCTCTTTCACTTTGGGGAGAGGGTCTATGAGTGAAACCCTTGGCTGTGTCCTTGACGTTCCAGCTTAGAGAAGCCAGCCAAAGGAGTGTGTTACTGTTTTACTTCCACACTGCTGCAGGGAAATCCTGATAATCCAAATGGAGTTGTCATCTGCCCACTTTCTCCTTTTTTTTTTTTTTTTTGGCTCCAGATGTTGTTCCTGATACTGAACAGAGGGGGAACAGTTCTGAACCGTGGGAAAGCACTCATTTACACTCAATTAGAGGGATCAATACACCTGTAAATGGAAGGGACAGTGGAGAAGCAAGTGAGGTAATCTTATCTCCCTTCTTCAAACCACTCCTCCACCCCCCTCCTTCTGGTCAGAGGAAGATTATAGAGAAGGTGGGGGTGAGGGTAGCCTGTGAAGATGAAAAACAATTTAGGGAATTATATATTAAGTCACAGGATTTTTTCTACATCAATAGTGATCCAAACTAGTAATTTTTCCTAGAGAAGAACTTTGTGGAGCTCTTTATGTTTGCCAGGATTGAACTTGAATGCAGCAGCAGCAGATAGGTTGAGTTTGGATGGGTTTGGAGAAGAGACCTGTCTGCTCAGCACTGGTGTGGCTGCATGCAGAGCAGGAGCCAGGGTGGGAAGTGAGGTGAAATCCTGCACCTTTGTGATCCTGCAGGCTCAGTAAGTATATCATGATTCGTGAAGGAGAGCTGTGACAAGTTGTAGCTGTGCTGGAGGTTGTGTAAACATGGCAGCAGTAGCCCTTCTCCTCTTTGTGCCCTGTATGAGGAGTGTGTGAGGGCATCTTGGTGACAGGAGCTGAATTAATTTTGCTGCTGCTGGAAGAAGGAGGTGTTGCTCACAGAGATCTTGCTCTCTTTATGTGCTTCCATGCCCTGAGTGATCCACCCTTCCCCTGTGCCAGCCTTATATTCATCTGGTCTGTATGAGCCAGGTGCACTACAAAAATACTCACTTGCTGGATGGTTTTTCTGCTGTTTTCACTGGCTTGACCAGACCTACAGAGAAGTCAGGGATTGCTCAAGGTAGAAGACTCAGGGATGGAGAGAGATAAAGTGTGCAGGCACCACTCCCCTCTTCTCACCTTTGACAACAGTGAATTGCTAAGACCATATCATAAAATGCTTTGTTAGGTTTTTTTAAAAGCATTTTTGGGTTTTTTTTGTATAATCAGGAAGTTAGCTTCCAAACCCTTTTCTGCAATAATCCAGACAATGGCAAGGAAAGGGCAAGAAAAAAGGGAAACGGATTAGGTTTTTTGGGGGGAAAGGAAACGTTCCAAATTAACATGCAATTATTAACACACACACACAAAACGGTCTTAATTTGTTTTTTCTTTCTTCCTGTACACATAGATATTGCCTGTAATTAAAACCAAGCACTTACATCAGGACCTCACTTCATTCAGGATTTTAATTGGCGACACAGCCAATTAAAATTAGGAAGACAGCTAAGTCTGGGATTTTTATTTGTTGAATATTTGAATTAATTCTTTGAAGCATATTAGCTTCTGACAGATGTTAGATGTTCTTCAAGTGTGCATGTGCCTTGCTGGGTCGTTCAGGACTTAAAATGTTCACAGTTGAGAGTACTCTGAACAGCAAGTGTGCTTGATGTTTGTGAGTAATTCTAATCTTTATAGCAACGAAATCTGTTACTTCTGGTTCTGGTGTGATTGTGTGCAAAAGCTCTGATAGCATATTTAGGAATGTTCAAGAAGTTCAAAACCAAAGTTTTCCCAAGCCACATATTTTCAGATTTTGTTTTGCTCTAAACTTAAACGTGAAATGTATTGTATTGACTTCTGCCTTTCTCTCTATTTGTTTTATTGGAATTTTTTGTTTGGGTTTTTGTTTTGGGTCTTTTTAGGAAAAGTTCTGTGTTAGTGCATCTAGATCAAGTTTAGATTGAAACGTACCAACTTCAATTTACAGAAAACACTGTTTTCCTTTCTACAGCCCCCAAACTAGAAGTAACCTCTTTCTTAGTGTGTTTCTGCAAGTATCTTAATTTCAGACCTTCAGCACTACAGACATGAAAGGAACAAAAGGGGCTTTCAGAACTGAAGGTCAGACAGAACTGTTTTGCTCAGTTAGAGCTATTAGATTAAGATTATTTTTCTTACTTTTTCCTTTCTGGAAAAAGCAGTTATCTGTTGGCCGAGTTTCTCGGATGTTCAGCCCTTAAGGTTCAATTATCTTTAAAAGCATAAAGTAAACAGGGTGCTTAA
This sequence comes from Promerops cafer, assembly GCA_013398275.1. Lineage (NCBI taxonomy): Eukaryota > Metazoa > Chordata > Aves > Passeriformes > Nectariniidae > Promerops > Promerops cafer. The sequence continues at coordinate 394,680 of VZSE01012282.1, forward strand.
AATATCAGAAGTTCTTTCCCTAATCTTAGATCTCAAGTGTGTCAATTTTTTTTTATCAGCTGCAGGCACTTGTAATTGTAAAGTATTCAAAACTTCATAGCTGCCATTGAGATACACTTTGAGGATACTTTCTCAGCTCTTGCAGATGAATCTTCTTACTTGGATTCTTAGTTTGAAGTTTTCAAAAGTTCAAGTTGGCTGTTGGCTGTGTTGATAAGGGATGTTTTCAAATAGATTGCTGACTGTAGAGTTGTTTTGTGTTAATGTCTGAAATACTTAAAATTTGCTCAGAATAGGGAGTGGGGATCGGATTTTTTTTTGTGAAGATGATCATCATGGATGCTTCGTTTCCTTTCTTAGAGGATCTGGTGACTTTTAAATGATTCCATAAAACATCAGCTGGGAGTGCTAAGAATACCTTTGTTTCCCGTGTCTTGTAGCCTGATGAGTGCTTTTGCAGGCACTGTGTGTTAGGGAAGGATTTTAATACGAGTATCCTGATTTCGGGAGGGTTGCTCCAAGCACTGATGAGTAGCAGCTGCCACTGCACTGCCATGGACTGACAAGTTCTGAGAACATGTCCCAGGCAGTAGAGAGGCAAAATCCACAGCAAAACTGTTGGTTTGGTATTCTCCATGCTGGTGAGTTACAATGTCTCTTGAGATTGCACTTTTCAATATCCAGAATCCTTTAGGTGGTGTGTTAAACAGCAGACTCAGAAGTTTAATCTGAAATTATTCTCAGGGATGCAGTTGAGCAGAAAGGTGAGGTCACTCTGTGAAACTTCTGTGATTCTTTCCCTGGATGTTTGTTGTTTTTCAGAATGGGACTTAGTTTCTCATATTGCTAGTGTATTTCTTAAAAATTTAAAGTGTTGCAGAAACTAATTTGAGAAATTCTCTCCTCAAAACCCAGGCTATATCCAGCTTCTGGGTACTTGCTACAGTTGCAAAGATAAGGAAAAGTGTAAGAATAATACCTTCCTGAAATGTTGTTTCAGATGTATGGAACATTCGTAAATCAGCGGTGACTTGTGAGAATATTGATGCATGTTAGAATTTAAACATGTGTATTTTGCTGAAAGCTGCTTTAAAATTATTTTTCTTATATGTGCTAAAAATTGATCTGTGAAGTTTTTTGCATTTAAAAATAGAGCCTTCCAGTGGTTTGTAGCTGTTCTTACTGATAGGTTTCCTTTTTTTTGGTCACTGTTTGAAAAAGGAAAAAAGAAAAAAAGAAGAAAAACCAACTTGAAATGTTTAATGTTTGGACAAAGCTGTAAGATTTACTCAGAACTTTCCTTTTCATTTAACTTTTCCTCTTACACTAAGAGGCTAGCTTGAGACTTTGCTGCCATCTCTAGTTTCTTGATGAAATTTATCTTGAGCAGCTACTTGGTCCTGCATTTTTGTCATTAAAAAGACAAATTTTGGCTGGATTTCACAACTGCTGTTACAAGAATTTGTTTTGTGAAGCTTGTATCAGTGAAGAAAATAGCCATTCCCTGTAGGTTTTTTGCCCTGATAATACATTGGGGAGTTTTTCTAAGGAGAAATCTCTTGCATTCTTCATATCTTGTATTCCTCTTTGTTTCATCTTCAGATACAGCTGTAGCTAATAAGCAGACTTCCTGCATTTTTTGCTCTCATTTTGGCTGTTAAAATTTTTAAGTCACACTCCTGTTACTGTGTTTACTAGGATAAAGACAGTACATTCTGTTGGTTGGTTATTGAATATAGAACAGTTTTGGGTTTTGCTGGTCTCTTCAGTACCAGCATTTTACTTCCAGTTTGAGTGTCAATACACCTGAATGGTTTTAAATGTTTCTTTGCCAGTTTTCATTCTTTTAGCATTTCTTTTGTAATGAGACGCTCCTCGGTAGCTGTGCCAAAGCTTCATTCTGGATTTTTTTCCCTTGCTTTGACTTGAATTTCTTTTCCTATCAACAACTTTTCCTAACAACTTGTATAGTTGTTCCACGTGGTGTATTCTGGCTTAGACTGAGATCTCCTTCAGTTTCCTTTAGACTCACTGGGCTCCCAGCAGGCTGTAGGACAGCTGTCAGTCAGAATTTTGCTCCCATGGAAACTGGCTTGCTGTAAAATCAAACTGCAGTTTCAGTTTCTGAAATCTGAGCTAACAAAAGGTTTCTCCTCAGCGTTACGAGAACCTTTGAGAAAGTGTCATCATTATAGTTTTATCTTTGAATCTGCAGCCAACTGAGACTGTAGTGTTGAGACCTGTGTTTGTTTTCTGTAGAGGGAGTGGTACAGGGTAACCTGTTCTGTTACTGTCTCAAAGTCCTTCTGACAGTTCAGGTATTTAATGTGACTTTTTTTTTTGGTTGGTTGGGTTGGGGTTTTTTTCCTCATAATAGCTGTAGAAGCTGTAGAGGAAAGTGCTTTTCTTTTTGCAGGTTGACTTTGCTGCATGGAAAAAGTAAAGTTGTGTGGCTTCACTGCTTGTGCCTAGAATTCAAGGAAGAGAGGTGGTTCTCTGCACTGGAATTGTGTTCCTGTGAACGTGTGTGGAAGAAGGAAGTTTATCTGATCTCTTCTCACCAGGGGGAAATAAGATCTTGGCCTACTTGTCTTAGCAGCCATGCTTCTCTAACCCAGTCAGTTTCTGGGAAAATAAGGGTTTTTCAGCAGCAACACTTATAGAACAAGTGTTTTATTCCTAATAAGTACAAACCTGCTCCACTCTTTCCTGTACAGTCTAACTAGCAGAAAGTGCTTTTTGTATTTTTCACTTTTTCTACTTTATCTTATCTCTGTGATTTTGCAGGGAGTGGGGGGTGGTCCCCAAAAATCATTTAAAAATGCTGCTCTTTTTTTTTTTTGCTTGCTACTTTCTTTAGGCTGATGCTGTCTTACAGGATAACTCCTGAAATCTCAGGAAAACTTAATACCTACTGCTGAAGTTAAAGGACTTCCAGAAATACAAATCACCAAGAGAAAGGAGAAAGTTATATCTCCAAAGTCGGAAGCGTGTCTTGTGCAGGAGTTCATGTTTTGTGGAAAATGTTACACCAGTAAATTCATTTAAAAGGGTGTGTGATCCTGCCCTGTTAGTATGTCAAAGATGATACCAACTCTTTATGTTGGGTTGGGTTTTTTTAAAGTTATCCAGATGTAAATGGGCTGGTAAAATGCTTCATTTTTTTTGCCCATTCTCCTTCACTTCTAGCAAACATAAATATGATCTTCTATCAGCTTAAATGCTCTTTATGTGTTGTTTAGAAAGCTTGAGAAAATGTGCTGTTCTTTAATGATGTGCAAAAATCTTTTAATCAACATTCCTTCGAGCGGCTCAAATGCACAGAGGTGTGCTAGGTCCAAAGTCACATTTGACTAAGTGCTGGTTAAGTATTTCACTTGTTTAGAGTTAAGACCCTGCAAAACCCCTATATTTTTATCTGCTCTAATGGATGGCAGCTGAGTTGTTGTAGCCAGAACCAGGAGCAAACTGTTGATCCTGCCATACTTACTGCATGCAGTAGGAGTGGGAAAGAGGACAGTGTGGATCCGATGTGAAAGTATCCTCTATTTTTGTGGTTGTTGTTTTGTACCCCAAGTAGTTTCAGATGTTTTCACAGTCCTCCCTAGTCCTGTTTCTCAGTAGAGCATGTTTTATGTTGCTCTTGTTTTTAACAGGTAGGTTGGGAAGGGTTCAGTATTAGTGAGCTAGTAATCAACTAGGTAAATATGATAGTATGGTTTGGAGTGATCCAGTGTCCAAAATTCTCAGTGTATTTATGAATGTTTGATGCTATTCAGAGTGGACTGAAAAAAGGGTTATGTTTAGTTTCTCAGTATTACGTTGAAGGTGAGTTGCTAATTAAAATTGATTAGCATATGCTCTTTTACCAGTATAAATGGTTTCTTGATTTAAGTTCTTGAGAAAATGTCTAGTAGTAGAGATTCTAACTATAGTCAGATAGTTCTCATAAAAAGAGTTTATTTAAATTATAGTCCATATTAGTTTATATAAACAGTTGATAACATTTATGCAGTGTATGAAAATCTTAGCGCTTTCTATAGGCAATTCTGTAAAATGGGAATTATCTCATTGTGAGGAAGTTGACAGCAAATAGTAGAAAATATTCACAATATTAATATCATGGCTCAAGTTTATCTTCATCTTGCCCAGAAAGGAGTTTCTGTGCAAGTATTCATTTTCAAAGCTTTTTATGTAGTAAAATGTATATAAGGAAGTTCTAAAAAAACCTGAAAAAAATCTTATCGAACAGTGTTCCTTGAGATGTGTTTCCCCCCCTTTTTTGTCATTTTTGTTCATGTTCTTACTCTTTTGGGGGTCTAAACTAGGCTGGCCAAAAAAATCAGGATTAAAAAGTGTCTTTTTCTCCTCACCCTTTTCATAAGTTTTCCACTTGGTCATTCTCTACAGGGATTTTGGCCAATTTTCCAACTACAGTGCAATTACTCTTAAGGCTTTAATCTTCACCTGGATAGGAATTGGGGAGCAATGGAAGCCATAAAAACAGTTGAACGAGAAAACCAGTTTATCAGAAAGAAGATTACATGTCTGTATCTTTGGAAGGAAAACACAGATTATACATTTTTTTTTATGTCTCAGACAAATATTTTCTGCTTCTCAGTGGATTGATTACATGTGGTTGTCGTGTGCTGGAAAACATTAGTGTAAAAAGGGGCCTTTCAGTGATGCTGCCTTAGTGGTACATGGAATCTAGTTTGTCACAGAGGGGTATTACATAGTTAACACAATTATCTATTCCCTGAGTGTCACATGTAGAAATTCATTTGTTGAGAACCAGACCAGCACCTTTCATGAATGATCCAAAGGAAAAAAAAACAAAACAACATGTAGAGGAGGATCAGGAGGTCATTAGCAGTTTTGAATATATTTTTTCTTTTCTTTAAGTGCTTTTAGTTTGGCATAGTATTCCTCCAGCTTGTGAAGTCACATTTGGACTAAACCCTTGACAATAAAGCAATTGTTTTAAAGCTTTGTTTGGGCAGATACCTGCAGAAAGGGCAAGACTGTAAAGATGGAATTTTCTAGCCATATGAAGGGAGTCCTTTCTCCTTATGAGATGAAATGCAAACAGTTGGAAATAGTCCATCCTGTAGTTCAGCCCAAGTGCTGCTGCCCTGGACATACAATTGAACTGTGACATCTGTGAACTATCTAAAATGATTTCTAGATACCTTATAGCGCTCTTTTCATGGATTGTTTTCTTTCTGGTTTTGGCTATAGCAGTTGGCATTGAGCAAGATTTCCATAATAAATTGGGGGGTGGGAATCACCCTCTTGGTATTTTGAGAGAACAGATCCAAGGTATACAGGAGATTGTATTTATTTTGCATTCCAAGTCTGCGCCCAGAGGGAAGGGAAGAAGCAAGATGTGAATCTCAAGAGGTGTGCAATATTGCTTTAGTCTTTTCAGTTGCACTTGAACCTAAAAATGGAGAGGGGGGCTTTGATTATTCAGTTTGTAGTTGTGTTTGCATCGAGGATCAGGAATGGGATCTCCATTAGCAGTGGTAGTTAAGGTGGCAGCTCTGGAGGTGTTCAGCTGCTTCTCACTTGAATGTGGAGAGAAGCAGCAGATAATTGTGACCATCACTCTTCCTGGCTCCTTCTAACATGTCACCGGTTCTTCGGGTAGGAGTAAATCAGACTTGTTTTTTTGCAAGGTAGGATAGAATTGAAATGAATGCATGAACAAACTGATGAAAGAAAACCTTGCTTAGCTGCTGCAAGTCTTTATTTTAATTAGTACATTCAATTCTGAAAAATGGCCTAAGCTTACCCAAGAGAGTTTTATAATAAGCTGATAACTGTCTGTGGGGGCAAAACCAGGTTTGCTCATTTGCTTATTTTTAAAGCACATGCATAGCATGATTTTCAGTTTATTGGGAGAAAAAAGCTGAGTTTTATACAAACTGCTTGGCCGTAAATCCTTCCTTTCAGCATTCAGCCTTACTCCAGCTGGGAAGGCTCATGTGGTACAGCCTTGGAACTTTTTTCTACTTCTTGTAGCTGTACTGAAGCTGCATTTCTGCCGAAGGCTGTGTCAGATTTATCATCTCCTGCCGTGTCTACAGAAGTCTTTCACCACCAGTCACAGTGCATATTTCAGTTGTCTTTTCCCAGTTTCTCATTGCCAAGACTGAGCCTTGTCTGCACCCAAATTTGAGGCAGGTAGATGCATTTACTGTGGCATCTGCAAGCCTCTTCTTTTTTTTTTGTCTTTAATTATTATTATTAAAGAGGTAGCTGGATGTTATGTTTTGTGAGAATTTGTTTTAATTCCATTTCTGGGACTTCCCCCCTCCTTGACTTGTCTTCAGGTCTCAACAATGACTGAACACTGTCAGATACCTTACATCAGAAAAAGTAATCTATATTCATAGAAAACTACCTGCTGAAATATTTTCATGTTCTCTGTCCAGGCTAAAGATGTAATTTTTGCTTTTTTTGGACCTATCACTAACACTGAGCTGCCAAGTTTTATCTTAATTACTATTTTGCCATTGCTGCTTTAAGATGAATAAAACAATTATATTTTTCCAAATATCCCCAGTGCAGATGTTTCTGGAACATATTCACATCTCTTATGGGTTATTACACATAAAAGCAAATTAAAAGTTTGAGCTTTTATATTGTGACAAGCTAAAGGGATACTTATCTATGGTTTAATGGCATTGAGTTAGTCATTGGGCTTTCTGTCCTGATAGGAATAAATAGGCAGTTTCTAGGGATGAAGTTCTACATAAAAAAAAAAAAAAGCCAGCTTTATATTTCTAAAATGTTATTCCATTCTTTTCCCCTCTCAGAATTAGCTTTAGTCATATAATGTGCCTGCTAAAGTCACTGTTGAGTTCCAGCCACTGCTTTTGTCAAAGAAGAATGTACATCTGTGTATTAAATGGAATTGATTCAGGGCTATGTTAAGACCAAAGGTTTTGCCCAAATTCCACTTGGAGAAGCCTGGCAGAGCCTTGGCTGTAGGCTGTGGTTCACTTTGTAAGCGTCCTGGTGTCACTATGTCCTTACTTAAAGCTTCCTATATACCTTAATTTCACATTGTGTTGGAAAGAGGTGATAGTTACATTCTGGAGCAGTGAGTCAGGTGTGGAGCTTTGCAATCCTGCTGTCCTAGCTGGGTGATTCTGTGCCCAAAACCACACAATTCTCCAGGTAGTGGGGAATTTATGTTGTATTCTTGCCTGTGAAGGAAACTGCAGTGTACAGGCTGGAGCTTCTAATGCTGTTTATTCACCTTGTTCCATGCTGCTGAAAGGAAGAGCACATCAGTCCACTCAAGTATGATGTGCTCCTTCTGGCTGTTTGTGTACAGTTCATCTTGTGAATGCTGGTTTTTGGTTTGGTGTTTTGTGGTTTGGGATTTTTTTATTTTTGCTTTGAAGAGTCAGTTTGGTTTATTAATTTTTCCAGGTTCAATATTAATTTTTCTTTTGTTCAATAACAGAAAACACTGGTTTAGCTTGTATAAAAAGACATAAGGTATATCATAACAAAAGTAGTAGAGGTAAAACTTGAAGAATGTCATTGAGGGTCATAAAGAGAGCTTTAACAAATCCAGGAAAATGGTAGGAAAAGGAAGAAGGAGAATAGATGCCAGTATTTAAAGAAAACTGACCTAGAATTCTGTGAAATTGATTGTAGTTGCATTTTAGATCCAACATACAAAACTTCTGTAAGGAGGATAAATACAAAGAAATGAAGACTGTAGAAAAGCAGAAGCGAAAATGTTCTAGAGCATACAAGTGTAAAAACCCCTTTGTTTTCTCACTAAGAATTACCGTATTAAAATGTTTTATGGAAAAGGTATGGAAAAAGCAGTCATTGGTACAGACAATACATTGGAAAAATAATAATTCTAAAGGTTCCTGCAGCAGCTTTTAAATATGTGACTGATTCATTATGTGTGTTTGGTAAGTAAAGGACTTCAAGGTTTAGGGCTTCTGTAATAATCTATAAAAAAATCTACATATTTTGTTTAAAAACTAAAACCTAGTTTAAAAAAATGTGTAAATTCTCAGTGTTACGCCTTTTCTTTTTTTTTTTTTTTTCTCCTGTTATTCCTTGAAGGGGGAGGGAGCAGGAATCATTGAAATCCTGGCCAAGTGGATTCTTGGAAGCTTGTTTTTTAATTGGAGCATGGTCCAGTCTGCTTCTGCTGATGTTGCAGGATGAGAAAGAAGGGAAACAGAAGTTGGAATAGGAAGCTGCTGAAAGATTCCTACTGAAGGTTACTGTGGGAGGAAGAGAGAGGAAAAAAGATGAGTAAGATAGGTTCATAGGAAGGAATAGAGTTTGAAAAGTGAAACTGAACAAAAAACCGGAGGAGATCTTGTGATTGCCAGCCTGCAAGGATAGATAAAGTGGGTTGAGGGAGGGAAAAGCAGCAGCAAGTATAAATTTATTTATTAACTAATAACAGGATATTTGTAAAGGTTAGAGGGAGAACATCCCAGATGAGCTAAAGGTTGTGGAAAAGACACAGCTGGTGCTGGAGAGGGGGAAGAGGAATGGAAGAAAGATCAGAATCATGAAAGGCAGGATTAGGATTAGTAAGGTGATAATCAAACACGAGAGAGACCATTTTAGCAGAGCAGAGTATGCAGAAGGGTGCAAAGACTGATTGATGAGTAGGGATGGAATGTTTGACAAGGTTATTGCCATCAAGTCTTCAGTATTCAGTGGCTTTTAAGTTCAATGTTTTTTAATTGCAGTGATTTATTTCTTTATTTGTGTGCCGTTTAGCCCAAAGAGCAAAGAGAGGAGAGGTTCTTAGTATGCTAAAATAAGACATGAACAAAAATGTTGGCTTCAGAAAACTGTATTGAGATGAATCATGGAGTAATTGTGTGTGGTAATAGTTGATTGTTGTCAGCCATCTCAAGTTATATTTTCCCTGTTTCTTAATCCTTATATTCTAACTAATTAAATTACTCCTTCTGTGTCTTCATTCTTGCTCTTCCCTTGTCTCCAGTGCTTGTGGCACAGCTCCCGTCATTTTAAATGAACTACGTTAATTTAAATGTTTCAAAAATTCTGTGTTGTTAGCCTAGCTCATTCAGACGAAAGCAGGTTAGGGAACAATTGCAGGAATCCCAGGGTGAGGGATGGAATTGTGTTCATCTCCAGTAGAGGAAAAGCACTTGGTTATAGTTCTGTTTGACAGCTCTCTGCCAGCTTGGATTACCTGATCCTGTTTACATGCAGCTGTCTTGTGAATACATAGAAATTCTCAGTTTAGCAAAAGTCATTTGGGCCTTTTTTTCTTTTTAATACAAACTTGCTATCGTTATATCAAAACATTATTGACACAACTGACCTTGAAGACATTCACTGGACAAAATTTGTCAACTCACACTCAGTTGACTAACTTATTTTTAGACAATGTAGAAAATACAGAAGAATTTTGTACCTCTTGACAGACTTTTCTTGAAATCTTGCTGTCAGAGCAGACCTTTCCTTTGTTTGTTTTGTTCACTTGGGTTTTGGTGGTTTTTTGGGGTCGGGTTTTGTATGATGGTTTGGTTTTTTTTAGTCTCCTAAAGTTGAATGATCAATGTATTCTCTATTAACATCAAAATTCTGAGTCCTGTGGATTTCATCTATTTACCTACTGGTACTTCTTATGTCTTTCTTCTGAAAGATTAAGTTTCTCTACTTTTTGAAATTCTCAGTATTTTGTTCTTTGTTAACATTTCCATATGACGCATGTAAGTCATTGGTTTAAAAAAAAAAAATCGAGCTAACATTGCAAACTTAAAAATTATCCAGGACTACTTAGTAAGTGTGACTTTTAAAATTAGCAAGTGTCACACTTTGTTCATTTCCTGTGATGTGCAGTGTGAATACTGTAACCAGACTGGCTTTTTAAATCTAGCATCTAGACTTGAATGAGTTGCACAGGAATCAGCACAGGGCTGTTAAAGTGGCAGTGGTTTCCTGGATCCTCTCCTCACAGTGTTCTGAGTAAGGGTGGGATTGTACAAGGTCACCAACAGACGGAATTCACCTTCAGCTGCTTTTGGCACCTTCTAAAGAAAGAGAGTTGATTAAACGTTCTTGGAAGGATGTTGCCATATAGAAATACTTATTTTACGAACATAAACCTGAAAATTACCTTTTGAAGCACTGCTTTTCTGTAAAAGAACCTTCTGTATAGACATAATAAAAAACAGCTCTTGCTCATATAGTATTTTTGTATAGTGGCTTACCAGAAATTAGGCACTGTAATTTTACATTTCCTTCTTAGAAATATGCAAGATACTGTGATGCCATTCAGCTTTCCACATCTCTATAGAATTGTGTGATGCTCTTATCTGTCACTGAAAAAAGAAGATGCCAGTGTATGGATGTAGTTAGAAGATGGGGTTTTGTGTCAATCAGTTATTTATATTCAGTCAACAATAGAAAGTGGTGCTCTGTCCCTCCTCCCTGTGGATTTTTTTCTGTCTTTTATGCTGCTGGAGAGAAGCAGGTCATTGTCACCTCTGCCTCAGACTAATAAGGCTGGAGATGCTTAATGTATTGTATAGTATGGATGCAGTACAAACTCTCTTGCTGCTGGCCTCTTTCAGCGTCTGAAGATTTATCAGTGGGAAAAAGAAGAATATCCCTTTAAGCCTTTTTTGCTGTTGCAGTTTTCTCTCCTGTATAGTGACCCATCATTCCAGAGGCAGTAGGGTAGATAAATAAGATTTGTGTTGCATTGTTCCTTGGGCAAAGCAAACAAAAAAAGCTTGAGTACTCAGATAAGTGAATGAAGTTTTGGACATGAATGAGTTATGCCATGCATGATCACTATGTGTGTGCTGTTGGACCAAAGCAAAGAGCTTGTTTGTGTCTTCCTGATAACCTCTTAGTTGCTGAAAGACTAGTGCCAGCTAGTCCTTTACACTTCCTCTTCTCTAGGCTACACAAGTTCATTTTCCTCAGCTTGCCCTCGTGGAACAAATGTTTGAAATTTAATCAGATGGTTGATTTGTCAATTGTTTTCAAGGATCTTTGGTCCCTACTCACAGCTGGCACATCTTTTTTTTTCCCCCTATGAAAGAAGAAATCATGGTAGGTGAAGAGAAAGCAAAGGATATTGTCTCTCTAGACTTCAGAAGGGCCTTTGAAAACATGTCCCACGAGATTCTCAGAGAAAGTAAAGGAACGGGCCGGTTGAGCTCACGGTGAGGAGGATTGAAGAGGGTGCTTATCAGTGGCACAAAGTCTAGCTGGAGGCCAGAAACCATCATTGTACCCCGGGGTCAGTACTGGGTGATGGGACAGTCTGTTCCTTCAGCAGCTTTGCTGATGACACCAAGCTGGGACGAGTGGCTGGTACCCCAGAGGGTCATGGTGCCATCCAGGGAGTCCCTGGCAGGCTGGAGCAATGGGCTGGCAGGAGGCTCTTGCAATTCCACAAGGATAAGTGTGGAAAGTGCTGCAGGTGGGGAGGAGCAACCCCAGGAAGCAGAAGGGCTGCCTGGCTGGAGGGGGTGTCTGCAGGACAATCTGTGCTGGTGGGCACCAAGGTGAACATGAGCCAGCCATGAGCCCTTGTGATAAAAAAGGGACAGTGGCATCCTGGGCTGCGCTGGGAGGAGTGTCACCAGGAGGCTGAGGGAGGTGAGAGGACAATGGGCACAAACTGAAACACGAGACTGACTGAACGTGAGGAAATACCGGGGTTTTTACTGTGAGGATGACTGAGCACTGTCACAGATTGCTCAGAGGGCTTGCTGAGTCTCCATCCCTGGAGATGGTTCAAAGCAGATGGTTCTTGGCAGCTCACTGTATGTGGCCCTGATCGGTCAAGAGGGGTGGACCAGATGACCTCCAGAGTTTCCCTCCAACCTCAGCCATTCTCTTATTCTGTGTGTATGATTTAGAGAAACATGGCTCATGGTTTTTATAAGCTCTGGGACAAGTTTCTCAGCAGGAGGCTGAAGCATTGCGTTTTTAATTGGGTGCTACCCAGGTTTGCATGTGGCAGCTGCTTTTGATGTTTCTGAGGTGGAATGGCCTCTGATACTTTAGTCAACATCTCGCAGTTTATAAAATCAGTGGGAATGGGATGCACAATTCTACATGCTCAGATTTGCTGAGATCAGAAATATGTTGAAAATCTGGCTGTAATACACCTTTAAGTTTGTCATCTTAAGTTGGATCTTTCATTTAGTACTAAAAGTTATTAGACAGCACTTCAGACCTTATAACCTTCTAAACCCGAGGGCCATACAGAACTTCCAAAACATTGGGAAACATTTCTTATGATGTCTCAATTCCTTATTGCTGCCTCATTCCATATGTGTATATGGCAATGCTTTCTCCCACAGTGTGGTGCTGTTGTGTTTAACTCTGTAAAGCTCGTAACAACTGAAATAAATCATTCTTTAAAAGGGTGCAAGACTACAAAGCTACAGCTAACAAGGATCCTAATGTTTTCCTCCTTTTGAAAACCACATTCCAGTTAACATTTCTTGTAGAATCTGGGAATGGACAAGGTTTGCATGGAGTTATGTGCTAGTAAACCTAATTATTTGTAAAGTTTTAGTGGCTTCTCAGTCTCCTTAATTTTGCATTGTAAAGAAAGGCAAAAAATGGAATGTTTTTCAAAGCTTGTCTTTCACTGCATCCATCACATAAATATGAATGAACATGCATGTTCCTCTTGGTTTTTCCATGTGGGCTTCTCTCAAGAATGGAGATAACAACAGTAGGTAAAACACCTATGTACAAGGTGGCTTTTCCACTTAAATCTCTGCTAAATTAATGTAGGCATTTGACTGGGTCATTGGACCATCATTGCTAAACCAGAAGTAAATAGCCTCTGCACAGGAGTGGAAAAAGATTAGCTTAACTTAAAACCATTAAATAATTATAGAGCTGATTTCCCCTTTCCTCCCCTTCAAATGATAGTGAAATTTAAACTGAAATGTTAAACCAGGGGGATGTTACACAGAGATACACCTCACATTGAAAGTCAGGTGTGAAAAAAGGGTCATCGTTAATTATTTTATTTCCTGTAATAAAATGTGCCTAGCTGCTTGCAGTTCATAGTTTGTTCTGCTTTTTCTTTTTCTTTTTCTTTTTCTTTTTCTTTTTCTTTTTCTTTTTCTTTTTCTTTTTCTTTTTCTTTTTCTTTTTCTTTTTCTTTTTCTTTTTCTTTTTCTTTTTCTTTTTCTTTTTCTTTTTCTTTTTCTTTTTCTTTTTCTTTTTCTTTTTCTTTTTCTTTTTCTTTTTCTTTTTCTTTTTCTTTTTCTTTTTCTTTTTCTTTTTCTTTTTCTTTTTCTTTTTCTTTTTCTTTTTCTTTTTCTTTTTCTTTTTCTTTTTCTTTTTCTTTTTCTTTTTCTTTTTCTTTTTCTTTTTCTTTTTCTTTTTCTTTTTCTTTTTCTTTTTCTTTTTCTTTTTCTTTTTCTTTTTCTTTTTCTTTTTCTTTTTCTTTTTCTTTTTCTTTTTCTTTTTCTTTTTCTTTTTCTTTTTCTTTTTCTTTTTCTTTTTCTTTTTCTTTTTCTTTTTCTTTTTCTTTTTCTTTTTCTTTTTCTTTTTCTTTTTCTTTTTCTTTTTCTTTTTCTTTTTCTTTTTCTTTTTCTTTTTCTTTTTCTTTTTCTTTTTCTTTTTCTTTTTCTTTTTCTTTTTCTTTTTCTTTTTCTTTTTCTTTTTCTTTTTCTTTTTCTTTTTCTTTTTCTTTTTCTTTTTCTTTTTCTTTTTCTTTTTCTTTTTCTTTTTCTTTTTCTTTTTCTTTTTCTTTTTCTTTTTCCCTTATTTGTGAATCAGGAGTTTGTTTTTCCTAAGAGGAAGTTGTTTCTTGTGACTGATTTACACTAATGCATCCATGAATAATTCTTAGAGCTTTGTTTCCCATTCTGGCATGCACTTCAAGTACCTTATTTTTCACTCCATTGCATAAAATGAGTTCAGATTATTTTTCTTTCTTTTAAAAAATCTGGTCATCACATTCTTCTTTTTCTGAGTTGCATCTTTCTACCTCCAGTGACATCTGTGCAGCTGTAATGTTTTCTCTGTTTTAGCCACGTGGGTCTGTGATTTTAAGCTTCTCTCCTGTTACTGAGACCCAGTGCCAAAGACCAAAATTAGCTTATTTAAATCCAGTTACAAAAAGGTATTAGTTCTTGAATTTGTCTTGCTGATTTAGTATGCACATATAGGCTTTCACTTGAAAGTGATGTAATGAAAGGCATGTTTGCTGTGATTGTTGGAGTTCATGAGGTCCTTTAATGCAGCAATATTCTGCAGTTATTAAAGGTGTGAAAGGCTTTCAAGGGTAGTGTTGCTAGCAACTTTAACAGGGTGTTGCTTAAGCTTTAAAATGTTTTGAAGAGACTGAAGCTTATGCAGTTATTTTTAAGTTATTGCATCTTAAATAAACAAATCTTCAAATAACTGTTAAATAGGCTAATAAGACTTATCTGGCCTCCACCATGTTTATGCTATAAATAGATCTAAAGCCAGTCCTTGGCAGCAGGCCCCTTAACAGGCTTGAGTGCTTTACAGCCTGCCCTGTGTGTGTCTGGGGGACCCACCTGGTGAGTAAGCTCACTTTTTAAATGGACCTTTTATCAGTGGTGAAAGTAAATATGAAAAGAAGGAAAATTTTTAGTCATGGGAAAAGAGGGAAGGGGATGGATCCATCTAGTGATTTTAGCTCTTAAAATCTTCAGGAGTTAGCAGCATGCCTCAGTAATTAGTTTATTAAATTCATTGTCAAATATCCAGGGAGTGTTCAGCTCTTCTCTGAGTATACCACACTTCACCCATCACAATTGATATCATTTATAATTTCCTCAGTGATTAAAAAAGACATAAGTATAAATTGATATGTGAAAGAGCATAAAGAATCACTTGCTCCCAACTTGCAGCTCCAGAAGAGTTAATGTAAAATACCTTTTCCATAGTTAAATTATTATTGAACTTGTGTGGTAATTGGGAAAAATGTCCTCCAAAAAAATTTGCTACACAAGAATGGGAGACCAGAGATCATCTGAACTGTTTATATATATAATTTAAATATTTACAGAAATGTTAAGGTGATAGGGGGGTTGTCAGATAGAAATAATTTCCTTGCCAAGAGAAAGAATTTAAAAATCCTTTTCAGGAAAGCATAATGCTCTAATTTACATGACCTTGTAGGCATTTGATGAGTAATTAGGTCTTTAAAGAAGGACTATTTAGATTAATTTCTCAGTCTGCTTAAAATGGTTAAACACACATATATACAAAGTGGCTGAAGTGCATCAGAATTGTTGTCTATTATGCCTTATCCATAAAAAATACATTTGTGATATGCTGTGCACTGTAATTGTTTTATGCAAAGCAGCGTGCCTTGGTTTCTGTACAGTACAGTGACACACGGATGGGGGAATTTCATGAGGGGCAAAGCAGTTTCTTTGTTAACAGGGCCAAGATTTGTGTTTAGCTGCTAGTAGTGTTGAAAGCTGTCAGTTATGTGCTGTCTGTAAGCTGGTTTTGCTTAATAGTGGAATTAGTTGTAGGAGTCACTGCTTGGAAGTCTTGACCGCTTAGGAGATTAAGGCATGTTTCTGATTTGCAGCACAGTCACAGAGAAATTATTTTTTAAATAAAACTACAGAGACTAACAGCTGGGAAGCTAATATCTCATGATGTTTATGAGCTGAAAAATAGTATGGCAGCAAATTAAAATTTGGGAGAATTTTGGGTTTTTTAATCTGTGCTCTTTTGTGCAGTGAGTATTATTAATGTGTGCTTGCATTTCCTCTGAACGTAATTTGTTTGGGGTTTAAGTACATGATTATAGCCTTAGTGCTAGCCATGATACAGAAAATACTGTTATTCTGTAACAAAACTGTTTTGTAACATAATTGTGGCAAATACTTTTAATATCAGTACATAAAGACAATAAATTCAGGAGCACATTCCCCCAGGCAATTTGACAAGTCGTGCTTTGGCAAGTACAGAGGGAAATAAAGAAAATAATTTCACTAGTAATTGGAGAATGTATTATTTGGGCATTTTATTTAGAACTCTCAATTTTTTTCTAGTATAAGGTAAGTGAGAAATTAAAAAAGATACAGTTTTCTCAGGTCCGCATTGATATCTCCAAGAACAGTATTCTAGAGCTGTGTTTGTCATGTGTACCATGTATGCATGTAAATATAATATTATAAATATCTAATCTATCTCTTTGAAAAATATATATACATTTGTCAGAATGTTCATCTTATTATGGAGAAAAATTATCATTTGTCATTGCATTCTTGCATGGTCTTGGGAGCTCTGTGTACCTCTGTGTCTAAGAGATTCTTGAGAAGGCGCGTCACTAGCAGGGGCAAATGAGTGTTATAATTAATCAGATTATGTTGTTTTGGAAATAGTGTAACTTATTAATATGGGCACTGTTAAAGTGGGTTTGTCCTGCATGTGGCAGTGCCTTACAGCATAGTCCTTGGACAGTAATTTTAGTGGTTTTATTTCTTGTGTTTAAGGTTCTCTAAACCCGAGGTTGCGGCCTGAGCAGATGCTACTTAAGAATGGCGAGACCGTTTTCAATTAAGTGCAAACAGAAATGAAATCTTTTCCAACTCAGCTACCAGTGAGCAGTGATTCATTAATATAAACCAACAGTGCTGCTGTTTTTGGTTGCAAGCACAATGTTGTAAGTTAGACACAATGACAACTTTCTTAATGACTTCCTTAACTCTGAATTTTTTTTCTTTATAACCTTTCCTGTAACTTTTCTTATATTCCTATGGATCTGTTAATCTTTCTGTTCAAAACTGAAGAATTATTTGTGATACTGCATAAAACTAGATGTGAGTATGTACCAAAGAGCTAATGATCATTAAAGTGCCTGTGGAATTCCTGTAGAATTTCCAGGTAACTTTATTGCATGCTGTAAAAATTTCTGTACTGCTACTGTTTATTAAAATAAACTGATCTCCATACATCATCTTCAATGGCTAAAATACATCTCAAAGTAATACTAAAATTTTTTTGTAAAAGTAAAATAAGTTTGTCCTGTGCACAAACTGTGACCAAGCAAAAACAATTCTAAAACACAACAAAACAAAAGCACAACAAAGCCAAACCAAAAAAACCCCACAACAAAACAAAACCTCACAAACAGAGACAACATCCAGCCCTCCTAAACTAGTCTGCATATTGTGTTGAAGAGCCACATTATGTGTTTACAGAAGCTCTGCAGTGATTCAAGGAATGAAATAACATTAAGTGAATTAGGTGACCTTAAGGAATATGTGCAGAACTTAGTTCTATGTATTTAGTTTTCAAAGTGTCTCAAACTAAAATACATAGCTCTGCAAGGGGCTTTATTTTTTTGTGGCTGTTGAGAGTAGTGTCTTATTTTCTGTGTCAGATATGCAGACTCCTGTTCTCTAAACTCCTCTTTTGTGTGTGGCTTTTCTAGCGTGTCCATGCCACTGACAGATGGTTTAAACTGGACCAGAGGAGAGAGTGCCCCTCTTTGTGTCATTTAATGTAATCATTCCTGTCTGTGAAATTCTGTGAGTGAGAGCTACTTAATTTTGTTTCCGAGACAAAACTACTGGTTTCCTGGCATTTTTAATAGTTGGAACAAGGATTTTGGCCTTAGACTTTGTGTGTGTTTTGGGAATTGAATATTGTTAGAATTGCTGCTTGTTCATGAAAAAATGTTCTAACAGAATTCGAATGCAATCAGTAAAATGCATGTTGTTATGGGATTAGAGTTACATTAAACTATACTGTCAGAACTCATTAGAGGAAGTATTGTCTACATGATTTTTCAACCTGTGTGAGTAAAACTTGCATAACTTCTTCCTACAAACACTGTTCTTCCATAGCTATTATGGCCTGGACATATTACAGTACTGCTAGAAGTATTTTCTTTATTTCTTTAATATTGGTAATGCTAAGTGTATCATTCTGATATGCAAGTAGGACTGTGATTCAGGTACACAGACATTTAAGAGATTTCACCATTTCTGGAGTATGGCTTGCTTTACACCTGCAGTTCCCATTCTTTGGGTAAATTGAGTTACATCTTGCTCAAATAGGATTCTGTGTTGTCTCTTCTAAATACATAGAAGTAAATATCATCTATCTCGAGGTTGTTTGAATATAACTTAGGGTTGACATTTTCATTATAAAATATCCTTTCAATGAGTCGCATTGTTTTAAATAAAAACTGTGCCCTGCCAGTACTAATATATTGAGAAATGTTATACCTAGCAAACTTGGTTTGTTGATTTTACTAGCAAAATAGGTCTGTATTTTAAATTTCTAACATTATTCTGTTTCTAGTGTTATCTGTACATAGCTCTGCAGTTCAAAGTTGATCAAGCATTCAGTGCAATACCTTTTGTTCCAAGCACTGGTTACAGCAGCTTGCTCTTTGCTTTTGAGTCTGACTTTTCAAACTGAAGAACAGAATGAGTTGGGTGCTGATTTTGTTGGGTTTGGGGCACATACTAAAGTTGCTTTCTAGCTGAAACATCTCTTTTGTTAGCAGATTCTTACATCCTGATGCTAACTGAGGGGGGGAAAAAAAGCACATCATGTAACTTGAGCAGCAGTACCTGGGACCAAAACTTCTACTAACTTCTGTAGTGTACAGCTAAACAAATCCCACTTTCTAGAGTGTCATTTTTGGAAAACTCTTTTCTGCATTGGTCACTGTCCTGGTTTCAGTTGGGATAATTTTCCTCCTAGTGGCTGGTACAGTGCAGTGTTTTGGATGTGGGATATTGGTGTTGTTTCTGAGCAGCACTTCCAGGGAGTCAAGGCTTTTTTGCCCCTCAGCAAAAAGGATGGATTTTTGCCATCCCAGCAGCAAGAGGCTGGGGCAGCACAGGGAGCTGGGAGGGGACACAGCCAGGACAGCTGACCCCAGCTGACCCAAAGGACATCCCAGACCATGGAAGGTGCTCAGAGCATAAACTAGAGGGAGAAGGTGGCCAGAGGCTGCTGCTCGGGCTGCTGGACGTCAGTCAGCGGGTGGGGAACAATTGCATTGTGGATCACTTGTTTGGCATGGAATAATAACAAATAATTATTTTAATATTATTATTAATACTAATTTCCCCTTTTGCTTCTGTCCTATTCAACTGTCTTAATCTCAACCCACAACTTTCCTTTTTTCTCTCCCCCATCCCCCTGGGACTGGGGAGTGAGCGAGTGCCTGTGTGGTGTTTGCTCCTTGCTGGGTTAACCCATAGCAGTTACCAAAATAGTGCCATTATTAACTAGTACTGAGAATGTGAGCCAATGGAAGTAATCTTCTTAATATATCTGTATTTTAATACTGACACAGTGAATGTGGATAGATTTCGTACAGCTTGCATGCATCCTGCCCTCCAGATGCTCCAACTGTATGTTATGTTTTAGGGCATACACCTGTGATCATAAAAAAAGCCTGAAAATAAGTTCAAATAATACTGGAAATGTGAAAAGGAGTGTAACTATTTCTGCCCATAGGGTACATGGTGTATCTCCTAATAGACTGTTTTTAGAAGATTTCTGCCAAAGCATTGAAATGTTGAAGTTAATTTGGCATTCCATTTGTGAATTCAGGGGAAAAAAAAGGAAAATCAGGAGATTAATTATGCAATGTAAATTTGAGAGGGAGCAAATTGAACTCTTCAGTCATTTCTTATGTTAAGTCTTCAAAGGGAAACAATTAAATTTTTAATATGAGTTAAAATTTTTCAATTGTCTGATATTTTTTCTTTTTAGTTACTGTTTTTTCCAGATGTCTGCGTAACAGTGGTATCACTTAACATTTCCAAGTCACATCAGTATATATCATAGTTTAATTCTTAATGGTATTAATACCCCATGGGTATTAACATGGGGTTTTATCAGAACTGTGTAAACCATGTAACTTCTCTGGCCTTTCTCAAAGCATTTTTAAACACTCCAAAGTTTACCCATCTAGTACTTGAAAATGAGCATATCCTTCTACAAGAACAAATGTGCAAGAAAAATGTAACAGTGGGAATCCCTTTCTGTTTGCAGTTTAGGTTGTCTTGAAGTATGTGATGTATTTTTCTCTATTACCAATGTGAGATGTAGATTTCTTTGTAACAGAGAAATATCTTTTAAAATCAGCAGACCTGCAGTATGGGTGGGTCTCCATTGCAGTTTTTTCTTTTTTTTCTCAGGTCATGAGTGTTCTTTTGAATTAAGTCTCTTGATCATCCAACCTTAATGTGCTTTTTGATTTGTGGCAGCCCAGATGTTGGTTGTGATGTGTGTCAGGACTCAGGCAAACCTGATGGAGTGATGTCAACACAGATGTGAAGAGACAATTTCATGTGTCCTGTTAAGAGAACAAAACAATGTGGTTTGATGTACTGTGCATTACATTGTGTAAATCTTGTGACATTGCTGTAGAGCTGGGCCTCTTGAGCCTGGAAAAGGGGAGGCTCAGGAAGGATCTCACTGATGTGTACAAATATCTGAAGAGAGGGTTCAAAGAGGACAGAGCCAGGCTCTTCCCAGTGGTGCCCAGTGACAGGACCAGAGGCAGTGGCACAAACTTGATCACCAGGAAACACTTTTTAACTGTGAGGGCTCCCAAGCCCTGGCACATATTGCCAAGGGAGATTCTTGATTGCTGGAGATACTCAAAAGTCACCTGGACATGGTCCTGGGCAGTTGGCTCCAGGCAGCCCTGCTGGAGCAGAGGCTTGGACCAAATGACCTCCAGAGGTCACTTCCCACCTGAGAAATGCACTTTGCAGTTAAAAAACAAATATGGAAATAAATATGGAAAATACAGGTGGTCTAAAATCTGTGGGAAGTAACACTGGATTGCTTTAAATAGTTGGTTGTGTTCTAAAAGAAAGGGTTTGTGCACATCATTTAGGAATTTGTTTATATGTACATACTGGAAAGTCTGCCAAATACTGCTCACTTCAAATTATTTTCTATTTGGCTTGTGACTTGGGAGATTTTTTCAAGTGGGTGTTAGCCTAAAACAACCTCTGAACTTGCATGATTACAGAAGTCCAGTGTGGGTTATCTAATTTATAGTGAAATACGTGTTTTGGAGAGCTTGTTTTTAGTGATCTTCTGTGTTTGTATACTAAAACATTGAAATTTCAGGATTTTTAATAGCTGTAGGAAGAGCAAAAAGGTTTTGTTTCAGCATTTTGTATCCTGTGATTCTCACCTAATTTAGATGTGTTTCTGAATGATAAGTTAACTCTTTGAATTTAAACTTTAGGCCAAAGCGAATTAGCTTTTGATAGAAAAGTCATGGAATGTGAATTTTGCTTTCATATGAGTGAGATCATAGCTTTTTTTAATAATTAAGCTTCTGGCTGGAATAATCTCAGTGTAATTTGAATTAGTGTAAAATAGAAGAGTATCAGTATAAAAGAGAAGCCAAACCTGTTTTGTAAATAAAGTTCTTCAAATGTGTTTGAGATGTGTCTGATTCTGCTAACAATCTTTTGTCCTTTAACATTGGCAAGCACTCAAGTTAATCTCTCCTTTCCTTGTTTCAAGCTGATTGCAGTAACATCTGTTTCTGAAGGAGGTGATCTCTTCCAGGGGCCAGAAGAGAACTGAAAACCAACTCATAAAAGCCCAGTTCTTTGTGATGGGTTGTTTTTCACCAGCTCTGTTTCTTGCCTGTCTCACCCCTGTGGCTACACCTCTACCCAGGATGACAGGAGGAGCCTGGCAGAAGTGGAAGGACAGGATTTCCTGATTACCTGTATAATAGTTCTTCTTAAAGCATTCATCCAGCCGTAGTGCAGGTGGCAGCTGGAGTCACTTTTGGCGTTTCCCCAACTTCTCTGCTCTTGTAAAATGTCCAGAGGTGCAGCAGAGCACAGAAAATAGTCATTGAAGTCTGGCCAAAATAATCTGCTTGCGTGTAAAGGAGGTACATAAGAGTGGAAAGTTCTCTGCTTGTGCTGGAAATTCATGTTAAGTAATAGGGTTTTTTATTGGTGGTATTTGGTTTTGACCCAAAACAGTGCCTAAATTGCATTTAAATTACTCTAAGGCATGTATGAAAACCTTTATACTCTTTTTTTTTAGTAAATTTGTGTTCTGTTTGTTATTTTAATGCATTGAGGACAGCTGCTGCTACAGTCTGTCCAGCTGCTCTCTGGGTGTTCCTGGGAAGGACGGTTGCTAGGAAAGCAGCCAGCCTTGAAAGACTTCTGTTCAGATGCAGTGTGAAAGTTTTTGTGCCTTTAGCTTTGTTTTGTGCATTTAACTTTGTCATTCAGTCACAGCTGTAACGTTCAAGCACTTTGGTGTGGCCTGTGTTGATCTTAGGGGGCAAAGAAAGATGCTCTGTGCAAGGCAGAGGCAGCTTAAAGTGGAAAACGTGCATTTCCAGGAACTGCAGTTGATAACCTGTGACTAATTTAGTTTTTTTAGTGTTTAGTTTTTAAGGGTAACTTTTTTATTGTGCTACAGATATGAGGGAAAAAACACACCCTGAAACTGTAGCTCTTGCATATAGGAAGTGCCTTCAATAATAAGGCATCCTTAGTCAGCTACTGAAGGAGCTTATCTCTAAAGATTTCAAGAGAATATGGTAGTTTTGAGTGCTGCAAGGGGGGCAGCCAGAGAAGTGTCGTGTTAAGCTTCACGACCACGGAGAGAAGAAGAATTTTAAGAGCTTATTACAAATTTCTAATATGGAGGAAGTCTGAGCAGGTTCTCATCTGTTGCTGTGTTGGCAGCTCTAGTTGTTTTCATAACTTTCAGCATAACTTTTTGCAAACAGCAGAAGACTAAAATGCTCTGAGAAAAGGAGCCTCATCCATTTGTATTTTCTCTGTTGGTAAATTTGTGATACCTGTATTTCTTCACTAGTGTACATGAAGGCACAGGAGCTGCCTTTCTCTCTGTTGGTATCACAGGGCTGCTTGAATTCCAAATGAAAAACTTCATAAACTGCTTTTTCTTCTCCCAAACTGGCCTTATTTGCTGTCAGTAGAGCAATTGGAAACTTCAATTTAGGCAGGTTATGATAAGGCTTTTAAGATCTTTGCGATTTTTTAGGGAAATCTTAAAGAAGTAGGGAAGGGGATCTCCTATGACATTTTGGTAAATGGCAAGGTCCTGTAGCTCTGCTTTTCACTCACAGCTCCTGAAGAACTGAGAGGTGAAGGAGGGAGGTCCCCTGTGATTTCCTTCTGTAGCTGAGAGCACGGGTTTAGCCAGGGAGAGGGGACCAGGTATCATTGCATACCTGCAATGAGCTCTTGTGAATACCTCTGCTTATCAATGTGGAAACATAACCAGTTTTCAAAGCCTTTAGCATATCTTTTCTGTAAGAACTTTGGAAATGAGACTTTTGTGGTACTCAAGTAATTTCTTTTCTTTTTTTTTCAATTAAGTCTCACCTTGGTTTTTCCCATGCTGTATTTTGTCAGCATNATGTCTGTGGATTTAAGTAACTCAGCTGTTGCAAATAGTCTGCATTCTAAATGTGTCCTCCTGGTTTCACTTCTGCTGTCTGTAGAGGAATTTTCTTTTAACTTAAATTCAGGGCCTGTTGTTCCCAGATAAAGATCTGATGCACAACATAAAAATATTGATTAAAATATTTGTGTACGACTGTCTGTTGTTAGATTGTGATCTGAAGCTAAACCTTTGTCAATAGATGGGAAAGATTGATAGGCAAACAGAGAACATGGGACATAACTGTGCATTCTAACCAAAAATCCAACTCTGTTCTGGACTAAAGAAACTCTTTATTATAAATCATGAATATAAACTTCACAAAACTGGAATGGGCTCCTTGTGTTGCTCTTCAGCTTGCAATTTGCAGTAGTGCAGCTTTCTATGTGCTAAAGGTAGTGATTTCTGCAAATTACACATCAGTAATTGTCAGGAAGAATGGGAGTTTTCAGCAATGCACTGAGTTTGCACTTTCATTGGGATTTGACTTCTTTAACTTTCCTGAAGAAACAATACAAGTCTATCCTTGTTTTTCTGTTTGCACTAATGTGCAGATTTTAGCTAATGGGTGCAAAGAGTAGAGAACACAAAACACTAAGGAAAGAGCTTTTAGCAGCTGACAAGAGGTATCAAAGTCAGTCCTGCTCAATTGGGTTTTTGCTGTTCTCTGAAGTTAAATCTTGATGTGCTCCACAGACTTGAGCACTTCTCTGTCTTTTAGTCAACTGAAGTCTGTGACTGCTTAATTTTGCTCAACTCTAATTTTTACAGGAAGGCTCAATTTGTTGTCTGATCAGGACTACACTGTTGATAAAGGCTTCCAAACAATATCACATTTAATATCAGTTAAATTACTGGGGGGTTTTTCATTGTTGACCCATTGTGTGAGGTGTTTTTGTGCAGGTGTGCTATAATAATTAAAATATCTAAGGTAGGGGAAATTGATACCTCAGATGTGCCTTTTATGCAAGAGTGAATGAAACTGAAAACTTACCATGGTTGTATCAGGCTTTTTTGTTTGATTTTCTGTTCAGAAGGCAATAAGTTGGTCTGGTATCTTGCATGCTTGGTCTTTGAAGAATAGGAACTTCAGTAAAATTAAAATACAGAAGAATGATCTGAGCTACTTAATGGGGACCCAGTAATGCAGTCTCAGATGCACTTAATTTTCAGAGAAGAAAAGCAGATTTTAAAATGACTGCAAGAGATTTGACAGGAACATATATTTTAATTGCTTTGCTATACCAGATTTTAATTATGTGTGCATATAGGGGGGGAGGTTTGGGTGTGAATGCATCACGTGTATCTATGCCAATGTATATTATAAAAAATGTACTCATTCAACTCTTGGAAAGGCTAAATCTGGCTTGGGTATCTCCTTGAAATTGCTGTTGTTTTGAGTGAGTTTTGAATATTAGAGCAGTTCTACCAGGGAGTTTAGTATAGGAATTTCTCATGGCATGCAGGAACTTTAAATATGTTACCATGTGTTCATTTTAATTAGAAACTTACTTTAGTACCATCAACCAATAAAGTTTCAATCTTCAGGGGATTGCTGAGGTTCCAGTGGAGCCATAACCTGTTGGAGGAGTTGATCTGGGGAGACCTCACCTGCAGTGCTGCTTCCAGCTCTGGGGTCCCCAGCATGGGAAGGATGTGAGCCTGTTGGAGGAGCCCAGACGAGGGGCACGAAGATACCCAGGGGGCTGGATCACCGCTGCTGCGGAGAGAGCTGAGGCTGTTCATCCTGGAGAAGGGAAGGCACCAGGAGACCTTAATGTGGCCTTTCAGTACTTTAGAGGGGCTTCTAACAAAGGTGGTGAGACACTTTTTACCAGCCTGTAGTGACAAGTGTGTGTGCAACAGTTTTAAACTGAAATAGAGTAGGTTAAAATTGGGCATGAGTTCGGACATTCTTTGCAGTGAGGGTGGCGAGACCTTTGCTTTGGTCCTTATTTCCCTCTCAGTCCCAAAACATAGCCCCATATTAGCTGCTATGAAGAAAATTAACTCTCCCCAGCCCATAACAGCACTAAGTGTGAAGTGCTCCTTTTCCAGGGTGATCAGCCTGTTGGCACAACACTGCTTTGCCCTCGTTTTTTGGAACCTGTCCCTTCCTAACAGGCCTTAGCTGTCAGAGTTATCTTGTGCTCCTAAAAGCCAAATCAACCCTTGTTGTCAACTTCAACTGCATAAACAGTTGCCCAGTTATTCACCCAAAAAGTGCTGGATGGGTGTTTGGAGGGACTAATAACCATCATAAGCTTTCTTAAAAGTTTTGGATGTTGGTTGTGGTTGGGTTTTGGTTTTCACTTTCACATGCATCACACCAAGTGTCAGGTGTTGGGTATTTATATTTTTACATCTTTACAAGCAGTGTTGTATAGTTATTTGAAAAGCATGCCAACAGGGAGTTGTGTTCTGTGGCTGAGCAATGCTCTGTGTTCTCTGTAGTCTGTAGCACTTGTCTTTCTCTTCTTTTCCCTCTTCAAATTGTTTTGACTAGAGAAGCACAATAAAGAAAATATAGTATGATAATTTTATTTCTTCTTCTCATTTCCCGCTCCCCCATCTTCAACTGTCAGCACATTTCTCCTCATTTACTTTTTCCTAAATGTTACTTTTCTTAGCAGTTAACTTCTGGTTCTGTTTTGTGTAGCCTTCAATTCATCTAAAAATATGGTTAGACTTGAATTTTCAGTGCAATTTCTAGTATAAAGCAGCAGGCTGCTATGGTAGGGTTCCATAGTGTAGGTATGTACTATTAGTCTAAAAGCAACTGGCACTTTTAAATCCTGGTTTCGTTCACATTTGTAGCCCTATTTTTTGATTACTTGGGATTCTTCATAGCTTCAAGAATGCGCCATCATTCAAACCAGAGGTGTAGTTGAATTCTCTATTTTTGCCTTTTTGATGCCAAGGAAGTTGGTGTGGAGATGTGCTTATTTCTCCATGGGTATATAGCCTGGAACAAAGCTGGAAGCTGCATTTCTGCTGTTGGGCTCCTTTCCAGTGGCAGCAGCACCAGCTGCTTGTGGCAGCCAAGTGAGCAACACTTGGGAATGTCTCAAATAGGCAGCAGCAAGTTTCTTATTGAACAGTCTCCTAATTCTTCTTTAGGACTGGATATTTTTAATTTTATTTTAAGAACATTGGTTCACAGGTGGTTTGGTGCTTTGAGATGGTAATTTAGGGAAGGAATTTGATTCTGTGGTGCAAATGAGGAACCACAGCATTTATCACTTCAGGTGAAATCACTTCTGGTTTGATTTGAAGTGACGTGACTGAAAGAATACTTCGACTTTTTGCTTTTTGGCGTGAGAACATAAGGAAACAAACTGAGATCTGCTCATGGACCCAAGGTGTTGCTTGGCTGCCTCATTTCACTGTTCAGTCCTTGAACATAAATAAAGGGCAGCTGGAACCTGGTGAAATGTCAGATGCTGTTCCTGACCTGGACCATGGATCCAGCTTCCTATTTTTGTCAGTGTCCCAAAGGTCAGATAATCATTTGCAGGAGTGTGGGATGTTTCAGTGCGAGCACTTTATCTGGTCATGCACTGATGGAGTCAATGCTCTGATTCCTGCAAATTTTGTATTTCCAGGAGTAATTTGTTGTTTGGTCTTTTTAAAAAAGCAGTAGTAAAACCCTTGTCCTCTCCTGGCAGGTTGCTGGCACCCTGTGCTTCCCTCACAGTGGTTCTGGCACAAGCTTCAGTACAGCTGTGCTCAGAGCTCACTGGAAATTCATCCAGGCAGCTTTCCCTTTTTGTAATGAAGGAAAAAAAAGGAAAATTATTCTATGTGGCTTTTAAGTAAAGGCTTTACTTAAACTAAATTAGTTTCAGTTAACAGTTCTGTTAAATGTTTAGCCATTAGAAAACATTGTGGGTTTCTGAATAAAGGAGTTCTGAAATGATCATGTAATGCATTATGCTGCATGTGTACTAATAATTGTCATGTAGGTGGTTATAGTTCACACAGGAATAATTTGTCCTGCAGTTAATATGAGAAATTCTGTATGGCTGAGTCTTCATGATGGCAAGATTTTGCTAAGGAGAGACCTTAAACTTTACTTTGGCACAGGGAGAGAAAAGGTGAATTTAAAATTCATGCAGTTTTGTTTTACAGGAAGCTGATATTTTATGTTTAAATACTTAGGGAGGGTATTTGTTACCACCCTGATATTTAGGCAGGTAAATAGTTCTTTTCAGTTTCAAAGTTTTTTCTAGTAGCTGCATTAGCTTTTCCCAAGAATTGTAGTCATATAATAGTTTTAGTTTAATTTTTGAAGTTAGCAAGAGAGGTGATATTTCCCAAAATCACAGCATATTCTGATTTGGAAGGGACCTGTATGGATCATCGAGTCCAACTCTAAATAAACTACTAAAAATTAACTTATTTCAATCCAGGAAAGGCCTGAACTAACACAGCTGGTGTATAGACTAATTTTTTTCTCATAGAGATTCCTAGAGTGTTGAAATATAATCTATTATTTTAAAAAATATATAATCTATACTTAAAAAAATCAGAAAAAACCACCCCAAACTAGAAAAAGTACCGTGACTTCAAACAGTAGTTTATATGCATTCAATATGTAAAAATACAAGAAACTGCTGTTCAGAAACCCAACAGATCTGGATGGAGAAACTAAATTTTCCTCATCTGTGAGAGATTTTTCATTTCAGTACATTGCTGAAAACTTCAGACCTTAAGAGGTCAGAATTCATTCGTTTCTCCCCTGGAAAGAGAATTCAACAACCTTCTATAAATATCATAACCAGAATTTTTTTTCCCAATATCCAGCTGAATGTTCCTAATAAATCCCATAATCCTTCCATAATTTAAAATGTTATGAATGACCCTAAAGGCTGATGATTTGAGTAGTAAATTCAATATCTGAAATACTGGAAGTTTTCCAACATTTTTTAAAGAAAACCTCAGGTATTTATGCTTTCCGTCATTTCCTACACAATTTTGATGAAAACTTATGAAATTTAATAGTTTTGAAACACACAAGACAGACTTTCTTTTCAGGATACTTTTCCTTTTCCTAGCACATTAATGTGTTTGGCAGTTCAGAGGCCACACTCCTGTAAGAAGTACAGAAAAGTCTGCCTGGATCAAGAAGTTTCAGATAATTTGGCTTTACTGATCAGTGCTGCAGTGGAGAACTTTCTCACTTAGAAACTTGGTTTAGCTTACTGGCCTCAATAACTTCTCTTTATTGCTTCCAAAGGGTTTTGTGAATTGGTATGCACATAGAAATATCCCTGAGCCTGTGATTGTTAGTGACAGCCAGACTCAACTGAGTTATTGGTTTTGGTTTGCTTTTGTTGGTTTTTTTTTTAAAAAACAAGAATTAATACTGAGCTATACAGGAAGCAATTTTGATTAAACTGACTATCAGAGTAAATTCTGTTTAGCTCTGTGTGTGTGTTATGAAAATACTATTTTGTTTGACCATTGCTGTCTTTCAGGTTTCAGACTTTACTGTGTAGTGGTGGCAAATTAAATGGGAGTTTTGTTGTTAGTCAAATATGGGGAACAGAGAGGCCCTTAAAGAAGTGCTGATTTTTTGCATATAATACAATATAAAGGTGATACATTTTCAATTTTGAAAAACTGTCATATGTTACCACAGACATAACAGCAATATTTAAATGAGGTTATTTCCATTAAAAATGTTGAGTTTCTTCTCTAGGTCTGCAGTGACCTCTGCAAGTTAGATGTACTTTTGTCCTTTGTAATGAACCTGTAGGAAGCTTCTGATTTTGTAAGGCAGTAGTGTTGGGGCAGCTGAATTAGTGCTGGTGTACTCCAAGCAATGAGAAAAACACGTTTATGAATCAGATCTTCCAGTGCTTCTCTCTGACTTCCCTCTTGTACTTGGAGCTGCTGGCGTTTTTTAAAACAAACAGAAGGATAGCATTATGATAAATCTAAGTAGTCTGTATTGGATTAAAGAAGAAATTAACACAGGGCATTCAGAGAAGAAATAGTGTAAAAATGAAGGTTTGTCATTGGCCAGTTTTGGATTAGATGTCAGGTTATTTTAAAATCAAAAAGTGCTAAATTGAACTGTACTATTACAGTTAAAGTATCTTTCTTGCAAGGCAACATTTGAGGATAATGCAGAGGAGGACCTGGACATCATCCGGAAAGAACTTTAGTAGTGGAAATTATGAACTTCTAAAAGAGGACTCAACACTTGAGAATGGAAAAAGTAGTGACAACCTGTGGGGTAGACTGAGGCTGGTTGACTGTCAGCAACTCAGCAGAAGAACACAGCTATAGTAGATGGCTCAGTGATCTCTGTGTCGACAAGGCAAGTACAGGATTGTGTACCAGGCACAATATTTCCAGCAGAGAAGAAAATATTGTTAGCATTGTGCAGACTCTTGCTAAGACCTCATCTGGAATTCTACTCACAGTTCTGGTTACTTGGGTTAAGAAAAATTAGAAGTGGAACAGGCGCTAGGAAGAGATTCTGAAATGAGAGACCCTGACATTAAATGAAAGAGGCATTTTGTTAGGCTTCCATAAATCTGTGAGAGAGAGTAGAGTAAATAGTATGTAAGCTCAGTTTTGTTGGCAGGACTAATAGATTTAAAGTGGACATTAAAAGTCATAAAGGGGAAGTTTAAAACATAACAAGAATGCAGGGGGAGAGATGGTGTAGGGAGTGGTTAATGCATCTGCATTCACCTGAGGATGTAATTTCATGAAGGAGTTTTTGGCAACAGTGGTGGCTGACATATTCCCATTTTTACTTCTCATCTTGCTGTGTGTGCTGCGTGCAATCAAAACCAGTTGTAGTTGCAGCACAAGTAGCAGAGTGGAGGCAGCTGCATTGGCTTTACCCAGGACTCTCAGATCAGTTCCTTTGCTTCATTGCACGAGCACAGGTGTGAAGTAATGGTGCAGGTCTCGGAGGGGGCTGTAGGACCCTGTGAAAGATCATTGTGGTCTGAGACAAGGGTCAGAAAGACCTCCTGTCCCAGCTGTTCCTTCCTGGGTCTGACTGTCTGGACACAGCTCTTTGCACAGCTGTGCTTTAAGCCAAACCACGCACCTGCCCTGACTGAAAAACAGCACAGTAAAAAGAGGGAGAATTGGTTTGTCTGGGGTATTTTGAGTAGTTTTAGTTTCTCCTTTGATTTGGTTGAGTGTAGCCATGCCCAAGCTGTTCTGGGATGATGCAGTAGCCAGAGGGGCTACTGATTTGGCCCGTGCTCTGCTGAAGAAATGCTGGTGTGAGGCCACAGCCTGGGATGGAACAAGACTGTGGTACACATGAATGGGATAAAGAAGTTCTCTGAATGGAAAAAGAGAGAAATAGTGATCATCATCATCTCAAGCTGATGAGCCGAGCCTGAAGGTGCTCTACAACATCTCTTCTTCTGAAGGCAAAGCTGTTATTTTTAATAACACTCCCTTTTGTTCCTGTAATTGAAGAGCTTTGACACATTTGTTCATTCTTGCTGCTTTTCTTCTTGTTGAATGATTTAATACCTAAAGTCATTTTACTTTTTTTTTTTTCTGTTTTCATTCACTTCTCCTGATCTTCTGCTCTTTTTCTTCGCAAGGAAGAGAAACAGGCAAAACACTTGGTCAGGTATTAAAGGAGTCTGTTAGGAGAACAGCATCAGTTTTTCTGAACACTCTTGAGCTGATGCTTTTGATTCAGCTGCTGGCATGTTGTGTTTTTCTGTGAAGTGTTACAGAATGTTTGTGTGTAAAAATAAAATTTTGAGGATTTTGATTCTGTGCATTTATTCCAGTACTCACAGTGGAAATTTTTCAGTGGACAAAGCTCTCCTTATTTCTCCCCTCTCCTGTTCAAGTACTAGGATCTGTACTTTGATTGCCAATCTTGACTGGCCCAAAATCACTTCTTGCGTGAGATATAGATTCTCATCTACCTCAAGGTGAACCAGAGAGAAAGTTATATTTGTCATCAGTTTCTTGAGTTCTTTATTGCTGAGAGGGCAGAATGTTTCATTTCAGCTTAATGAACCAATTTTGATCCTTCTTTCATACCAAGACTTAAAAAACTAATCAAAAAACCCTTATTGGAAAGTTCCATTTCCTGAGATCTTCATAATTATTTATGTCTCAGGGAAATATCTCATCATTTACTTGTGTGTGCTTAGTACATACATTCCTAAAAATCATTTTTGTTCCTTCTTCCATCTATCTGGAAATGGGACAAATAATCAGTGGCTTCCTTGAAGATTAATTCTGGAATCATAGTTGAACATAGTGCTGTTCTAGGAAAGTGGAAAGAGTGTCCAGTGTGTAATCTTGCAGCAAGAGCAAATTAGAAGTGAATCATTGGAAACATATTATCAAGGATAACATGAGCTGAGAAAGGGATCTCTGGAGCCAAGAGCCTGAACTCCTTAAGAGAAGTCTACTTAGTAGGTACTTGAATTTGAGGTCTTGACCCTTTGCTAGGAAATGACCTTTAATGAGTTGAAAGATAGGAAGTAAGGGAAGATCTGAGGACAGGCTCTTGAAGGGCTGCTCTGTCAGTAGCTGCTGCTTCTGTTTGGAGCAGTCACCACACTTCAGTGCTAGCCAGACGTGACCCTGAAAAGCTGTGCTGTGACCTCCTGTGTGCCCCAAGTGGCCCTGCAGAACCGTGGCCCCTGGGAAGGCACCCAGCAGCTCCTGTTGGACCTTTGTCCCAAGTGCGTTTCCTATTTCTCTACCTGCTGCAGCTGCAGTGTTCAGAACAATTCTTCCAAGACCATGAAACCTCTTATTACAGTATTTATTGAAAACAGATTTTGCTTGTCTTTGTGTTGAGATAAATAATTATTTACAAATGCTTGTTTTTGAACAGGGAGATAGTTTGTTTTCTTAAAAAAAACACAAAACACAGAAGTATCATTTTTGATAGCAGCAAGTACATGTTCTGATAAAATTTATTAAGCATATCCCTTCAGAAGTACCCTCCAGCTTAAACCCTTTTGTGACTCTATGAATAAAATAGGAGAATTGACAAGGGTAAGGTCAACGTTAACCGGAAATTGTGGAATTCAGAAAATGAAGTATATGTGAACATAAAAATACTGTCTGAATCCTTTGTGTGTGAAGAATGTTGTATGTGCCTGGTGCTGAAATACTTATTTCATGGTAATAAAATAGCAAATTTAGTGAGCATCTTATCTCAGTGTTCTTCCTTTTCCATCCCCTCAATATCCCAGCTAGTCAGTGTAAAAGAAGAGTTGTTTACAAACTATAGATACATTAAAGATATTTTTATATACCAGCATCTGTTTGTAAGGCATGTATGCCTAAGAGATTTGGTTGATATATAGAATGACTGATAAAATGATTCTGACTTTTTTGCGTGAAAAGAAGAAAAATCAGACCACAAACTTACCATTTTTATTGGTAGAGGTAGATCATTGGTATTGGTAGATCATTTAAGGATGGCTTATCCCCCTTTTAGCTTGGAGATATGGAAGACAGGACAGCAGAAGAAATCTCTTTCTGCCTGTATTTTGTTTTTATACTGACCAAACCATGGAAATAAACTTCTGAATTACTTCAGAAAATCTCTAAAATTAAAGGTAAATATTTTTTCAGTTTGCTGTATGAGTTCCAAGCATACCCTAAGGTTTTCTTGGGGAGTATTTCCCTTTCACAAGCACTGGCGTGCTGCTTCTTCTCTGGTTTTCTTGTGGATGGAAAGCAATGGTTAAGATTTGGTGTTATATATTCTTTTTTTTTCTCTTGGATTAATATTAGAAAGTATATATTAATGTGTATTCATATTGGGATGAGATCCAGTGAACTGCTGTCTTGTGCTTTGTTCTTTGTCGGTTTCACCCTAAAGCTGAGTTTAAACACAGACTTGGTTTCAAAGATGTGAGCTGTTGAAAAGTAGAAATAGATAGAATATGACAGAAATATTGCTGTCTGGGAACTCAGTGTTGTGGCTTGTACTAGGATATCTAATTTTCTAAAGTATCAGATCTTGAACCCAAATGTTCTCTGTGCCATAATCATCATATGCATTATTTTAAATTTTCCTTTGAGAAAAAACAAAAAGTGTCAAACCAGCTTTGCCAGTGATGGCTTTCTAAATGTGGATGCCCTCTAATCTGAAGTGCTATTTCCCAGAGAGGTTCAATCACTATTTTAAGCTGCAGTGCCATGTGTAAATGAGCTGATACAGTGACTAATTGGAGGTTTAATTAATTTTGGGAATACTTAATTTTCGAAAGAGGTTCAATAGAAGGCAAAGGGGAAGTTAAAGAACAAATATATGTTATAAATTGTATGGATGAGTGAAGAGGGAAAAAGATCTGTCTCTTTAAATGTAGTAGCAAATTGTTTTCTTCCCAATGATTGTCATCAATTTGAATACAGTTTTTTTGAAAGTATTAACCACATTAGTATAAAGCAGTGTTTGCTGCTTAGGAAGAAAATGTACAGCCTTTAAATAAAAAAGAAAAAAAATCCAGGTATAAATGTCTTTTTTTTTAAGTGTGTACAGCTATGGTATCTTATTGCAACAAATTGGCAAAACTCTTTTTAGAAAACACTGATCTTGATCTAAACACTTGATTTAAAATGTTGAATTAAAGTGACTTTAAGACCTGTGTTGCATGTTTCAAGTTCTTAACTATTAAATCTTGTTAAATAAGGAAAAGCAGTCCCAGGCCTTTTACTTCTAAATGGAAGGTCATTTTTAAAGGAGCACTCTGTTCAGTGGAGGAGATATTGCTCATTATTGGGGTTTTTTTTTCTGTCAAAAAAAAAACCTGTCAACTCGTATTTCTTACTTTTTTTTAACTTAGTGGAAAAGAATTAGAGAGCCAGAACACTCTTTGATATTAAGTTCCTCAAAAAATTGGGACTCACTTGGAAGAGATGTTGAGCAAGTTCAGGATGGTCTGATATGATCTAAAATCTCAGATTCTGAGGCTCTGAAGCAAAGGGGTTCAGGGAGTGTCTTTACAGGAATTCCATTCCCCAGGTCGGCTCAGTTCATTGAGGGACACGGAAGGAAACAGGCTCTGGTATATTTCAACACAACCAGTTCTCCTTGCAGACCACCAGGGGCTGAAGGAAAGGAGACAGGAAGCAGAACAGACAGAGAAACTGACAAGATTGTAGTATAAAAAGATAGTTTGCAATATATTGGTTTATGATCATTGTCCTTGACGTCCCAATGACACACAAAGTAAAATAATTTAAAGTGAAGGGGATGATAAAAAAGGCTTTGATGTTATCAAAGTTTTAGGGTTTTATTCTAATTCAGGTGTTGTACTCCTGAAGGAGAGAGTAATTAATAATTGATTTTCTTCAAGTTTGTGTCTAGCTGATATAAAAAGAACTGCTCTGTGCTAGACAGTAAAGTTATCATCAGAAAATAGTTTCAGTAGGGTTAAGGTTGCATCAGGCCTGCTCTGCTAATTTGATATTTTGGACTCATGAAAAGACATGACACAACCTCTTTAACATTTCAATCCACATTTTCTGGCCTATATGTACTCACTAACCTCCTCAGTAATGTAACTTGGATTTCCATCTGCATAAGGCAGCAAAACCCATCGTGCATCCCAGCTTCTGTTTAGGTTCATACACTTTGGATTTTGGCATACATTGTAGCTGGGACTCCAGGTGTTCCAGGTGTTGGAGTGTGCTGCTGCCAACCTTGATAAAATATCAGTGAAGAAATCTGTCCTTACTGCTTGCTTGCATGTTTTAAGGATCCTCATATTTGGGCTATAGTCTCCGGTGTGCAAGCTGACTGCAGAGAAAGATTTTGCAAGCTCAGGTTGTGATTGTTAAAGGCAGCACAGGGAGAAATGAAATACAAAGCACATGACATGATTACGGTTTGTATGACTTAGAAAATGAAGTCTTATACAACTTAACTCAGTTACTCTTAATAAATAAGCAGTCTTATCTACCTCTGACAGCTTTGATGCTCTGTGTCTGGGGTTGCAGTTGTTCCTTCCCCAGTCTGTGTCACTTCTGTACTTTAGATCTGTAAAATTTGAGCTGCAGGGTTGGCAAAATGAGCTTTAGAAATTGTCATTTAGCGAGGATGTGATACACATTTCCCCATCTGCAGGCACAACTGCACAGCTCCTCATCTCAGCTGAGAGATGAATTGTTGTGGTTCCTTTCCTCACTGGGTGGTTTCAGTGCTGAGACTCAGGGTGGCCTGAAAGACTTTTGTTACTCAGCTTCTAAATAAGGCTTGAAGCTCTTGTGTTGGGAAAGATGGATTCTTGTTTTCTGACTCAGGTTATTCAGCATCACCGTGGGCTGTTACAACTTAATTTGTAAACTTGTTGTGTGCCATTGCAGCTGGAGAGGACTAACTGCAACCATAATTTATTTAAAAGTTCCTTTGTGTTACTTGGCACGTGGAAGTGATGGTGCCTGCTTAATTGATCAGGGCATGTCTTGTGAGTGATTTAAAATTACCTAAAATTGGACTACTCAAGCTTTTGTTGTGATGCTATTGTCATGGGATGCATTCATCTAATGTAGTTTCTTAATGCTCTTTTGAGGCTGTGTGTAGCTTGAGTATCAGAGAGAGTGTTTTGAAAAAGTTGGAAGTCTGAGGTTTGTAAATAGCTGAGTCTTTCTTCAGGTTGTGTTTAAAAGTATTTTTATTTCTGTATGAAATTGCTGTATTGTTTCAATAGAATGAGTTAATTGTGGCTGTCACTGAATTCATAGAATCATAAAATGGATTGATTTGGAAGGGACTTTAAAGATCATTTGGTTCCAACCCCAATTCTTGCATTCTGTGCTTTACAGTACATTTCATTTACTTAAGAGTCTTTGACATTCCTCAATCCAAGTAGAGAAGTCTCTGTCATAATCATAGTGAAGTTTCAATATGGCCATAAATTTTGAGACTGTAGGGGTGTCTCTTTACCTTTTCTGTTATGGAACTGAATAAACTGCTCTAAATTTTTTGTCCCAGATTTAATATGCAGGAAGGAAATTACTCAAGTCAGGATTTTAAAATGTTAATGGAAGGAGAAATCAAGGCATGGTTGTACAAGATAAATGTGGGTTACACCTAGATCTGATCCTCTCAGAGCTGCAGTTTGTAGTCTTCTTTTTGATTTATGATTCCTCCAGCTGTCTTTGTCTACTCAAAGCACATCCACACACTGTGGTGGCTGGGCAAGCTCTCCTGCCCAGGCTTGGCAAAAACAGGAGATCTAAAAGTAGCTCAGCCAACAGCAAGAAATATTGATATTCATAGAGTTTGGGTGAATTAACAGAATTTGGGGATCTGCCTACAAGTAAGGGGATATGGTCTTGTCAGGTGTCTCTGCACTCCAGTGATCTACTTACTCTTCCATATCAGAATATGTTAAAAGCATTATTTAATGGCTCCAGAAAGGCTCTGGGGGGGTGGGGGGAGGGGGGGGAAAACAATGAAAATGAAAAAGGATCATTTGAATTAAATGCATTTAGTTTCTAGTGATTTATGACAATTAGGAGTAAAAGGAGGTGTTGCCAATGTTATTCCAAAGCTGTGGTTTAGGTTTTGAAATGTTTTTCCATTAGCATAATCTAAATGTATTTATACTATTTTAAAGCAATTTTACTTTGAATGCTAAAAGAGGAAGCAGGAACTTGGAATAAGAAAGTGACACTGATCTATATAAAGTGAACTTTTCCATAGAAGATCACTTTTTGAAACGTGGAGGGAGGATTCTAAGTCAATAGCTGTATCTTTCCAGTGCCAAATGAAGTCAGTTGAACCTTTTTCATTTAATGATGGAAGTGGATTTCTGTGAATTAGAGGCTTAATTGATCATCTTTTTAAAAATATCTGTGGTCATTTTTGGTAAAAGACCAAGTACTGAATAATAGTGGGGTGTGGATTCAGAAGAGAAAATAGCCATTGGTATGGGGCATTTCATTGTGTGTGTGGAGCAAGAAAAGAAGAAAGAAAACAAACATTCATTTTCTTGAGTAGTTCATTCTGAGTACATCACGTGTCCATAGTTGTGCTAATAAATATCTTCCTTACTTGTGAATATTTAGATTGGGATTCATTGACTACTTTTGGTATTCATGTTCTCTGTCAGAATTAATCCTATTTCAAGAAATCTTTGCAAGTATGTTGTATGTTGAAAGAGTACAAAACCTGGATTTTAGCTATGTGAGTACAGGTTTGGTAGTGTGATGAATTACACACTTCAGATCATCTGGTGTGTAAAGGAATACCAAAAGCCAGTTATTAAGGTTTGTAAGTGCCCTCAGAGGGACATTTCTGCCTCCTCAGGGTACCTTTTATTTTCAGAATGGTGTTGCTTTGCAATCTCATTGCTCAGAAACGTGTCAACTAACTTCCAGTTCATTGTTTGAATGGAAGAATTTGTCTTTCAAGCTATATTAAAGAATTTATTTCACTCAGCAGGTGAATGTTCACCCAATAGACGAACTTCTGAACAAAGGCTCTTTCTATCCTCAAATTTTCCCTCACATCTTTTTGAGAAGACTTCAGAATGGATTTCTTTAGAACTCACATGTCTGTCATTAAATAAGTAGCAGTAAAAAATGATTGATTTGCCACAGCTAGTGCAGTCTTAAAACAATCCTATTCTGTTTTCATAACATCCTAATATTTCATGTTTGAAAGCTTGACCTACCCTGTTTATCTGACAGTATTGGTTGTTACTAACACTGGACAGAAGATTCCATACTATAAGTTAAGGCACCAAGAACTTAAATAATCTATTAAAAGGTGCTTCCAGAAATACTTATTTTTGCTGGTGGTTTTTAAAAGTTTGCCATTGTTCTAACTCATGTTTTGGCAAATGTAACTTCAATTTCGAAATATAACTACTCTTTTTTATTTGAGTGCAATAGTAACATTTGTCTGAACTAACTCTAATCTTTTCATCTATAACTTCTGGGATTCTCTAAGTGCCATAGATGAGAGGAAATCATGAGCTTTTGTGGAATTTCAAAGTATTGTAATGAAGGTTGTTTGTATCTAGTGATGCTAAACTTGAAATAAACCTAGTTTGTGTAAAACAGACAAACTAAACCAGCTCACAGTTCTGTTACTCTTGTCGTTGTCCATTATCCTTTCAGATTAAGACTGAAAGGAGAAGTGGGTTTCTTACCTCTATTTTTCCCTGCTATTTGGATTTTCCATCTAAATAAGGTCAACTTAAAATTGAATAATGATGATGTCAGTTACATATTACCAAGGATTTCTAAGAGTATAGCCTTTCTAAAGGGGCCGGGTAAGAGAATATGTCTTTAATATAGGAAAATACAGAACTCATGTGATGTTCTTTACACCAGTTATAGTCAGAACTATTAATTTCACATTTAATGGGCAGCAAGGACGAGAGAGGTATATTCTGTGTAAACACTGCACTTGAATGCACGAATAAAAACCTTGTTGAGAAGTAAGGGAAGTGTAGCCCAGTGAGGAGGAGAATGGTTTTTCATTGCTGGCTTCTCTGTGCTGCAGGGGCCCGTTCAGCGTCGTGCGGCGATGCATCAACAGGGAGACGGGGCAGCAGTTCGCTGTGAAGATCGTCGATGTAGCAAAATTCACTTCAAGTCCTGGATTAAGCACAGAAGGTAAGAATTAATAATTAAGCAAACTCCCAGCGGACAGGTTTTTTTTGTTTGTCAGCCTTTCCTATGTTTGCTCTCTTTATGATGCTTTCTGTTTTATGTTTTCGAGAAGTTTTAAAGCAAGGTCGTACATCTCAAAATTAGCTTAGTGCTTGCATTTCTAATTTTTAGTAGTTTCCACATATATTCAGTGGTGATCATAAGTATTAGAAAGATAGTTAGGTCTAAGCCATTTCTATTTCTGTTTGGGATTTTTTCTTAAGAATGTGAATTTTGTAAAGAAAAAAGTAGTTCTGAGTCAAAAAAGCATACACAGCAAGTAAAGCAAGAACACATGAGTTTTGTTTTTACTAGTCTAGATTTAGCAAGTAATTTGCTATAAATAGGTGAAGACTTGCTATTAAAGTGCAAAATTATATAAAAACATATTTTTCTTATAGTCAGGATTACAGGCAATGCTGCAGAACTGCTACAGTGTAAACACAAGGCTGTAACTCTCAAACATTTCCTATGTTAGAGTAAAACAATCTATGTTTTACAAGTTGAGTACACAACTTTTGTGTGCATGAAGTTCTTCTTTTATCCTACATGGAGAAGTGTGTTCCCAATTGAGTGAAACTCTCTGTATTCTCCATGTCCTGTATATTTTTTCTGGAGATCATATTTTTTGTACAGTGAAGTTTTTGGGGGGTTCCACTGATGCCATCGAAGTCCTTGTGAAGCCAACTTCACCAAAGGGTCAGTGACTTTTGTTGGTATTTATAACAAACAGTATCTTGAGCCTTAATGACTAGCTTGATTTACAAGGTAAATCACAGGTCTTGCTTCAGATTTTACCAGATACTTTCATTTAATAATGCCATTGCTGTTTCTTTTTTCTAGCCCTCCAACAAAATACAAGCCACATTTTCCACAATATTCGGCTTCTGATTAGCTCCATCATGGTTTTGGCAAGTTATACCAAAACCATTGCATTCTGAGCTACTGAATGTTTATTAAAATGATTTGATATCTTTTAAATAAGTTGTGTCCATATTCTTTTTTTTTCTAAGCCTCATTTGGACTGCTGATGATAGGATATGTTTCTGCCTTTGGTGAAATATTGCCTTCCTGGCTCCATGACAGTAAAATTCAACCTTTTGGGGCCATGAAGAATTTCTGTAAATGAAAAGTCGTAGGCAAAAGAGAAGGGACTCATCAGGAGGAAAAGGAAAGCCAACAGTAATAATAGAATAACTGAAAAAAGGATAAATGTGGATGGTTTGCAATTTCTGCCTGAGCCTAAAGAATAAGCTTGGGAGTATATTAAGAAATCTTGGAGGTTTTCCAATTCCACTTTTGTTGTTTTATTGTAATTTTAATTCAAGGTAGCAGGTCATTGAGGTACAATCATAAATAATTTTTGGGTTTAGTGATGGTTTGTTTTGTTTTGTGATTTTGGATTGTTGTTTGGGTTTTTTGTTCTTGTTGTTTTGGGGTTGGTTTTTTTAAAGATTTTGAATTGTTATGCCTTAGATTTGTAATATTAAGACACAAAGACACATAAATGTGTACATGAGCATGGAGCAATTTCTTACCTCTACATAAGAATGTGAATTTTTCATAAACTCTTTCCATCTTTTGTACTCTTTGTTTTTCCTCTGTTTTTCATTTGATTTGTTTTTTGGTTGGGTGGGTTTTTTTGCACCACTACTCTATCCAGGCTCTAGGGGGTTTTTTAAGATTTTTTTTGTAGTTTGTTTGTTTATTTCTGATATGGCGTTTCTTAAGCACATTGGTGGACAGCCACAATGGTGGTGTTAGTATAAAGTAAATATGCCTGTAAGGAAGCTGTGTCTGTAAACTGTGTTAAAGTGTGAGCTGTAATGAAGTGATAAGATCAATTGGAGATCTTCTTTACCTTGGAGTTCTGATCTCTGCAAGTCCAATTTGCTCTTGAAGGTTATTTTTGCACAACTCTCCACCTCCAGTCTTTCTTTGAGGCACAGGAATGGGAGAACAGGACAGTCTGCATGTGAGGGAGCTGATGACAATTCCTTCCATTAATTCACATGTATCTAAAGTGCTTAGAGCTAAAGGTCCCAGTATGCTCCACACTTTCAGATTAAATCTAAAAAGTCTTTGTTCTTGAGTGCTTTTACATAAATAACCCCGTAGGATGATGTGCTTATGGGTAAGAACTTCATTTTTGTTTGTCAGCAGTGTACTCTTGTGGCAAAGGCAGCCAACTGCAGAGCAGAGCATTGCAGAGGTGTAGCCAAAGGCAAAGCAAGTGATTGTTCCCTCTGTTCATCCCTTGTGAGGCCACACCTGGAGCACTGTGTGCAGTCTTGGTTTCTCCAGTACAAGAAAAGCAATGGTGCACTGGCAGGAGTCCAGCAGAGATAGACTGAGTTGGTCAAGCCTTAATAAGAGAAGCTGAGATGAGATTTGGGACTGTCTTCAATTACTTCATAAAAGGATGTAGAGCAGATAGAGCTGAACTCTTGATGTGGGGACACAGTGAAAAGATAAAAAGCAATGTAGACAAATTGCAACATGAAAAAATGCCAATTAGAGACAAAGAAAAGAAAAATCTGTGCCTGATTGCACAGAGAGTTCTTGGAGAACATCCTCAGAGATGCTCAGAATTGGATTGCATGAGGCCCCAAGCTGCCAGGTCTATTTTGACCTGCTTGGAGCAAGAGTTTGGACTAGGTCACCTCCAGAGGGTCCTTCCAACCTAAATGATTCTGTGGTGTTTGTAGCAACGTGTAATCCGTGGGCCAATATATCTGCAATACTATATAGGGAGAAAAATTAGGCATAGCAGTACTGTGCTAAAAAAAGAGAATTTAAAACTAGATTTGATACAATTTTTAAAGCTAGTTTTGATTTCTTTAACCTGTGAGGCAGCTGGGCACTGAATATGTTTTAAGGGGACTATTTTCTAAACAAATAATTTAGAAAAATACATACTGGTGTCTTACAATAATGGCATCTCCTTACCAGAGTAACAAAAACAAGCTGAAATGGTTCTCTAGGCTGATGTGTTATCAGTTGCTGTTATTGTGGGCATTTTTGGCATATGATGGAGAAGCCACTAGTTCACAAGACAAACTTTTATCAGGTATGGTGTTCTTTCCATAAGGCTGCTCAATACTCACAGCATGTATAGACACAGACATATCAAGCAATTTTTGTGTCTCGCTGCATCTCTGCAGTGGTTTGATAATAGTGGGGAAAATTAATGCTATGTAACGCTGCCTGACAGCTAGCAAACCTAATCTAGGCTAAATTCTATTGGATTTATGTATTAGTATTCATGGTCTTGCATATTGTGTATCATCAGTCTCTGTAGTGTTGTAATTCAACCATATTAATGAAGTATATTGACACCTTGTCACTGTTCAAGTGGCCACGTGATCTGCTGGATTAATGTTGGATGTTTTACATGTTGACAGATTCTACTACAGTTCACTCATATCACAGAGATACAAAAAATCAAAAATAAGAAAATGTGATGGTTGAATGTTTTTAGACATGAGAGTTTGTTTTATACTGTTCCGTAGAGAGAATCCATGTGGAAGAGTATTTGATGCTCTCAGAAGCCAGTAGTAGTAGACTCAGTGAGGTCTAAAAAATATATCAGTGTAAATAAACCTATTTTCAAGTACAGCTCTTAGTTGCTATACTCAGAACTTTTGATATAGAAAACTGTGAGAATCATGTTCCTTATTTCTGAATTTGTTACAGCTGACATCTTAGTTTGACTGTCCATTTCCTCTGCTGCTCTCTTTACATCCCATGCATCTTCTCTTGTCTCTTGCTTTTCTCTGCACAGCTTACATGTCTCATTTTTAGTTACCTGCTCTAACACCAAATATCTCTTAAGTCCAGGAACCATTTCTCAGGAACAGAATGGTGATCAGTCCTTACTACTTAGTAGAAGCCAATACACATTACTTATCTGCCTTTTCTTAAATCCAGGTTGTTCTTGTAACATGCTGAGTGTTTTTTAAAGCAATTTAAAGGGCAGTGCTTTTTGCTTGCAGTGCATTGAAGTTGTTTTTCAGAATTTAATTCAACATATATTAGATTCTCTTACCTGAAGTTCATTTCTATAGAAATATCCTCACAAAGAAAGTGATTACCAGTTTTTCTCCAACCTTCTAATAGTCTAAGCCTTATTTATTAGGTTGATGTGTGTGGTTGATAATACAGGTTTGTATGCATTCAGGCCGCTGTGAAGCTGAATAAATAAGCTGATAAGGAAAGATTGTGGTTTCCTTCAGAACCCAAACTGGTTCTTCTGGAAGCAGGCTGTGAAGACAATCTGCAAAATGCTTCTCTTGGTCACAAAGAGCAAAATTGTAGCCAAGAAAGCAGTGTTTTAATTACAGCTCTTGGACTACTTCTAGCACAGAGAGGAGCGAGATAATTGAATCAAAACTGACCTTGCTGTGGATCATCCACTTTAGGAGAAGAATTCCAAAATTATTTAAGGGAGAAATGGAATGAAAACTGAGAGGGTTTTGTTGTGTTTTAGTTGTTGTCATGTGGGGTTTTTTCCCTTACAAGGGGGCCCACAGATCTTATCCCTGACTAACTTTCAGATTGTGAGAGATTTTCTTAAAGTTGAGACCTTACTCTTGTTCTTCTTATTTGATTAAACAGTTTACTCTTGTTGGTTTTCTGATTTTTATTTATTTAATTTATTTAGGCTTCCATTTTTTAGAATCATTTTGTCAGGGCAGTGTTTTCAAAAGGCTTTATTTAGTTCAGCGTGAAGTTGCGTGACAGTATATTTAACTTCTGGCACTGGAAGGCTGTAGTGAATCATAAGTTATTTTTCACAAAAGTATGTGTAAGATTCTGCACTTCCCTCCCTGAGTGTTTTCAAGGGTTTCAGAAAAAATGTACTGTCAGCGTTGAGCTCATCTCTTTTGAGTAAAAAATACTACAAATCCATATGTCATCGTATTTCATGGTACTGTACCATATATAGAGTGGATTTGAAGAAAGAGCGAGTGACTCATTGCCTTTGATTTGGAAATACCAACTAATCTGGAATTTCTGGTCGTTGTCAGTTCTGTGTTGTACCATATTTCACAGATCAAGGGCAGTGACTTCCTTCTGTGTGACATTATTGGGCCCACACCTGAACCACTGTGTCCAGTTTGGGGCTTCACAGTTTGAGGGATGCCACAGAACTGGAAAGGTCCCTGCAAAGGACAAGATAATCAGGACCCTGCAGAACATGATGGGCAAAGAGAGGTTGGAGAGGCTGGGTTTGTTTAGTCTGGTAAAGAGGAGGCTGAGAGGGTGTTACAATGTGGTCTTCAACTACTTGAACAACTGCAAGAATGTAGGAGCCGAGCTGTCCTTGAGTGGCAGGTACTGGAACACAGGAAATGGCCAGGAGTTGTTGCTTGGAAGGCTCAGGTTCAGGTTGGACATGGTTTTCAAGAGTTTGCTCCATGAAATCACAGCAATCCTGACCCTGAGTGGGGGTTGGACCCAATGTCCATCAGAGGTCATTTCCCACCAGCTTTCCTGTGATCTAATGAAAACAGGAGGAAGGCACCATTACAGGTTACATTTCATTGGAGGTAGAAAATATGAGGATATTTCAGAGAGTGAGAAGCTCTGTACCAGCCTGACTTTGCTTTTGAATTACCATTTTAACCCTATGAGAAGCCATAGTCCAAGTATTTAGTGACTGTAGTGTTGCAGGTATAACTATTACACAGGAGTTTTCTTGAAGATCTTGTGTGCGTGTCTCAGCAGTGAAGAGTTTGAGGTG
This sequence comes from Promerops cafer, assembly GCA_013398275.1. Classification (NCBI taxonomy): domain Eukaryota; kingdom Metazoa; phylum Chordata; class Aves; order Passeriformes; family Nectariniidae; genus Promerops; species Promerops cafer. The sequence goes on from VZSE01012282.1 coordinate 439,516, forward strand.
TCTTTCTATAGACCACAAAAATCACATGGTATTAGTGACACCTCTGTTCATAAGAAAAAGCATAAATGTGGAATTTTGAAAAGAAACTCTCTAAAATCTTGGTAGCTGACTGTCATAGAGTTCATGTTGCTGGTACTTCAAATACCACTACATTTTCTGTGTGTGCTGTACAAACAATAAAGCAAGCTGGGGTAAAGAGGTAGGAAGAATTTGAATAAACCATATACTTGTGGTAATATAAAATCAAATATAAAAATAATCCTTTTTAGGAATTTCTTTTTTTTTTTTTTAAAGAATGTCTGGGTCATGATGGAAGGGACCTGCAGTAGTTTGTGCCTCTCAGGAGGATTTGAAGATGGATACTTGAAGTCACTTTTGATGTTTGTAAATTCAAGAGTCTGCCTTTCTGGGGAATGCACTGTTCCTCTCTCGGTTCTTCTTTCACAAAGGGGTAGAACTGATCCTGTTTTGGTACAGGGAATGTTACCTGAGCCTTTTTGAGGGTTTGCTTGTTTTAACTTAATGAAGGATTTGAGGTTTCTTCTTTGTTTTTCCGGAGAAGCTGTCAGCTGTTTTGGTTCTAAATGTAGTTCCTTCTATGAGGAGTACAAATTTTGCAAATGTCTAACTTTAATAGCTCTGCTGCAACTTTCATAAACAAAGTGTCATTAGAATTAAATACTTCTATGTAGAAATGTAACATAAGAGATTGAAGCAGGCTTTCCCCCAGCAGACACTTTGTAAGTGTGGCAGCCTGTTAACCACACACCAGAGCCAGTGGATCCCAGGAATGCATGAACACAGAACAAGGGTTTCTTTCCAAGGACTCATTTTTTCCTTGCTGCTGGAAGTCAGTTCACTGCAGAAATGGTGCACATGTTTTTCTGGTTGTAAATACAGAATTCAGTCTTGGGGCCACATTTCACTTTTTTTAAAGTGTAAAATACAGCATTTTATATTAGGGGTCCTTTTTTTTTTTAGGATTTCCTGGCATGTGCCCAGATACAGGCTTCCAGGAGTGGGATACTAAGTGTCACTGCCCAAATTATCACTGTTTTGACCTTGTTTGGAGTCACACATGCAAATTTGATTCATCCCAGGAAGCAAATATGATGTTCTATAGGGAAATACAGCCTATTATCCAAATCATAAGCAAAGAGTTATAGAGATCAACTGTATGGTATTACTTTACTTCAAGAACATAAAATTTCTGGAAATACTGATGCAAGCATATTAACAGCAGTGTTCATGAGACATTTTTCTTTTCCATCTTCAGCAGGGAAAGCATAGCTTGGGAATTTATTACACCCACTTTAAAGCATAAAAGCATATTTACCTATTTTTTTATGCACTATTGCTTAAGTAGAAAAAAATAATTAAGTTTTTATGTGTTGCAAGCAATTGGTTCTTTATTCCCTCTAATCAGTCTCCAAAACAAGGACAGCTTTGTTTGCTTCGTGACTTCAGTCCCTTGCCTTTAACATGTATCTATCTTGATTTTGCTGGGTTTAGTACAGCACTGAACACACAATGGCTCTGCAGGAGTGCACCTCTTCCTCCCTCTCTTTTAATCTTTACTACTTGGCTACGTGCTGGCTCTGACAGCTTTGTTCTTCTGCTCCTGGTTTCACTGTGGTGCCAACATTGTGAAAAATCACTGTTGTGTCCAGTGGCTGAAACCACTCTGGACTTGGAGCCAGATCTTTACATAACATTATCATGAAGCTGCTTTTGAGAAAGGTGTGCAGCTGAGCAGCAAGTGCAGGCAACATTTCCCAGCTTTATAAATAAAAATGGTACACTTTACAGGTTTCAAAATGCAATTACATCAAGTGTATTTAACTGCCATTTGAATAAATATTCTTTCTAAGAATAACTTATTAGAGTGCTAATTAAAAAATTGCTGTATCTTGGAATTCTTAGAACACATATAATAATGGAAATGATTATGTAATTAGCACTAAACAGAATTTATGCAGCAGATAATAGATAATTTAACTGTTATTTTTGTTACATAACTGGGTATTCAGTTGGCCCAGTTTGGGGTTTAAGTAATCATAATTGATTGAAAAGTGCTCCTATAGTAACATCTCTGTAATCTTTTTTCTCACTTTATATGAGAGGCACTAGAACATGTTACCCAGGGAAATTTTGGATGCCCCATCCCTAGAAGTGTTTAAGGCCAGGTTGGATGGGGCTTTGAGCAACCTGGTCTAGTGGGAGGTGTCCCTGCCCATGGCAGGGGGTTTGGAGCTATGTGGTCTTTAAGGTCCTTTCCAACCCAAACTATCCTATGATTCTAGATCACACTTCCTTATATGTGAAATAAGAAAACATAATCAATTATATTCACATATATTCACATACATGAACAAGAAAATAGGATCAATGCCAAGAAATATTATTATGAAAGCTTCCTTTAAACTTCCTGTCATTTAACTCAGTGAAATAAGGTTTATTACTTAAAAGTTAATTCCTCCTTGTATATATAGGGCTTAGGGACCAGTTGATTAAAATCTTTATTAAAATAACTAGTGAATCTGTTTGGGTAGTGTATAATATTGAACCATTTTTCAAGGAAATGAGCATAATTTATGCACATTTTAGTCATTTCAAGTGTTACAGGATATTTGCTAATTCAGGAAAACTTCAGTGAAGACTTGTGTTTATACATCACCTCATCTGGACAAAAACTGGTAGCTCCTTGAAATCTGTTGTTTGAACCCCATCTGTTCCCAGGAGCTCACAACCATTTAGAATGCAAGTTTCACTGAAAAATAAACTTAAAAATACTTTAAGTTTAGTAGATTTGGCAGAAACATTTTCAGATAGTGCTTGTGATCCAGCATGAATCACAGAAGTGAAAAGGTATGCTGCAGTTAATACTGCTTGTTCCAAACAGAATGATGCCTGTGGGTGTTCTGAATAGCTTACAAAAGTCTTGGAGATAGCTGTCCTAGGTTTGTTTGTGGGGCTTTTGCCAGTGGTAAGCCTGTCACTGAAATGCTCATCCCAGTCAGCTACAGGTGCATCCTCAGTCAGTCACTCTGAATGTGATTCTGCTTTGCAAATCATATCTCCCAAACCATGGTGTGAAAGATTGTAGTTGAGCAGGATTCTAAAGAGCCTAATCCTTGCTCTGCCCAGAAATAAAATGTCACAGGCACACTTCACTGTTATTCAAAAAATACTTTAAAATCTCATGCTATTTCAGCCTTGTCTGTCCCTTTACTGAGTATTTAGCTGGATGCACAGGACAGTTTAAGAGCATGATGACTTACGTATTTGCATTTGGTATTTAAATATGTGAAGTATGCTGTAAAAGAGATATCTAAGACCTCAGTGTTGTGTCAGTCCAAAGCAGGCCTTGAAGCACCTGAGGATAATGAATTGTTCAAGTGTATTTACACAGATGTGCACCCAGTCTAGAGAGTTTAGAGATATCACTGAGAGGACATTCAGGATAATGTTTGAATGAGCAAGGTGGCTGGGAGAGATGCCCAGGGACTAGAGGAGAGCAAATGACTCTGCTGTGCTGGTCCTGGTGGGCACCAAGGTGAACACGAGCCAGCCACGAGCCCTTGTGCTAAAGAGGAGCCAATGGTAGCCTGGGCTGCCTTAGACAAAGTATTGGCAGCAGGTGGAGGGAGATGGTCTTGCCCCTCTCCTCAGCACTCCTGAGGCCGCACCTGGACTGCTGGCTCCAGTTCTGGGATCCCCAGTACAGGAAGAACATGGAGGTACCAGAGAGCCCAGCAAAGGGCTGGCACTAAGCTGAAGGACTGGAATGTCTCTTCTGTGAGGAAAAGCTGGGAGGGCTGTTTAAGCCTGGAGAAGGAAAGGTTCAGGAGGGATTTGTTGATGTGTACAAATTCATGCAGGGAGGGTACAAAGCGGACAGAGCCAGGCTCTTCTCAGTGGTGCCCAGTGACAGTGGCACAAACTGAAGCACAGGAGGTTCTGCCTCAGCACCAGGAAACACTTTCTAAACTCTGAGAGTGTCCAAGCACTGGCACAGGTTGTCCAGGGGGGTTGTGGATTGTTGGAGATATTCAAAAGCTGCCTGGATGCCTCCACAGGTCCCTTCAGCCATTCTGTGATTCCACACAGCTTCATAACTTTCTGAGGGGTTGATGGCTCTCCTGGGAGGACCTGGCAGCAGCTGAGCAGGGCAGTATTTGGGCTCTCCCCTGCCCTACATGCCACCGTTTCTCTGTCCTCCTTTGTGGGTGTGTAGATGAGGTTTTATCACATAACCTAATACAGTTTTTTTTCCTAAAACCCTGATTTAATTATAGCATCCTTCTTGCTTAGCAAAGCAAAGTGTTTGAGACAGAATTTGAGTAAAGCAAATTTGTTTGAAAAAGAAATTTAGGTTGGAGGGATAAGGAAGGATATTCCTGTTCCAGCTATCCTCGAGCAGTAAACGATGCTGCTTGGAGCTTTTACCAGTACAATAAGGCAAATGATAAAGGTGTATTTCTTCACCCTCTTTGCAAAGCAAAGTTATAATTAAATGTACTTTTAAAAATCTGGAAGTATGCTTTTAAAAAGGTGTCTTTTATAAACACTCTCAAGTCTTCATTCTTAAACATTGTTGTCTTTAATTTCTGTGAAATTCATGAGATATGTCCAACTCCTGTTCTGAAAAATTAAAATGCTTTCCAAAACACTTCTGTCTCTGTACACACTCCATACTCATCTAACAAATCCTGATTCTTGACAATAGTCCAGCTCTAGCTGTGCTTGCTGGAATTCAGGCTGGTTACAAACACAGGGAAGATAATAAGCATCAGCTGTATTTTCAAATATTTTCTGTTGGGATGCTAGCGTGTATTCTGTTCTGGTTTGTGCAATCAACAAAATTCAAAATTAATTGCAGCTGAGCTGCAGTTTCTGTTAATTCATTGATCCAAAGTGATCCTTTTTTGACTCTTAAATGCTGGGGCTTGTTGTTTCTTGAATCTAAAAATATACGTCACTGTGGTATGATAAATAATGATCCTTGTGCAGTTGCACTGTTAGAATGACAAACCTGTAAACTGCCATAGCAGTAGGACATGGGTAAAACCCCTGTCTTTTAGTTGTGTGGGTTTTGGTTGGGACAGTTTGAATCCTTGGCAAATCTTGCCTAAAATATTTATTTTATTTATTTATTTTATAAAAGCAAGATTCCTAGTTTCTGATCCATAGATTCCTATTCTTTTGTAGTGTCCAGTTTTCTGCTGAGTTTGGTAGGTACATCACAATCTTGGGCAATTTTCCCATCAGTCAGCTACAAACATTCCTCTTGGAGCTTTTCTGCACGTAATGGTGTTTTAATGGGATTGGAGATGAACATGGTTTTGAGCTGTAGGCAATGGAAATTTCCAAAAGTAAAGATTTGTTAGCAAACCTTAATGGGCCCCTTAAATAATCGGTTGGGATTGAGAATTACAGAGTTTAAAATGGAGTCCATGTTTTTGATCTGTAGTGTATGTATGTCTGTATATTCATAATAAAATGAACACATAATCTTTGTGTGATCTTAACTGGTCTTTCAGCTGAAAAATTAAGCATGGAAAAAATGGTGAAGCTGAAGACCAGTGACAGACTGCCACAATCTGTACTGCAGTTGTAGAAACTGCACACTGATCTCCATGGAAATTTTCATTCTAACATCTGCATCAGCAAATACTTACGAGTAATACATGAAATATGTAGAAGCTGAGAGATCTCCATAGTATGTCATTATGTGGGAGAGTGTTTAGTCCAGTTGTACACAGTGCCAAGCAATGGCCATTTCCCAGGGTAAGAGTTGCTTCAGAAGGGGAAAAAAGAATAGATTTGTAATCTTTTTGAGTAAAGAAAATCTTTGAGAAAAGACAAATATTACGAGAAACAATTAGGTCTACTTGATATGAAGGCAGATGGCAATAGTTGTGTTTGGAAGCTATCTTGTAAAAATATATCTTGGCTAACATACACAGTAGAATACTGAAGCTTTTTAGCTGCTCAGTCGAGAGAAGTATGAAAATTTAAATAAGTCTAAGACTTGAGAGTCCTGAGGAGATCTATGAACTTGTTTCTTTAAGACTTTCTATGTTTTACCTGCTGTTCAAGTTCTACCATCTCTACCATCAGTTTCCTTCCAGTATATTACTTGTTTTAATGGAGTGAATGAAGTTAGTAACAAGCAATAAATTATTGTCTATACAGTTACGTTTTAGGTAAAAATCCACTTAATAAAACCTTGAATTAACATATTTTATATTGATTAAATTTTATCTTTAATACTGCATTGATTTTTTTTCTAGTTCTTTGTTTTAAAATTACTACATGTATAAGAAGTAACTTTAGGAGAGAGACCTGTGTTAACCAGCTCTGTGTGTTACTGAGCACTTTCTGGCATGGCATTTTCCAGCTACAAGCCATTTATTTTAATGATGACATTTATCAGGGACAGTTTACTCACACTGAATATATTGTATGTATTTGATTTCCTAATATGAATCCAAGAAACAAATACACACAGTGACAGTGAGTAAATTGGCAATGTAAGTAAAATCACTGTGATCTATGGTTGGTTTACTTAAAATCTGTGACACAGATTTTCATGGGGGGTTGTTTTTGTAAGATCACTTCATATGAGTAAGATTTATGGCGAGTTTTTTGGTTGGAGGATGGGGTTTGTTCTGTGAATTTCTTTTGCCTACAATATACAGTGGTCAGGTTTTTTTTCTGTTTTTTGAAGTTGCTGTAGAAGGAAAAGCCCAATCGCAAAAGAGTCTGGTGCTAAAAAGTAATGTTTTGTTGTTTCAGAGTGTCTTAGCATTTGTTAAGGCAGTTAAATGAGAACTTCATTTTAATACTTTAAAGAACTAAAAAATTACTTTACAGATATATTTTAAGTTCCACTGAAAGCTCCTAGCAGAGTCAGCAGTATAAACCCCAAGCTTCTTGATTTCCTTTAGAAGACTAACTAACTAAAGTTAGATTTTAGCAACATAGTTTTATCTACTGTGACAGAACCAGTTACTGTAGATTTCTTCATGTCTGTCACTTTTAACATTGCCTGTGATATAGTGACAATTTACAGTTGCAGGTCTTACTGAAAATTTTGCCTTAGTTTATAGTATTATGAGTAATTGAGTGAAAATGACTTACGAAATACTACTTTGCCTGAGCAAAGTAGGTTTTTTTCCTTTGCCAAATCAAATAAGGATTTGAATCCAAGTTGCCGCCACAAAAAATGTTTATTACAATATGTATGTGTTATGCATCTGTTTTCAGGTCTGTACAGGTTATCACTGCTGTATCCTCTTGTGTCCTCATCTTTGTCTTTGAAAAGCTGTTCCAAACTGGAGCCTGTGTTTCCAGCACAGGGCTGGACAAGTGGGGCTGACAGGTTTGCAAAGAAGCTTTTCATCTCTGATGTTGTAGTTCTACAAGAACCAGTCTTGTGCTGCAAGGCTGATAGGGCCCCCATCATCTCCACCTCTTAATAGCTTATCTGATTGAGGGGAAAACCAGTAAAGGAACTAGGATTCCCTGGAAATGTAGGATGGTAACATCTAGGACTGTTAGATGTCACTTACATCTGTGCAGTGTGTGGGTGAGTATCAGTGCTTTGCATCTCCTCCCCGCTCCCCCTCAGGAGGACTGAACAGCTCCTGGCTGCTGAAGGGGAAGCCCTGTTTCTTCATTCAGCTTCCTTACTCTGCATTCCTGTGCATTCATTTGCATTTGCTTTGGTACTTTTTTTACCTTTGGGCTGATTTATTTTAATTCAGGTTGGGGGAAAAAGTGAACAGAGGACTTGCACCCTAAGCCCCCTAGTCTTTACTGTCTTGTTGATTGCCTTGCTCCCTTTTTTAAATGCACCTTGTATAGAAATTTGTTAGGGTTGAAGAAGAATTATCCTGTTAAGGGGAAAGCACAAGCAAACATAGTTTGAATTTATTCAATTGAGAATTTTGATATGCCCTTTAGGGGAAGATAATTCTGTGTGCTGTGTGTTATTCTGGAATTTGAGATAAACCGGTGTGGGATGGTGAGAAAACAGAAGAGGTTTTCACTTCTTCGAAGGGCTACCAGTGACTCTGTTTAAGACAGAAATGCAGTCTGGGGTTGGAGTAGGAGCTATAGGAGCATGTATTGTAAATAGCCATGGTTGATACCTCAGTTCTTTCCTAAATAGCTCATAGGCATTGTTCTGGGTTTTTTTGCCTTAAACTAACTGGAGCACCCTAACTGGAGAAAGTGCATGCACAAGGTACCACAATGGAGTGAGAGGAGAAAGCCTGAAATGTTATCAAGGCTGCAATAGCTGCTTATCTGTGTTCCTATCTACTTAGTAGGACTGGTCAGCAAATAAATACCAATTAAAGATTTGAAAATATGCACTTAATTCTGGAAATGGTCTGGGCTACCAGGCTTTTTGCCACCAATTTCCTTGTTTTGGTCATGTCCTGTTTAGTTGGTGTGGTCTGTCTGTTTGATTAACTCCTCTTGCTCTGGATTACTGAAGGTACTTATTCAGCTCCTCTTGTGTCATCATCCTCTCTTTCCCCCATCTCATACCCAAATGAAGAGTTTACTGTTTTGGGGGAAATTACAATCAATTTAATTAATTGTCAGTTAACAGTCTTTTCATTAGTGATTCTGGTATTGAAACAAAAACATTCAAGCTTAGGCAAAAAATCTCTCCCTGTCCCTGGTCTCCATGCCAGTGGCCACACATTGGCTTTTTCACTCCTGTGTCAAGACTTGGTCATTTGCTGATGCAGGGCACTGTTTTGTTCATTGCTTATCCTTCTGTGTTTTATAACACAAGAGAATCTTCTGCCTTGGTCCTGTTGTATTTAGTAACTACTGAGGAATTATGGGCTGTGCAGTAACAGTCAAAGCTATTCACAGCTTCAGGGCACATTAATCTGTGTTGCAAATGCTGGTCTGAGGACCGAGGGCACTTACATGTGCCAAGATCTTTGGAAGAAAATAATATTTTAATATCTATTATGGAGGGTTTTTTTTTTTCTTTTTATAAAAATAATTTACATTTTGAAATCTTTTTCTGTCTTCCATGTAGTAATAACTACTGCAAGAAGAATTGGTTTCTTTAATGTTATAAACCCAGTCAGGGAGAAAAGGTCTCTTTATAAAATTATGTCTCTTCTGGGTTAGTAAATAGAAATGTTATGTTGTAGAACAGAGCTTTAGAGCTGGTCGTGCTGTGGTGACAGTTTGTTTGCTGATAGGAAAACAAGTTCATATCCTGAATCAAATCTGTATCCTCATGTGGCATTCCAGTAACTTGATTCCCCCTTGCTCTCAGCACTACACTTCACTATCATCTTTGCCTCTTGCAAACTGATTGCTGGATTTACTCAAGAGAAGTAGCTCCTCTGAAGAACGTTGTGTCAGGTGAAGAGGATTCTGCAGTCCTTTGTTTTGCTGAATTTGCAGTTATTCTTCTGAATAACAAGCCTCGGACCTTCAGTACCTGTACCTGCTTTGTTGCCTCAGTTGGAATCTGTGTTTGTGATTGTCCTGGTTTGTCTGCTGGCCCAAAACAGAAATAAATTACAATTGGTCTGGTTCTGAGGTTCCTTGTAGCAAGTAGGAACTGATAAATGTGGGGGCACTGGCTTTGCTGAGATAAGGCCAATTTCAGCATTTGCTTCGTATGTCTTCCAAGATTCTGCCCTCCTGTATCAGTTGGTACAAAGGTTCTAAGTTCTGCATCACCCTGCCCTTGTTCCACTCACGTTTTGTAGGTACTGAGTGTGTAATTGTGCACTTGTGCATGGTTTTGGTTTGCCCTTCTTGTAATTCATGAGGAGAAGGTAAGAGTTCCTTACCTTGCCGAGTGAACCAGATTCTGGCTTTGTATCCCTACATATTGGACTTTCCACTGCAGTTGTCTGAGACTGTGAGATTTTAAGGAATCTTATTCCTTTCATAGTTGGATGGAGCCTGTCAGGCAGGCAGCAGACAGTCTTGCTGTGTTAGTAGTAAGTTAATTGATGTCACTTTGACATTTGCATATAGGAAAAGTTGAACCGACTGAAGAAGGGCCCAATTCCTAATGGGATTTAGAGATTTTAAGGACCACAGTGATGTAACACTAATTTTCTTGGCAATGTGGTGTGTTTTTACTTGTTTGTGTAAATGGGATCTTGGTAGCTGTTAGTTCTCTGAAGCGCTCTGGGAGGGACAGAGGAGCAATTTTGTTTGTTTTCCTAAATTACTGAGATGTAAATTGTCATTTTCATCTGGCCTGGAGGCTTCTGCACAAGGGCTGACCCAGAAAAGTGTTATGAAATCTGGTAGCTGGCTTTGGTGGCATTCTCTCCACCTGATCTGTTTCCAAAAAGTACTGTGTGTTTCAGGGATCAGGACTCAGGAAAGCTTGTTTAAACAAGCCAGCTCTGTTCTAGGCCTTGCCTGAACCTCCTGTCTGGGCAGGGCTCTGGTGGATCCTGTTGCAACTCCATGGCTCCTTAGATCTTGAAAGATGATAGAAAGTCAATGGTTTTTACCCTTCCATCTGATGCTATCCTGATGCATTATTTCAATGTCCCAAATCCATTCTCCAGCAGATTTTACCCATTCAAAGAGTGATCAAACTTCAGCTCAAAGATGGGTTATTGCTGAAGGTTTTGTAACTTGTAGTATTAGGTGAGTACAGTGAACATGTGTTATAGTAGTGAGGAATAGCTGTATACTAAAAAAAGAAGAAAATCATTTAACTTTCAAATTTAAAAAATCAAAGCTTTTGTAAATTTTCTTACAAGGTTGGGAGTTTTTTGTGCTTGCTAATTATAGTATGTGTAAATAATAGATTTGTATCTCAAAATCCTTTTCCAAACTGCAGATGATGAATCAGATTTCATGACTACCAGCAGGCTACTGGTTTTGTGTAATTTTTATCATGTGAACCTTATCAGTATTTTAAAGATAAATTTGCAGTTATAAGACAACTAAACAAAGAAAATACTCTGCAGAAGAAATGGTTGCTACATTTGTGGAGTATTTACATTTATACTTCCGTACAGTTTTCATTAACATCCATTGTAGCTGTCCTCAGGGTTTTAATTTGGTACACGTGTTTTTGCAAAAACTCTTAAAATGGATTATGACAGATGTGTTGTTTGCTTTGATTTCAGTATTCATTGCTGCCAGCACACAGCACTTTGTGTCTATGATTGTTCTTAAGCTGGCAGAAGTATCACTTGAATAATATTGCTTGTGGTAACAAAAGGCTTAAATAGATTCTAGTTTGATCATTTTCTGTGGCATTTGGGAGACAAAAGAGGAAAGCCAGTTAAATTTAATAAATTTTCAAGAATGCAGGAAAGTTCAAAGCTTTAGGCTCAGGTTCAATGTTAAAGGTTCAAAGGTGTAAAAAATGTGTTGAGCTTTAATTATTCTTTTTTCAGTTTAAGAATGTTATGATGCAATTTAGTCTGTTTTTACATCCTACTTACCTAGGAATTATGAATAGGCTATCCAAACTGACTGTAATATGTAGTATATATAAATCTATATATATAAGTTGTATTAATTTCTCTGTGCTCTGAGGCCATCTTATTTCCTTAATTAGTTGTTCATGACTGAAGATTTATGGAGCAGGATGATTTAAGCAGCCAAGTCTTAATTCTCCATGGTAAATGGAGACTGAGGTGCACTGTAGCTAATAAGAAAAAATAGGTGCAATAATACAGCTATAGTTAGAAAGCATTTGGATGTGCAAAACATACACAGTGTGTTTTCATTATCTGTTAAGGTTTGTGAGCTCTATCATAGCAAGCACCAAGCCAGAACTGACCCTTTGGAGAGTGTCAGCCCCATTTTCCTGGCACTCCGTTTCAGGGGGGTGTTCACTGGCATTTCCACAGCTTGTGTTTAGCTGGGCTAGTAAATCCTCAAGAATCAGGGTCCCTGTTACTTTGAGGTGACCTTACGTGGTGCTAACTCAAGTCCATCATGGTTTATTAATCCAGGTATTGACTGGCAGAGACTCCTCTTTATCATCATGCCCTGAAGCAGCAGAACTGCTCTGCATATACTGCATTTATGCTCATAAATTCTGCTAGGACCTGAGCTGACTTTTAATTCTGTTGCAGATGCGTATACAACCTGCATAAACAGCTCATGGGTTTGCAAATTTGAGTTTTTATGTCAAAGTCGCAGGTGCATAATTCATCTCCTTTCTAGAGTGGAGTGTTACTCCCCTCCCTGCCTTGGTTTCTTGTCTTCTGCTGCAGCTTTCTGGAAAAGTGGGAACGGGCTGTGCAGCCTGAGACACACTGGACAGGTTGCCTCACCAAAAGAGATTTGTGAGGGGAGGGAGGTCGGGCTCCAAAACAGTGTTTGCTTCTTCCTTCAAGAAAGGGTGGGGAGAAGGCCTTCTGCAACTCCCTGTGCTTCAGATTATTTTTAGAATCTGGACAAGGCTGCGTTCAGCCTGAGAGCTGTGTGTTGTCATGGTAAGAGATAGTTTTAATTTTTGTTGTGCAGGCAGGAAAGGTGCCCTAAAAAGTCTGTGGAATGGGTCAGGGCCCTCTTTAACTCAGATGACTGATGGGTCACGTTTTACATTTCCATGTACCCTATCATGTCAGTGATATTCTTTATCCTTGACAGGCATTTATCTTGTGAGGAAAGGAAATGTGGGCTTATTTTAACAAAAGAACCCTGCTAACAGTTTCTTACAGTGCTCTTGTAAAGCTATTTTGCAGAGAGGATGCAGATTATATCAGGTATTGTACTTCTGTGGACTTCTAAAATATAGCTGTGGATATATGTTTTAGTAATTTCATATATATGCAAGCTCATTGTTGCTCTTGCATTTTAGAACAAGAAAAATGCGCAGAATTTATAAAGGTTTGTTCTTAGTCTAATGGATCATCATTTCAGATTTGGACACCCATGAAAGAAATTTGAACAAATTTGTGTGCCTTTTAGCACCTGAGAAAAGCTCATTCAATTTGAAAGGGTTTTATATGCAAGTACTTAAATAATCTTTGCTCTGTCTAGCAGGAGGAGCAATCCCTTATTCCCAGCTGAGTACAACAAGGCTTTATATATCCATGTCAGTTCCCTCAAAATACCCTGCAACAGTGAAGGAAATTGTTGTGTATTACAATGTGAATCTTGCTGTTGGCATCACGTGAAAGTTCAGAGGCAGTGAAAAAGTCATGCAGGTGTACTGTTTGCAAGTCCAAATCTCCTACTTTGATACAGTTTCCAAGTGCACAGATTTTTTAGCTGATCGAACTGTTTCTAACTCAAATTCCGCTAAGTATGAATTTTAGGTATCTTTTTGCTTATCACCAGATAATAAAGAAGGGAAATGAAATATTATTTGCTTAATGCTTGGGTGTGATTAAAGAAGAAAACTCTTCCTGTCTGTATTGGTGAAGAGAAATTGTCCTTGAAAAAACATGAGAAGTGTGTGAATATTATGAAAGAAAATATTTCTCTGATGACCTGTAATTGTGCTGGGACTCAATTAATAGGCAAAGTTGTCACTGGATTGGTTCTTTATGGTGGGGGTATGTTACCTCTGTCAGCTTAATCCGTTTTACAAAGGAAAGCATAAGTGACAGTTTGTAAAGATTTGTGATATTTTCAGCCTGTTGTAAAATCAGAGACAAGTCAGGCAAGTTGAAACCTTATTCCTTGAGCTGTGACCCCAAAGAGAAAGGTTTGAGCTCAGTTGCACTGCTTACATCATTAACATCTGATTTCTGTGGAATGAAAGGGGTGTGTTTTAAGAGCATTGGTTTCAGAGACTGGAAGGAATATTGCAACTGCACAATCAGAAAGGGTCAGCGTGCTTCTTAAAAGCATTACAGACTTGGCATGCAGAAGTACATTATGGATATTTGGTAAGTAGCAGCAAGTCTAGTTAAAACTTTGTTGGTTTGGTGGTATGGAATCCTGAAAGTGCTGCTAAAAAATTCATTCTGTAGTGAATTTTTTTAATGACTGAACTAAGACATGCACACCAATTTTACAAAACTTGCTTTATAACATGTCAGTTAACCAAAAAAAATTTTAAAAAAAATTCTATGACTTTTGGTAATAATTGCAAAGAGAAGCATGTGCAGAAGTGGAACAAACCAAAATTAAATTTTCCTATATCCTGGATTATTACTGCTTGAGAAGAATTTTCTGGTTCCTGACATTGTTCTATCACTGAAGCAGAAAACAAGTTTTCCTAAGGTTCAGACAGCATTCCACTACACGATTTCCAAGTAGAACAGAGTTGGCATCATTCCTACATTTGCTAGGTCGTTGTCTGTTACTCAGGGTGCACTGTGGGTGCTGTTTGTGCTGAGTTCCACGTGCTGTGCAGGGACTTTGAGAATTCAGCTGTCCCTTACAGCAGCATTTACTGCAGCTTGTACTATTTTACCTGAGAAGAACTGTAAATTAACCTGAGCTGTTTGCCAGCTAAAACACTGTCAGTCACTGAGCTCTGGGGCACTGTGGACTTGTAGTCATTTCAGATGCTGGTGTTGCTTGGTTTGTCTAGACTAGGGCAAAGTAGATGATTTCCTTTCTAGCATTATGTGCAACTGGTTTTTTTATTGGCTGTGCAGAGAGCCCAGCTGTTCAAGACCACAGAAACTTTGATCAAAGCAAACAAGTACATTTTGTCTGTATGAGAAGCATCTTAGGCACTCCGTTCCCTATGTGAGTGCCTTTGGGCTGTTTCTGACTTAGTGTTCAGCAGCAGAAGCAGTGCAATGGATTACTTAACCCTTCCTCGAGCAGGAGTTACAGACAGTTTGTCTAGACTAGCTGAATATGTTAGGAAGAGATTTCCTTTGTATCTTTAAAATACCAGAGTTTTTCCTGTAAAGCTGAGATTCTTTCTTAATATCAAAAAGTAAATTTGCCTGTCATTACATTTAGGTAAAGGCTAAGTCACAGAAGAAAAGACATTTCAAACAAAGAAAACCCAAAAACCTTTGAATGTTAGAATGATCAGCAAGAGAAATCACTTAATTTTTCAGGATCAGCTAACATCCTCTCCTTGATAATGTTCTATTGCCTCCGAGGGCACTTACTTGATTTAATGTCATTACATTTTAGTACACGAGTACTAAAAACTCACTTAAAGGACTGCAGTGTCTATAACCTTTCATTAACCTGATCAGCCTAAGTGAATTCCGGCCAAAAGATGTCAATGCTTGGCATAAAAATGTTGTGCCAATCTAAGCATAACATTGGTAATAATGCTTTTAGCACAGTCTGAGGTAATACATTGCCCGTGTTGCCATGGCCAAAGACTGGAGAGAAACCCTGAACACACACATACATAGACACAGACCTGCAGCAAAAAGAGCCCTCCAGAAACCAACAAAAGTACAAAAAATGAAACAAAGAACTCCACTCTGGGTGATTAACCTTTTAAAAAAGGAGAAATCACAGTGATTTAAACTACTTGCAGGTTTTAGCTTTCTAAAGCTTTTTGCTAGACTTTATAGCAATAAACACAGACTTTGTTATAGTTTGTGGATTAAATGAAGAACTTCTGGTCTATGAGAGCAAACTAAATGCATTCTCGTTGTGTACTACAACTCAGTGTGTGCAGTGTAGTAGGATACTGGTGTGTGGCCATCAGCTCTGGAGGGCTCTGGTTAGAAGCAGAGCAGAGACTGGTCTAGCACGGAATCTGGATAAAAAGGCGCTTAGCACTGGATGTACCTTAAATATTTTGGAGTGGCATCTTTTCTTTGTTCTTAGTCCTGAGCTGTACTCGTTGTTAGTCAGATGAAGGGGTGTAGAGCTGGCCAAACACAAAGCTCTCTGCGCTGAATCGATGCAGGCTCCGTGTGCTCAGCTGCTGACTCCGCGCAGATCAGAGCCGGAGCTGCGTTGCCACCTAGTGAGAAATCTGCAGGGACACGTGTCCACGTGGAACTGCACAAACAGGAAAAGAAATATCACCCGACTTACGAGCTCATGTCTCAGTTTTAATTTGAGGTGCAGTTAAACATCTGAAAACATAATACTAAGGCAAGTTGGCATTTCTTGATAGTATCATGAAATCTGGTTTTCTGGCTTCTTTACTGATTAGGAGAAGGTCAGCAGTGTGCAGACTGTTGAGATTTGACATACTGTCAGATGCTTTTTGCTGCTGTAATCTGGCCATTTGTTTCTATTGCCAGGCTATCAACGCTGTTGTGCTCAGAGGTGTTTGTGCAGGCTCCCAGGACGAGCCAGAACCAGCTCCACCAGGGAGCTCCACCAAGGGGAGAGGGAAGAGGGTTGTTTGCAGTTGAGGTGGATCATTCCTTGATTGTGTTAATGGTGCAGTTGCACAAGCATTGCACCAGCATGAAGGGAAAGATGGTGCAGGAGGGGAGAAGGAGGTGACAAAAGAGGGAACAATTGCTGCATTTAATGGGGCTGCTACTTTAAAGTGTTAGTTTTCAGTACAGGAAAGCACAATCAGTGTAACTTTATGAAATCACGGCCTTCCAATTATTTCAGTGAAGTCCACTGTGACCATACAGCTGAGAATTTTGCCAGTTCACTGCTCCAGCCAGCGTGTAGAATTATTTTATCAAATTCACACCCTATGGCCAATTCTTTCTCTGTTGTATTTTTGTTTGTTTTTAAAAGAAATTTCACGGCATACCCTTGACAGATCTGCTGCTGCACTTCCTTATTTTAAGGAACTCATTGTATCACAAAGTGTTTAAAATTGTGGTTTGCAGTGTAAAAACCTCTGGTCTGTGGTACTTGGGAAGGTGTTGGGTTTCAGGCTGTTACACAGTGCTGGGAAACAGGTGGGAATGTGGGATTTAATAAATGTGGTTATCAGTAGTGAACCCACTTTCATAACTTGATTGATTATAACTTGAGAGTTAATGACTATTTTCAATTTCCTTTCATTAATTATTGAAAACAGTGCAACATTAGAAGTATTTCCGATTTTACAGCACAGGTTGCAAAATGTCTTCAGCAGCAATTCCATTTCTCTTTGGAAGGCCAGCCTCATGACAGAGAGAGCCCTCCTTACTCGTTTTCAAATTAATTTATGGAGTTTGTAACCCTGCTTCTGATTATGATATTATTTCTTGAGTTTGTGAAGCACATCAGCAACTGCTGCTTTGCCATAGAGAAAAGACAGATTGTGTATATAATTCATTAAAAAACAATAATAATGCAGAAATTATTACTTTCACATTCTTATGTTTCCTCTTTCCCTTTACCCCTACCTCTGAACCTTCTGTTGAGTATTAACCAAGAAGACATAGAATATGGAAAGCCTTAGATGAGAGATATCTAATCTTTGTTCTTCCTTGAAAAATGTTATATTTTTTTTTTTCAGTATGGTGGGTGCTTTGTAAAAAGTTGCTAAGAATTACCATTTAATTAAAGGGTTTAGATTATCTGCAGTAGGCAGCTGTTAAATACTCTTTTGCGCATTCTTAAACATTTTTATTAGTTCAAGTTGATTCATTTCCTAAAATACACCATCTTATTTATGAAGCATTGCTTATTTGCATGTCAGTAAAAATGAGGAAGTGAATAAAAAGAGAGAGAGTTGTTTTCATGGACACAATCATGCAAACCAACTTACACTGTCTGTCAGATACTTGATTCTGGACAAGTCTGGTGGAGGTATCAGAAGTTAAGAGAAAAGAAAAGTGGGATTTCTTCACACTCAGTTTCATGTTCATCATAGCTGACAGTATAAATTGAGGAAGGAAAATTGCCTTTTAAGTCACTTAAGACACCCCACTCCAGCTAAAAAGCCATTAATGTGTTTATATTTATGTCCAAACACTGAGAAAGAACAGAGTAGGAAGTGAAAGTTACTCAGAATTTAATTAGACTACAAAGTCTAATTTCACAAAATGAAGATTTACATAGATTTCTTCATGGAGATCTGAGAAAGGGAAATATTAGCTGTAACTGCATTTTGTTGTTCTTTCTTCATGCCAGCATTTTGTTTGCAAACGCTACAGTAGCGCTAAAACAGAAGCTACCGAGGGAGATGGGTTCTCTCACCTTGCCACTGTACTTGTTGATTCCCATGGCGTTTTTTCCAGGGCCACTCCCAGCTGCATGCATTTGTTTCTTTCTAGTGCATGTTTGGGGCATGTTTGCTAAGGTACGGATGGATTATGCAATAAAGATTTGGTGACAGTGGAGACACTTTCAGGGGGAAGGGTGTTACCTGCGCTTTGCAACATCCTAAGCAGCTTTAAAGGCTGCTTTTCCCAGCCTTACTTTCTTTCTCCTTCCATATTCCTTCTCTTTCTTTTAAGTTGAGTTCTGTAACTGAGGTTGCTCATGAGCCGTTTCCTGTGCTAAAACTGCAAACCAGTGAGCCACTGGAGACAAAAAATAAACTTACATTTTTCTTAACAGAGTTAGCACTGAGATGGTTTTGGTGTGTGGTGTGACAAGCTGCAGGCTGCTTGGAGCAGAGGGCAGGAATGTGTGTGGGGTGAACGGGGAAACAGCCAGCAGTCAAATCGGCTTGGCTACCCCGGAGCCTCAGGCACCCCAAGGTGAGTGGGAGGAGAGGCAGGAAAAGCTTTTAGTGCTTGTTGAGGCAACGAGTCATTAACTGGTGGGATGTATCTGTGTGATGAGGAGTCGCTCACATATCCTAGGAAGACAGGAAGTGCTGTTTTAATTAAGGGAAAGGGGAATACTCTCTCGTGAAAGGAAAAAAAATACTTAAAAAGAACAAATCTTTGGGGCCAAAACATTGCTGTGGTTCTGTAGAGTAGGAGTTTCACTGCCAGTGGCAATACAGGATGTTCCCACCTCCAGCTGCTCGTTCCTGTTGCGGTGTGTTGGCTGCGCTGAGAGCTTTTATGATTTCCCTGATGTATCATTAGAATAATAGAGCCCAGAAGTAATTTTCACAGAGCAGCAAGAATGGACAAAGAGAGGAGATAGGGAAATTTTTTAAGTCAGTATTTCCCTGGAAGTTCATCTGGTTTTGGAAGTGTTACCTCAGGTATAGTGTGATTGGTTAAACTGGAATTTGGTGTTGTGCAGGATGTTCCACGGGACTGTTGCAGAATGATTTGAGGCAGAGGAGTGTAGTGTCTACAGCAGAAAGGGAATTTGATTTGGATTAATTGTAAGTGGCAAGTTTTTGATAACGAGAGGGTCCAGGGACAGCTTTTGTGGGAAGAGGCTCGGGGCTGTGGGTTCCCAGACAGCTCCAGTGGGCCAAAGCTGAGCCCATCAGCCTGGTGTGTGGTGCTTCTGTGAAGATACATTTACAGAGGGGTAGGAAACACTGGAGCAAAGTGTCCGGAGTGTGGAACAAAAAGGGCACAGCAAAGTCAGGGAAGGAGGAGATTGACCTTGGCAGAGCAGATGGAGGACCCTTGCTGGGGCAGCAGAGAGGAGCCCCTGCAGTGTGCTGAGCATGGCCCTCACCCCTGCACCCCTCACAGCTGGGGCAGGAGGGGGCTGAAGTGAAGGAGAGGACTTAAGCCCTTGAAAGGGGGAAGGAAATTTCTTGGTTTCATGTTTATCTTCTTAATTCCCTCTACCCAAATCAATAAGCACTTGTTTTAATTGGCAGAAAATAAGTTAATTTTGTCAAGGCTGTTTGGCTGAAAATACTAGCTGATAAACAATGTCCCTGTCTTTATCTCAACCCATGAGTTTTATTGTTCTTGTTACGTGTATTTTCTACCCCTGCCTGGCTGAGCAGGAGCCTGAGTGGGAGTTTAACATCTAGCAAAGGCTAATAATCCCCAGGACAAAACCCTGTCTGTGTCTGTCTGTGTGTGTCTGTGTGTCTGTGTGTTTAGGGTGAAACAGCTAGGGCTGAGATCTCAGTGTCTCCCTTGTCCATGCTTCAGGTGGTGCATCAGGCCCATTTCCAAGACACACAATTCAGTTTAGCTGCTTCTGGAAGAATTCCATTTGGGTGGTCAGGAGCTTCTCCATGATGCTCACCAAAGGATGGTTGGTGAGAATGACATAACCAAGTGAACAAAGCATATTGATTTCCCTTTAAAACATAGTACTAGCACATCTATTTAAATTATATATAATCATATCTTGCTGTACAAAACATACAGAAGACTTTTAAGCAATAAGCTTACCAATGCAGATACTTCCTTTCAAAATACTGTCATACCCAAGCTGTGGCTGGAAAAGTAATCCTTTAAAGGACTGAACTTGGAAAATCAGAATGGTGTATATATAAAAATGAATTGTGTACACATAAAAATGACACGTGTCTTCCATCTTGCTAAGAAACTTGGAGCTGTCTGTCCCAAAAAAAGATGGGGCTGCTACAGTCTGTGCATGTCACTTTTAAAATAATGAAGTGGTGCTATTATGTAGGCTGCTAGAGATGATCTAATTCTTCCATGAACATACTTTGAAAATATGTTCAGTATATTTGAGATGTTTTAAAACCTTGGGTATCAGATTTTGAAAGGAAATTAGGTGTTTGCCAGAATTGTCAGAGATGTATAGGCCATTAGGTTGTTAATTCCCATGGGAATTTTAAGTGATACTCATGTTTTATGTTTTCTATCAAAGACTGATATATCTTTCTGTGCAATTATATAGAGCAGTTACCTTTTTTAGTGCTTCCAGCAATTCACTTTCAGTGTCACTATCCACACATGAGGCTGCATTTTCTGTGTGTGGTGATTATGGTTGGGAATTCCATTTTCCATCTTTGAACTTCTCTTCTTTGTTACCAAAGTCTGAACTTCCCTGCCATTTTAACAACTTTAGTGCCTCTCTAAATAAGTACCCAGGTCTAAAATGGAAACTTTAACATGTCTCCAGTTGCTAAAAAAACCCTCAAAGTTTTGTAAACAGATTGAAATTCTGGAACATTTATTGGTAACAGTTGTGTAAAAGGATAGCTTGTAAATGCTTTTCAAATTCTGATGTAAAGCATGAGCCTGTGTGCTAAACAACTTAAATGGAACACCAGGTCTTTTTCCCTGTTCCTGGTTGTGTGACAATAATGCAGCTGGCAGAGAAATTTCTAAAGCTTGTGCTTTTAAAACTTGCAGTTCTATTTATTATTGCTGTTGTCAATTATGTTTAATTTTGAAAAAAGCACTGACAGGGAAGGCATAAAGAATGAACCAGAAAGTAATTTCTTCAGCCATATCAAGAACAAGAGAAAAATGAATAGATGAAGGGTTCAGAAAGGATTCAAATGAAGTTAAATAGTCCAGCCAGTAAAAGATGACAGTTTGGTTTTGATTACAAGACCTTGTCTTGCCTGGGGGTATGTTCTTTCAGCTAAATTTTGTTTACTAGTGAAGGAAACTGCTGTAAATATGGGACACATGACCATTACGAAATGGCACATCACCTCTTGCTGCTTAAAGCCATCTTACTTCATTGGCAGATTCTAGAGTTGTCTTGAATCTTTTGATGGTGTCTGGAATATGAAAGGCTAATTTCAATATGGGATGTGTGTCTGGGACCTTTATTGCTACACAACATGGCTCAAGTACTCAGCAGAGGTTTAGAAAACTTAACAGGAGGTAGGAAATAGTTCATACAATGTTGTATTCAGAATGATACCACAGGTAGTATCACAAGATAATAATGGGATTTTTCTTAGGAAATCCTCGATCACCTGCTGCAGCCAAACATCTGCTTGGGTTTGTGTTGCATTCTGAATTGGAATCGTGTCTGTGGGTACTTGGGATTTTATTTACCTCTTGAACCTGCGGAGGTAAAATTTAATTCAGTCTGGAAAAAGCACTTGATAAAGGATTGAGTAGATGCTGATGTCATATTTTTAAGTGAAAACAGTGAAACATATGTGTCATCTCTGCCTTTTCTCCTCCTCCCCTTTCCTTTTTACTGGTCTTAAACAGGACTTATTTTGACCTTTGGGTCACGGTCCAAATGTACTTCAGAATCTGTCATCTCTTTGCTGCCCCGTGGCTCTGTTGAATCAGTGTGGTATGTATTTGTCCATCTCTTTATACCTCATTTTCTTTTTCTTAATAGGCCTGCTGTTGAACAAGTCCCTGCTGTGTTTAAAATAGGACTTTGTTCTGCTCTTAGCCTCAAGACCCCTTAGTCATAAAAAGCCTTGTTCTGTAACTTCTGTTCATTTATTTTCCTGTTTGGAGATTTTATTTTCCACTTTGTTTCTCCTTCCTCTTGTGCTGGTGCTCAGTCTGTGAGCAATTGTTGCAGTCATCCAATATTACACAGAGGAATGAGGGAAATGGCAGCATATACTTTCTTCCTTTCAGTTCTAATTCCTTTCAAATAAAGCCCACAAAATATTAATAAAGGGAGCAGCCAAAATAAACTATTTTGAACGTAACTTTTGCCTGTAAATAAAGCAGAACTTTCCTGTAATTTCCTGTTGGATATTTTCACTTGGTTTTCTGTCTGAGATAGGTATCGGATCCATGGTGAATTGTGGTGGCATTAAAGTCGTTATGAAGTAAGAGACAAAATAAAAGCAGCCTATTTTCTGAAGATCACAGTCATTCACAGAATCAGAGTTTTTCATTCTCTTATACTGCTGCTCAGTGTGCTTATCTCTAATCTTGTTTAGGAAGGACTGGATGTGTACTTGAGTGAACGTCTGTGCCTAGAAAGGGGTGGGAACCATTTAGTGTCAAATAATTGCCTATTGGGAAGGGAAAGTTACAGTGTGGCTTCAGTAGTTATTCTGCATTAGGGTGGTGTAAGAACTGATAATCTGAGTATTTTATCTGTGAAAGACATACTGCTGTTTTCTTAGGCTGTAGAATTTCATCTACATAAACAGATGGACAAATAAAGGCCAGATTTTACATTCATTTCTTTATCAAAATTTCTTCTGTATCACTGAATGATACTTCTGTTTGCTTGCACCCCCTAAGGTGCCATTACATGATGGTTTCTAAAGTATTGCTCTGTCATTTTGCTTTTAGATAGCATTTGCAAGGTTGTGAGGGAGGGGACACGTAATGCAGGTGTAATATGCTAGTTCTGGTAACAAAATTTGCACTTCGTGAATCTGAAATTTTTTTTGAATTGAAATTCAGTCCTTTTGAAAATCTCAGCTTTTCATTTGAATTTATAGATGGCTGAAAGATCCAGAGTCTAGCATAAATCTGAGTTACCTCTTAAATGCTTCACATAAAAGAATGTTCATCTTGCTGCTTGCATTTTTCAATATAATTGATTTATGTTAAGAATGTAAGAGGACACATGTGAAAATAGTGCGTTTTAAATTTCTTTCTAGTGTAGCCCAATTATATGGTGAATATTCTCAAACCAAGAAAATGATATTTTTATTTCTCCATAAATGCATGTGTAGGTCATTCTTGAACAATGACCAGTTGTATGGAAAGAGAATAGAAAAGTAAAATGTCTGCTTCAGAATTCAGACTGGTATTTTCCTCACTTATCAAATTATCATCAAAGCTATTCATTCAAGATTTTGCTATTCTTTCTAGAATACAAGTAGATAAGTTAAAAGAAAAAAAAGCTTAAGGATGATTAAATTGCAAAAATACCAAATAGTTTCAACAAAGAAGAAAGAAAATTAATTCAGTGTGGTTTGGTTTTTTGCATTTCTTTATCTGCAGAAGGATTGATTTGTGACCAGAAAAAGTAAGAGTGTTGTTTAAAACAAAATCTCTCAAGCTCTGAGAAATTTCAGTGGTTTCTGTTCTTCTTTAAGTTGCAACTTTTCCTGCTTTATTCACTCTTCTGTAGAGCAGAGATGCAAACTAATGTATGCTGATAAAAAATTTATGCTAGTGTCATTTCATATAATGTGATTTTAAAATAAATACTATTAAAGAAGTAAACTGCAAGAAATTTAAACATAATAAAAATACTTCTTATGAGGATGATCAGGTACTGGTGTACGTTTTCTGGGCAGATTGTAGAGTTTCCACACCTGGACATATTCAGAGCTCAGCTGGGTGTGGGCCTGCACAATCTGCTCCAGTTCACCTTGCTCTGAGCAGAGGATTTAGAGTAGAGACCTCCAGTTGTGAATAGTTCTGTAGTGTTGTAAAAGTCTGTCTTCTGCATTTGGAGGTAATTCTGCAGTGTTGTTAAATATTTAGGATGAAGATCTCAGTGTAGCCTGCAACTGTACATTAAAGGAACTTATTCTGTAGAGTTCTTCAGACTATGACATATGTGAATTCAAGAATCTGTTAAGTTTTGAGAGATATGTGAGTATTTGAATTAAGCATAATTAAATGTAATCTTGTCAGTGTTCTTTATAGAGATGAATGAATTTATTAGAAATTTCAGATGTGTACATCTTTCCGAACATTGTGTTCTAAACAGCTTGAAGATACAGCTAATCTGCAACTGCCTTGTTTTCTTCCACAGATCTGAAGAGAGAAGCCAGTATTTGTCACATGCTGAAGCATCCTCACATTGTTGAACTGTTGGAGACATACAGCTCAGATGGAATGCTTTATATGGTTTTTGAGTTGTAAGTTTCTCTCCTTGATTCTACCTTTGTGTTGTCATTTGCTAAATAAAATCGTAAAGTATGTCTGCTCATGCCTGTGGGTTTTGTAGCTCAGAGATCTTGAGTGCTTTGAAAATATTTATTTCTGGCAAGTCAGGTTGTCCCAAATAAAAAAAAAAAAAAGAGTTGTCCCACTGTCTAAGTGGTGAGCACCAGGGCTTTCTAAAGACAGGCATGATCTTTTTTGATGACTGCAGGGTAAGAGAACAAGTTGAAAATCTGCTGGTAGACATCATCTTTGGGTAACTGAGGGTATTTTGTTCCAGTTGTGATATTTTGTTCATTTTTTTCCACACTTGCTTCTTTAGCACTGCTTTTCTATTATTCAATAAGAAAGTAAGGCTATTGGTGTATTTAAGTATTCTTGTAAATTGATATTACTTGTTCACAATATATGAAAAGAGGCTTTTGTCTAAAAGATTTGTTTTGGAAGTTTGAATGTAAGAGGTTAGTTGTAAGAGGGAGCACAACGTAACTTTTCAGCAATGGACAGGTATTTTTATTCAACATCAAGAAAGTAAGAAGGGGGACAGCCCCAAAATTACCTCATTCTTTCTTTGAGAGAAAATTACTAGTTCTTCCTGAGTTAGGTTTTATCTAAATGGGAAGGATACAACCAGACATGTGAAATGGTCTTTTGTGCATGTTCTGTATTTGAGCTTCTTTCTCTCTGCCTACCAGCTCTTCTTTTTATGCTCCCTACATATTCAATCCTAGTCAGTCTGGGCATATGTATTTGTACCTCTTAAATTTCTCTGATCTTCCTCCATTGTGTTTTCTGATGGATTTGAGCTGCTGATGTTGGAGTAACCACATCATACTGGTTTGTTAGGTAAAACTGGCTTGCCCACTAGACCCACGAATTGGATTCAAGATGTCCACGTAAAAAATAATCCTCACATGGTTTACCATTGAGGTAGTAGAAAAGCCACAAAAAAACACATTAGGTAAAGCAGAAAATTGTGTTTTGTAAGTCTTCTGTGTTTTTTGGATGAGTTTATAAACTTACGGGTTTGTGAAATAATTGTTGTATGCTTTCCTCTCTGTACATTTTGATTCAATACTGACTTTGCATTTTATTTTGAAAATCCCAAAGCATTGACTAAGGGGCTTTAATTACCCTGTTATGAAATAATTATGTACACCTTGGGTAGTCATACTCAGATAACTAACAAGATTTTGAAATTAAAAAAAAAAGGCTTTGCTTCTATTTTTACCATGCTGATAGCTCAGAAATATGAGACAAAAGCAGTAATTATTTTTTAATGACAACCCTATTATAATTTATGTTTGTACACATAAAAAGCAAGTCTAAACAATTAGAATTACTACACAAATACTGCACCTGACTTCGGGCCACATGAAAGAAGGAATTACAAAGCTAAATTATTTGAGGGATGATGATTGTTTATCATATGTATGTCCTTGTCTCCTTTGTACACAAAAATCATCAGTCTTTTGTAGCAGTGATAGAAAATGAGGCAGTAGGAGCACCTGTGCTCGAAATGTGGGAGGGAATGGAAGAGCTGTGGCAGGATGTGCTGTTGGGCTGGAGGGGATGCTTTGGTAAAGTGATCCAGCAGCAGCCTGGTGGTGTTTGTGTGGAGTGAGACTGCATTGCCTGAGTCTGAGCAGTTAGGGGCACACTCTGTAACTGTGACCCTAAAAACAAACTTGGAGTTAGCAGAAAAGCATCTCTGTACATGTAGGTAATTCATTTTCCCCCATACTGCTTTCTGTTCATTATATTGTTATTGTAACCAGCTCAACCGATTTGCAGCAAATTTCTGTCTGCAGGAATAAAATATATTTCATTAGGGTCTAGTTACTCTGAAGTGACCAAAAAGGGAAAGACAACACAGATCTGCAGACATAAACCCAGCTGTGATGAGTGATTTGTGGGATGGCAGGTGCTTTGCATGAAAACTGAGGCAGGCCCAGCATTTGAAATGTATGGAATAACCAAATGTAAAACTTTGTGCCATCACTTGCACATAAATGGTTCGTACATTGCTTCACTACTGTTTCACAGGCTGTGAGCTGCATGGGGCAGCTGCTAGGAGGACCCTGAATATCTTGCCAAACCTACTGATACAGGAAAAGTACAAGTGAAATAAGCAAATGTGGCATGTACCTGGTGGCAACTGATTGAACCACTCAGAAAAATGTACTGTTTGTGCCCAATTTTGAAAGCTTTTGTGAAAAGAAATATTTTAAAAATCAAACCACAATTCATAGAAGCACTGATGGAGATGAACAGTAGCAATGAGGTTTAACACCAAAAAATGAGCTCTGTTTTGAGCCCCTTATTCATACACAAAGTCAAGCACTCTAGAATGGCCTATATCCCAGATTACCAGTAGGCTGCATGGTGCTGCTGTAATGAATTGCAGTGAAGCAGGTGGTCATAACAGATGAAGTACATGTGTAGAGTAAGAACCTGACCCTGTCCCAGAAGGTCTTATTGCTAGGGTGAAAATATTATTTTAAAAGTATTTAGGTGTTACTGCATTACAAATGAGAGAGAATCTACCTGTGCAAAACGATTTCCCTCACACACATCCCAGCTGCCCCCCCCCAGAGGGACTCTACTCTGAAGGAAATTATCCCTTGGAGGCTCTGGAGGTGCCTTACACCTGAGAAAGGCCAGTTCTACTCTCTGTAATAGAGTTTCAATTTTCTTTCCCATTCTTGGTGTTATTTACTGGCAGCTGTATAGAATCATGGGGTCATTCAGGTTGGAAAAGACCTCGTAAGATCATCAAGTCCAGCCATTAACCCAGCAGTGCCAAGTCCACCACTAAACCATGTCCCTAAACTCCACATCTACACATCTTTTAAATAACCCCAGGGATGGTGACTACACCATTAACCTGGGCCTCCTGTTCTCATGCTTGGCAAGCCTCTCAGTGAAGAAATTTTTACTACTATCCAATGTAAACCTCCCCTAGCATAAATTGAGGCCATTTTGCCTTTTCTGATTGCTTTTGTTACCTGAGAGAACAAACTGACCCTGACCTGGCTACAACCTCTTTCAGGCATTTGTAGACACTGGTGAGGTCCCCCATAAGCCCCCTGGTTTTATTTAGAATACTGTTTTCTCTGTGTCACTTCATATTCTATCGCTTATTACAATTTTTCCTAATGATCATTGATTTTCATCAGTGGGAATACTTTGAGAAAGGTCAGAGCTACTTGCAATATTTCTAAAAGAGAGCAAATACTCATTTTGAAGGGTCTGAAAACTAGATTTTAGACTTATGAGTACATTATTTGCAGTTTATCCTCAGTGTATATGGACTGAGACTGCTGAAGAGTTCAGGTACAGGAGCAGTGAGCAGGAGCATTCCAAAATACCTTAGTATTTGGTAATTTGTAGAATATTGTCTCACTATACTTAGGTGGGTTTGTTTTTCTTGGTTCATTCTAAGAGATTTATATCTTGGGACATTAGAAGAACTGATCTGTTAAGATTTAGCCGTTAGGATGTATATATAAATATAGTTGTATACATATAGCTTTGCCATTTAATGTAGCTAACATGTAAAAATGCTTTACAAAAGCATTTTGTTAAATCTTAAATTCATAAAAGCAGTACTTAACAGGGTTGCAGTTGGCTTATTTGAAGTAAGTGAAGATGGCAAATATATAAAACCTATCCAGGTGAAGGGGAAAATGCCATCGTGCACAAACCTTGAACATATGTGGTACAAAACTCAGTAAACTCAGTTATGAGCAGTATGTCAACTCTGAATTTTTTTATGTTATTTTTATCAAGTAATAACTCAGTTCCCTAAATGAAGCAGTGCTTCTAAAGCTTTCTCATTCTTCATCAATAAATTAAATTGTAGGCCACATCCTGTTAGGTCTGCAAATTCAAAGCTATCATACCCCAATGTGAAGACACAGATCTCTTATGCAGTACAGTATGCTGTCTGTTCTTCAGTCACTGCTGTTGTCAGAGCAGATTTTTATATATATCTGGGTTTTTTTTCATATTTACCTACTGTGTGTATATATATGTGTGTATAAAAATATATAAATAGATATATAAATATTATATATATTATATATATTTTTTATATATATATGTCAGTCCCAGTCAGTTCATGTCCCTTCTGTGAGCTCCCTCTGCTGGTGTCAGGGAATTCTCTCAGGTTACAACTGTGTTCTGATTGTTCCCAATTTTTTTTGCATCATCCACTTAGGTCTTCAGCATGAATATATTTGTATGTTTACTTCAGTGGATTTTAACTTAACTTTTTTCTTTTTTTGTGGTTTTCACATCCTTATGCTGATAGTTGCAAACCCTGGAGACTTCCTGAACTTTCATTCCATCAATATTCCAAAACTTTATTGCTCTTATATCATACAAGGCTTTCAGTTTCTGCTAAGTCATCTTGTAACTGGTTGAGCTCTTTCTTAGTTTTCAGTCTGTTAGTTCACTGAATTTTCTGGGATTTCTTATAACTGAGGTTGACTGTGGCTTTTTTTCAGCCTCAGCTAGACAAAAGTCTCATGATTTTCAGGTAAAATTCAATATCATGTATTGAATATATTGTATCGCATGGAGTGATAGAAGCCCTCTTTACACATGAATCAAAATCTACTCTTTAAAAAAACAGGTTTTGTCTTGAAAAAAGTCAATTGAAGTCAGAGATTAAAATACACCTGACTCATATTTGTGCTTGGAGGCCAACAGAGTTCATCTTAATGGAGTAAAACTTTCAAGCATTTTTGCCAACTAGAAATTCAAACTGGCAGTTACTGGTACAAAATTTCAATGAAAAATGCTGGCATCTGTAAGTGGGAGGTAGAAATACATGTTAAAGACCATGCTGATTATGAACACCTTGTGTAATAGAAAAGTTAATGTAAAAACATTGCACTCCTCCCTCCATGTCTCAGAAACTATTGATGCTGCTAAAAAGCTTGAGTGCCTCTGGATCTTTAATTTCACTGACTTGTTATAAAGTACAGATAATTAGTCTTCTAAAGGGTTCTACTGCTTCATGAGAATGACTTCTCCTTATTTTTGGTAGCTGATCATACATTTTGGGTATTCTACATTTGAGAAAGGATTGAGAGGTTGACATGAGGGATTTTTTTCCAGTGAGCCAGTGAATTGCAGGTTTATGCTGCTCTTGGTGAACCTGCCCCATGGCTGCTGTATGGACTCTGATATTCTCTGAGTGATGTTTAGCTCTGTGTGCAGACCTGGTGTCAAGAGTTGTGCAAGACAGAAAAACTTCTGGGGAAAAAAATACAGAGGAATATATTGATGCAGTGAAGAGCAGACATGGTTTGGCAGTGTGGGGCTCGTTGCACTCTTCAATGTGCTTTTCTTTTGGTCACCAGTCCCTCTTAAAGTTGTCAGTGCTCTATCCACATGACAGTGTATTTTGCATGAGGGAGACCTTTGGGATTTATTTGGGAATTAAAGCTCCTGCACATGGTTTGGGACTCCCTAAGCAGAAGTTTGGCTTTGCAGGTGTGTAACAAAGCAGAAGTGATGCTGATATTCTGAATAGCTTACTGAAACAGCCCTGGGAATGTTGGCTGTCCAGATGCCCTGGAGATTCTGCCTTTTGAGTTTTTTCCCCCTTGATTCTTTGTGGAGAGTAAAAAGAAAAGATGTGAAGGCTGAAAATGTCATGTTGAAATGGCTGAAAATGTTACGTTCAGTAATTTTGCAAATGCCTTATTAAACATGAGTTATGTGATTTTTATTGTTCCTGTTAACTCTTGTTACTCTCTTCTTGCCCCATCAGACTGTGAACATTTCTAGATACCAATCTGCCTTAGGTCCCTTTCAGGAGAGGGAAAAGGAGGGCAGCACCAGGCTGCTTTCATTTTAGAGAAATGGCAGCCTAATTTCAGACTGAGGTCTATGAATATATCTGCATCTAACATGTAATGCTGCTCTTTGTGGGAAGTCAGGTGATCAGGGAGATGAGGGAGAAGAGGAAAAAGGTACCAAGTTTCAGAGCTGGTGATACAGTATGTGGGCTGTCAGTGTTCTCAGGTGTCTATGAGCTGTAAAATCTTCTCTTGGCTGCTTAATTATCCAGAGGAGAATGCCAACTGGCAAGACTGTACTGTATTTCTAGAGTATTTTTTAAAGTCTTCATTTAAAATTCAAATTGGGTAACAGTTTTTTAATGCTACAGTAGTTAGTATAATATTGCGCTTGTAATGCTTATAAGAACACAACCTAATATCAGGAGCTAATTGTTAAATTGCAGTGTCCTCTTTGCAGGGCATTGACTTTTCTTGCACACCTTGTTCAATGAGCAGTTTAAGCAATAAAGTAAATGTTTGGTTTTGGTAATGCTTTAAGAGAACTGTTACATGACTTGAGGGACATAAAATGGTTTACCTGTGGCAAGCCATTTTCTATTAGATTACCCATTAAATGCTGTTTTAGTGAGTAATGCACTGTACTTGTATCCAGAGTACTTTATGTAAGAGTTATGTAAGGGAAATAAATAGATTTTTTTTTAAGCATTTTTATGTAATTGATTGTAGTTATCAGTTTTAAGCATTTTTGCCTCTTTTTACCTGCAGTATGGATGGAGCAGACCTGTGTTTTGAAATTGTGAAGAGAGCAGATGCTGGATTTGTCTACAGTGAGGCTGTAGCCAGGTATTTATTGTAATTTTAATTAATCCCTCAGGATAAATAGAAAAGAATGGAATATGCTGTTGTACAATCTGTTAACTAAAAGTTGAAAGTTGGAGTACTATAAATAATCCTGTTTCCACACTCTAGATGTTTATTGCAATAATTAGCATAATCAAAGTAGAATTTTGGAGCATTTTGCCATTTACTAGTTACAGATTTGGATGAGATTACTGAGCAAAACTGCATTTCACATCTGATACCTAATTAGCTTTGTTTGCCTTTATGGATCTCTCATATGATGGCATTAAGTGACTTGCCTGACAGGGTGAGACTTTTTCTGGTCTTGCTGGATGCAGTTGGTTTGGTTTTTTCTTTCTTATGTATCACTGTATTTATGGTCACTTCACCTTTCCACTTACGAGGTTAATGAAGATGAAAGAGTTTATAAAATTGCAAAAGGGTATTGAAACCCACTGTCCTAGTGGCCTGATAGTTGAGCTCAAAGCCCAAAGGATTCTTTGTTTGCTTTTCTCAACACTGTAGATTTTTCAGCATCGTAGAAACCATGTTGGAGGAGACATCAATGTCTGTATTTCAACCTCCTGCTCAAGGCAGGGTCAGCAGAGCATTTTGTATGGTGTTGCTCAAGGCTTTGTCCAGTGGGGTCTGGAATACCTCCAAGGAGGGAGATTCCACAGCCTCCCTGAGCAGCTTGATCCAGTGCATTGTTATGTTCCTCTGGAAAAAAACACTGCCTTTAACCAGCTGGAGCCTCCAGAGGACAAGGATTGCCTCCCTTAGCCCACAGTGATGCTCTGATGCAGCACAGGATGCTCTGCTGTGGTCACTGATCTCTCAGGACCTCCTTTGGAGTCAGTGGAGAAAGAGGTTGCTCTCCAGTCTGCATCAAGCAAGCCAAGACCTTGGTGCAGTCCTTTTCCAGATAAAACAGGCACTGATACTCACTTTTTTCTTTCTTTTTTCCTTTGTATTTTGTTACTAAAAAAAAATGGAGGATCACTGACTTCCTTGTCATATCAAGCAGAATTATTGAATATTTGAAACCCTTACAAAAACCTGGAAAACACAGGTTTTTTTTTTTTCTAATTTCCCTCTGCTTCAATCAGAATTATTCTGAAACTTTAGATTGTATTATTCACTACTATAAACATAAACTCCATTCTAAGAACACTCTGTATTTGAGGTTAAGTTGGTTGATTAGTTTTATACAGTTAGACTCTTAATACTTAGATTGTTAAATGTGTATAGTAATTTTTCCTGCAGGTTTGTCATGCATAATGTGTTTGTTTTTTCAGTCATTACATGAGACAGATACTGGAAGCTCTACGTTACTGTCATGATAATAATATAATTCACAGAGATGTGAAGGTAAGGCTTAATTACTTTTTTTTCTTCACCACAATAATGCAAACTACTGAATTTCAATTTCTATAATTTAGAGAAGGGCGGAGCTGTAGAAAAGGAATCTATTTGCTGAGTGTGTCCCTTACTCTTACTGTGTCATGTAAGATTAAAGCCCACCCTAATTCCATCAATATAGAACATTTAGGAGGTCTATATTCACAAATTGCACACGCATTTGATTACAACTTGCTTTGAAAGTCAGTTTAATTTCTAGTTTTTGAATATTCATATGGAATCTACTTGCATTTTCTTGTTAGGAAAATGTGTATATAAATCAATTGCATAAATTAAACTGGAATTGGTAGTTTATTGGCATTAATTTGACAGCATAATGACAGCCCTCATTCACACTGAGATTTCATAGAGATGCACACGCTTAAGTGCCACAATATTAGTAATATTATCTACTTCTTGGAGACAATCCAACAAACATTTATTATATGAAAACATCTTCAATATAAATAAGTTTGGGAGGAGAAATGCAGTGTTTAAGACCAGTGTATGTACATTTTGGTTTTGATCTGGTAAACTTTGTATTGTTTCTATGGATATTTATGGAAGTACTTTAATGTAAGTAGCTGGGAGTTTTTATCCAAGTGGGCTTGACACTCTTCAATTTGAATATGCATATTCTTTGTTGATGTCATTGCCTAAAGTAGTTATTCCCACTTCTCCAAGAGTTTGTTTTCACACAAAGTGAGTCGAGCACTGTAGGAATTAAGGAAAATTTTAGCAAGCTCTGATGGTGCAATTTGAGAAGTGACTCTTGGATTTTAGTGAATAGAGAAGATGGAGGGAGGGTAAACTGTGCCTCAAACTCCTGCAGGTGACCTGTGAGGGGAGAGAGTACAGACACTGAACTGGTGATTTTTATGAGGAGTCATTTGGTCTTCTGTACCCAGACACTGCAGACCATTCCCAACCTCTTACTCCTTTCCTTTTAAAATCAAGAAGATTATTATGTAACAGGCTTTCTTTTTAAGTTTGTTGTTTTAATAGTCATTTCTTAAAACAGATTCTAAAAATGGGCTCTTAATTGCTGGTAGAATGTCTCATCTTGTTCGTGTTGAGGGTTCTAGGTACTTTTTTAATTGTTTGGTTTTGGTACCACATGAATTTCAGAATTAATGTCATCTTTATGTTGCTGTGTCTTCGTGAAAGCTCCACTTGTTTTTCTTGGACCATTTCCTTGAAAAAAACCCAAGTTTTTGCTTCAAGGGCCTCTAAGAGAGGCCTGTTTAACTGAGGGTAAAGTGGGAATTTATTTTGGTGCTTATCCTGTCTCTTAGAACCTCAGAATCACAGTGTTTTGGTTTTTTTAATCCTTAGAAATGAATCTGTTCAAATTACATTGGTTAGGGAAAAATGTCTCAGGGTATCAGTCTGAAGCAGTGTAAACCAACAGTGCTTTGTTTTGGGAAAAGCAGTGCAGAGCTGTGGGGTTTGGGAGTAGAACACATTTAACTAACTGCAGTATCTAGGCTCTAGATGTCACTGTAGACATTGTTTTGAAAGGAAGTAGACTAAATGACCACTTCAGAAATTACCTGAATGGGTGAAAGTGAAAGTGCTTTAATAAAATCTGTAAGGTTGATATAGTCAGGCTACATTTTTCTCCCTTTTAGACTTTCTGTAAATGTTATTTTGAAATGTAAAATGCTTGGTCATTTTCTGCTGCACAGGAAAATCGGCCCCCTATAGTCCATGTAAGGTTTAGGTGTCTTTCAGCTGGTTTTGTGCTCCCTTAGCTCCTGGCTGATTAGGCAGTTAGACAGTTTAGAGAAGACAGAATTAAAGTTTGCTGTTGTCCGGTGCCAGAAACTACCTGACTTTTCCAAGTGACTCCTGCCTGGGACAAACTCCCTGTGCCCCACGTTCACATCTGATGACAGAATCCAAACGTGAAAGCTTTCACAAGGTGGCCTGTAGTTGTCCTAGTTGCTCTCACTGCTCTGTGAGACCAGGTGTTTCCTGAGCCTCTGTACATCATTTGACCCCTTCAGCATTGCTTAAAGGCTTTATCATCAGTGACAATCACACATTTGCTTCACCCTCAGTTAACGTGATCCTGCAGTGCTTGGAAGCTGGATCATATGGTAAGGAAAACAGAAGATGCAGGAGGTAGAAAACATAAGACAGCTGTGCCTCAGAAATGTGAATGTCAAGAACTTTTTCCCTTACCGCAGCATCCGTTCCTGTTCTGCCAACCTACTGATAGAGGACTCAGCCATTCCTTCTATTCTGTCACAACCTTGCTGTGTCAGGAATACCCAGAAGGAGGTTATTGAAAGTAGCAGCATTGAAAGGGAGTCTTTTCCATTACCAAATGTTATTACAGAGCAGTTTGTGTACAGAGAAATCTTTATGTAAGAGAACAACAAAAGGGAAAGGGGAGGAATGTGGGTCTGAAATGAGATTCTTGTCTTTTCCTGTAAAGCTCTTGCTGCAATTTGAGTACCATTTGTCACTGGCTTACTTTTGTAATAACTTTAACAGAATGGTTTTTATCAGTAAAACGTCAAGAGATTTCACAATCTTTTGTGAGCCTCTATTGTTATGTAGAATTTTCCATAGTTGCAAAAATCTTGTTACAAAAACACCTTTTAATATAACAGATGTAAGAGTAATTTAGTCACATCAAGAGCTTTAGTTGCTGGGGTTTTATCCTTAACTCATTCCAAGTACTCCAGCTTTGTTCACGATTTCCATGCAGTTTGAGTATCTGTATATGTTACTGATTAGCAAATTGGTGTGCAGCTGGGGTCAGGGTTGCAAAATGCAGACATCCAAAATTTTGATTATGGCTTTGTCTTGGTAGGTATGAATGCTTGTTTCCTACATGTGATTATCTAAATAGATAAACCTGCTAAAGCAAAAATACACATATTCTGCCTTCTGTGTCACTAAGATTCAGTTCAATATTTTCGGGACTGGGAGTCAAAACCAGGGAGTTTTTCCAGGGAATAGGACCAAGCATTATGCTCTGCACTGTGTGTCATCTACACATCTGAGTTGGTCCAGGTGACCTGAGACGTGATCTGTGGATAGATTTGCATGGTGATATTTGCACTGTCCAAAACTTAAACCGTGGTATGAATTCTGAATGCACTCAGTTACCACTTCTGTCTTTCATTGCCTGAACTGCTTGTAGCTCAGCATTTCAGATTTTGCTGGTAGAGTTCAACACTCTTACACTTCTGCTTTTAGGCATATCTAAAAAATGAGTAAAAGTAGTGTGTTATATGTGTTTGTGTGTTTATGTAACTGTATATTTGACTATTTAAAAAATAATTAGAATAGAATCTGTTCTTTAAGACCATCTTCTCTTTTCCATCTTTGAATACCCAAAACAAGAAATCTGTTGCATGTTACTTTCCTTCTACTCTTTTCACTTTTTTTTATGCTTTCTGGGGACATTCAGTAATAATTGGTGCTTTTTCTGTATTTTCTAAAACTTACTAGATCCTTGAGATCCAGTAGCAACTTCTTAGTGAGGATTTTGTTACATATTAAATTGTTAACAAGTGATTAGGGCTGCAGAACCTCTGTCAGAGGTGCAATTGAAGTGTCCTACCTGGCCACATTTTTTTCTGAGGAACACTTCCTCATTCAATGTACTAGTTAAGAGACTCTAAAAACTAAACTTTCAGTATTTTTTCTCAGTGTTTCTTCAGGCAATGCTCTTTTCCCCCTGTTTATTTTCACTCCTGAGCCTCTGCTTCATATCTCAAGGTCCCTGTGCTTGCTTTGCCCAGCCCTTTTCCTATTGACCTGTTATTATGTTCAGAAGCAGTTTTGCTGAGAAGTGTATTTATTCTGCTTGGCCTACCTGGAGTTGAACATTTACAAACTTTCTGGTCACTAAGTTCATATGTTTCAGTCATTTGCTCAGACAGTCAAGAAACTCATGTCTTCTGATCAGTGAGCTGGCTTCCCATGCAGCAGATTTGAATGGCTTGACCAAAAATTTGACAGACTCTTGTGGTCTCTAAACTGCTTTACAAACCAGGTGCTCTGCCTGTTTGCCTCATGATTTTGTGTTCACTGCAATAGAAATGAATTGTTTTATTTTTTTTTGTTAAACAATTCACGTCATTTGCTGACTTCTGATTTTGGCACCAGCATGTCTAAGCAATGCAAGAAGTTTGCCACATGAGCTCTGTTTTGCTGTAGTGTTTTTCTAACTCTCCCTCATGCCTCTAAGTTTTGGGGGATTTTTCCTCCATGAACTCTTCTGTCAAGTGTGCTAGACCAATGCAGGATTCAATTTGTAGTTTCTCACATTGCCTGTATTGCACAAAAGCTTTTCCACTATTTGAAACAAGAAAAACTTTGATGCAGTTAAGAACTTAAAAAGGACATAATCTTGGGCAGATTACATCGGAAAAAAAGTCAGGCATATGTCATTTTTTGGTGCTATATAGAAGTGTTGGAGTAGGATCTTGCTTAAGAGTCTGTCACAAAGTTACATTTGATTAGTAGTTCCCAAAGTTTCATTCATTTTCTTGGTTTTTTGATGAGCACTGAGGAACAAGTGGTTGTGATAGAAAAGTGTAGGAGG
This sequence comes from Promerops cafer, assembly GCA_013398275.1. Classification (NCBI taxonomy): domain Eukaryota; kingdom Metazoa; phylum Chordata; class Aves; order Passeriformes; family Nectariniidae; genus Promerops; species Promerops cafer. Next base: position 476,601 of record VZSE01012282.1, read on the forward strand.
GATGACTTCAGCCTATGCTGCCCTCAAAAACTGTGTTAAGAGAAACAGCCCAGGCAGGCATTGTGCTGAGATAACTGCAGCTACATTCTCTATAAAATGTACTTCAGGAAGGACAGAAGTGGTGGGGTTTGTGTTTGTGTCTGTGCAAATTAGATGAGCATTTGGTAGGGAACAGCTCTGCTCACCCAGACTTGCAGCTGATGATCTAAAAGTCCTGCCATAGCCCTTTGCCATCTGGAAAACTCTGACTGCTCAGTTCTGTCTTGCTGTAGTCACTTGGCCATTGGCTGTGTTGCACAGTTGTGGTTCAGCCATCCCAAAGAAAATGTCTGTGCTTTGTTCAGTCTTCTTGTAAAGGAAACCTATGTCCAAAACTCTTCCTGAGAACAAGAGAGAGCTGGGTCCTCAACTTCAGCCTAGTTTTTGGCTTCTTCTGTGACTTTTTAGGCAAAAGGAACTGTCCATAGGTCAAATGTAAAATGTCTTTTGTATTACGTGGCTGAATGGGTATTACACCGTTCACTGTACAAACTCCTTGGATTCATTTGGATATACACATTGGATTTATTATGGCTAATGTTGGTGTAGCAAGCAAGATGATTTGAAAAGAAAATACAATATGTTACCATTTTATTTAAATATTTTCCATTTTGTATCAAAGCCTGCCTAAAGGTAATTAAAATTAGTTTATTATTATTTATAGTCTATGAAAATCTTTCCATATTCCTTCCCATTTCAGTGAAAATATCATTGTTACGTTTTTGATGTTCTGGTGTGGATTTTGTAAACAGGCCATAAAGACTTTTCTTAAATGTTTTATCTAACAGAAGGGTTATAACTGGATCTAAACTGCTTTTAGCAGCAGCAAGACAAGTAAGGCAATTTTTAATTTCCACTAGATAGTTCAACCTTGGACAGTCATTATCTGTAAGCAGTACATAGAAAATTGGCCTAAAAATATGGCATGGAAGAAAGCAGACAGTTAATATCATCTGGATGACAAGAACGTTCCTTTTCACTGTTCTGTAAATCAGATGTTTTTCTCCAATACGGGTGTTTCTTTGTATTCTGCTCAGATGTCTGGTAAGAGAATAGTACGACCACAAAACGGTCATAAAAGACAGGAAAAAGCACGCCGTGGCAAGGGAACCTGCAATCATTGCAGGACGTTCACCAGCCTCCACCCTGATGTTGTAGCACGTGGGGAACTCTCCTGAAGCCCCCTCCCGGACGTTGTAGGTGATGGCTGTGACTGTTATGCAGAGCACAGCCAGCCAGATAATGGCGCACAAATACTTAGCGAACTTTGGCCGCTGGAACTTGTGCAGCAGGCGCCCACGGAAGTTTCCTGGGAGAGCTGGGGGGTGTTGTGTGCCACTGTTCTTCAGCGTGGCGTACTGGCTGAGGGCGATGGAGCACAGGATGGTGATGGTCACGTACATGCTGACGTGCATCACCAGCGTGCCCAGGTGATGGGCGATCCTGCACGCCACCGACTCGTAGGGCCAGCGGTGCCCGTGCGCGAAGTAGGCGGCCAGGAAGGGCATGGTGCTGCAAACCAGCAGATTTGCAGTCACGAGGTTGGCCAGGTAAATGTACTGTGTCCTTCGGGTGGGCGCTTTCCGTGAAAATATCCAGGCGGCCAGAATGTTCCCAAAGATTCCAGCGGGAAGCAGGCAGGAGTAGATGATGGGGAGAGCTACAGTGGTAGCTGGCGATGGCTGAAGACATGATGAATTGTTCATTTATGGCAGTATTTCTTGAGTGGTCGGAGCTGAAACACAATTAAAAAATTAATATTTCTGTAATGTGCATCTAACATCTCGTCTTTGCTCTTATCTCTGTCTCCCTGACTTTTCAGTGTTCCTTTGACGTTGTTACCTTAAGTTTGCATGAGGTTACAGTTTGGGCATTCTCTTCCACTGAAATTTCATGAAGAAAAGTTAAACCCCAAAGCTTTTATGTGCATAGAATCTAATAAAATAAATTAGGAAGCTGAAGGTTCAAGCGAGGGTCTGGCAATAACTTCTTTGATCTTGGTTTATTTCTCAGTCTTCTGGAAAGTCTGTAACCTAATTTGGAAACCACTTACAGACCACTTAGAATTAAATAAGCAAATTAAGTGCAAAGAATTACTTTAATTCTAGAAATGCAGAGTGTATCTGTACCTCCATTTAACTACAAATTGGACTGTATGCTGCAAGAATCTTGCTATATATATTTATTCTGTGCTCATGTCTGTATGTGGTGTTACTTTATCACAGCTCTAATGTCAGATGTACATTTAGCAACTCAGTCTATTTTTTTAGCCTATACAATGATTCTTGAAAACTGCAGTATATTAATTTTTTCCAAGTTCGTTTTTCAGTCTTTTCTCAATTTCCAAACTGAAAATAAGAAGTGAAAGCTCTGTGCAATGACTGTGTGTAAAAACTGACATTTCAACTTACAACCCTGTAGTGGAGAGTTTTTACTGTTGTATGCATAGATATACATATTTTAGTGGAGTGTATCCTAGTTAGCTTTTTTTTCATATCAAATCATATGGAAAAAAAAAAAACAAACCGATTTCAAACTTAGAGACTGATAATTTTTTTGAACAGCTGTAAGCAAATGAACTCTGGTGCTAAAGAGGATTCCTTTAGCAATGATAAAAAGCCCAGACACCAAGTATAAAACTGTGCTGTAGGCAGTGTTTGACAAATTTGCAAATAAAACTGACTTTCATAGCTCTTGCATTTTAGTGTACACTAAGTTCCATATGTATTGTTGGATGAAAATATATTAAATTCTTCTATTATAATGAGTTAAATTCACAAAGTAATTGTTGAATTTACCCATTTTAGAAGTCAAATGAAAATTTTTGTGTAATTGACCAAATTTCATCAGGTAAAACAAAGGAGTGGTAATTTTAAGCTTACCTCTACAAGCTGCAGGCACCTTCCTTTGCTGAGAGGAAATATTTCTGTCTGGTGTCCGTTTATCTCCACTGCTGCAGTGAAAATGATGGCACTGGAACCTGGAGAGTACAGTTAAAAATTTCTCTCTGACATAATTAGGTTTTCAAAGTGTACACTTGCCTTTTACAATGTCAGGAGGCAGGTAGGCATTTAAAGTTCAGAAAAGATAATGTCTGTACAAAAAAGGCTTTGAAATTAAGTCAGGATCAGCTCTATTAGTGGAAAAAAAAAAAAGATGGAGCCAGCATGGAAGAGCAGCTGTAACAGCCCTTTAGGCATGGCACAGAAACACCTTGCAATCCTTTATATAGTGCTTTCCTCTTTTCGGGGGTGTAGGGGTTCTGTTTAGGACTGCCCACTTTCCTTGATGCTGCTGTTTTATGCATGAAGACTTGTCTTTTCAGTGATGTTTAACAGTTCTTCAGCTCCACAGTCTGTCACCAGGCTGTCTATTCCCAAGGGCCACGTGCAGTAGTGCTGTGTCCATGTCTGTCCTCTCATGAGTGACCAAAGGGGCACATCTCTTCTGTCTGGGCAGGTGATGGATTGAGTGCAAGCAAGTTACAGCTGATGCATCCAAGGGTTCTGGCAGGGAAAATGGACTCACTGTCCAAGAAATGCAGTGTTTTACACAAATCATCCAGGGGTGTACACAGGACAGTTTCCTTCCTCCACAGCATGGGTATGGGCACAGATCAAACTCTGTTTAGCTCTGCAGAAGTTGAGACTTCTGAGTTTTCTGCTTTCCAATACATCCGTGGTTGTAAGATAATCCTTTTCAACATCTATAAAAAAGTTCCTTTATGAGAACAGAAGTTTGGTAAGGTTCTTGTTTTGCTAGTGTGGCTTTATGTTTACACATGGACTGTGAGAATTCACCTCATGGTCTGTTATCATTGTTCAGTCTCATTATTACTAATTTTTTTACTAAAATAATGGACCTGTAAGCTGGCTTCCTATTCTGAATTCATAGCTGAACTCATTTACAATTACATTTATTTGCTGTGGAGTATTAGTGATTAGGTTGTAAAGCTGTGGTTAGTTTGCATGTACTTTATTTCTTGTTCTTGTTAGATTTAATTATACCTTGTTTTCTACTTTTGAATGTTTATTATATTAAAAACCATTCTAACAGAGAGAGTCTTATATTTATTACATGTTTAATAGTTTCTGTTAGTTAAGTAGTGTTAGAAGTCCTTGTTACTGTGGTGTTCCACTGAGGTTTAGATACACGAATGCATGTCCTGCAAAGTTGCTGAGAGTGGTGTGAATAATTCCAGTTACCAGGGTTTTTTTTAATTACTCTTATTATTTGGCTGGTTATTGACTATTGCTTGTAGTATTTATAATTTAATGATAATAACTCATGCTGTAAGAAGAGATAACTGCTACTTTTTTTTTCTGTATTATTGTATGGTAATAGATTGTTGTAGTGAATTAGTCTATCAGACTTTATTTTGGAAGGGATTACTGAGAGCAGTAGCAAAGTAATGAGGCATAATGAGTTTTTTAAAAGTGCCACCTGTCTCAGGAATACAGTTACAGTTGATTCTAAGCCATAGCAAGCACCTTCCTTACTCTTTTAGTGGACTATTTCCATTCACCTAACTTCACTAAAATGGTGTGTTTTATCTAAAATATATTTCAAGATACTCAAGTGGAACACATGCATTTTTTATGCCATTCACCCTTAAGTTCTTCATAATTATTTTTATGTGCATCATTCACCTCAATGATTTATATTTTCTGTATTCTCAAGCCATGACCACTCCTGATTTACACATGTACTAGATTTTATATTGCCAATAGGCAGTGTATCTTGAATTTCATCATTATATGCAGACAACTTGTATTCTGGCCCTAAAATCACAAAACTCAGGAAATTCCCAGTGGTGAAATTCCTCCACTTCAGCAAGGCTTTGACACTGTCTCTCACAGCCTTGTATGTGCTGTCAGAGCATCAAACTAAAGCTTCCGTATGTGAACCTCCCAGTTCTGGGAATAATGGGATTCTCACTTGTTTTTCAGTGATATAAGTTGCACTCCTCTTTTATAATTGCTATTTGTCTGTCCTCAGGAACGCCAGTTTGCAAATTAAAACCATAATTACATTTAATTTCAGTGCAAAAATGAAAGTTGATGTTATGGTTTAACCCTGGTAGGCAGGTGAGCCCTCACAGCCACTCACTCACTCCCCCTCAGTGGGATGGGGAGGAGAATCAGAAGGGTAAAAGTGAGAAAACTTGTTTATGATTTTTGCCTCTTCCCCCTCTTGTTCTTCTGGCTGCTGTGCTGCAGAACAGACCTCCCCTTCTGGGTGTTCCCTCCTGCTTTGTCTGACACACTGATCAAATCTGCCAGTATCTGGGTGCCAAAGTAGGTGGTTGTGGTTTTATCCCAGAAAGCACCTAAATCCTACACATTCGCTTACTTCCTCTCCAGTGGGCTGGGAGGGAGAATTGTTAAGGTAAAAGTGGAAATTCATGGTTTGTGAGAAAGAGTTTAATAAGCTTAAAGAAAAATAAACAGGCAGAAACAAAAACAANATTTAGAAAAAAAAAAAAAAAAAACAAAAAAAAAAAAACCCAAAAAAAAAAAAAAAAAAAAAAAAAAAACCCAAACCACCAAGTGATAGAAAGCAACCCCATCTGATCAGTGCCCAGTGAGTTCCTGAGAAATGGCAACACAGCCAAACTTCCTTCTTGGCTTTTACTGCTGGGCATGGGATCATGTGCTCTGGGCTATCCCTGGGGTCAGCTGTCCCTGCTGTGGCCCCTGCCGTGTCCTTGGGCACCCCAGCCTCTCGCTGGTGGGGTGTTCTGGGAGACAGTGGAGTCCTGCTGGTTGTGCAAGTGCTGCTTAGCAATGGCTGAAGCCTCCCTGTGTTGTCCACACTGTTTGATCACAAGCCCAAAGCACAGCCCATGCTGTGAAGAAGTCTATCCCAGCCAAAACCTGCACAAGACTGGTACATTTTGGTGCACCAGTTGAAATACAAGTATGTGTTCATAAATTTGAGTGAAGTGGAAAATGAGTTCGTGCAGTTATATGGGGATGTCTGTTGAGTTAGCCTTTAAATACAGAAAGCAAAATAAATAGAATTACCTTCATGTTAAAATTCACCTGAAGACTCAGATAATTAGGAAGCGTTGAGAAGAGGAGAAGTAAGACACACTATTTGAGTGACTGATTCTAAGGTCATTTGACATGTCACAGTGTGACTTCCAGCACATCTCCCAAGATGTTTCAGGCCTGTTTGTTCTTCAGTAATATATTTTTTGTATGGCCTGGCATTTTACCCTCAAATTTGAGAAAACTGATTGCAGAAAAAAAATGTGTAAGGATTAATTAAATTTTTTTTAAAGAGTAAAGATACCTGCTTTTGTTTCTTGGTCAGTAGTAATTGCTTCCTATATGGCAGTGCTGTCTAGTTTCAGATCCCTTTCTGAGCCAGTTGATATATCTGGCCTTTAACATCTTGAAGCACTGATTTATAAGTTATAGAAGTCCAAAAGTATTTTCTGATGGCTTTCTGTGGTTGTTTCTTTGTTCTGACTGCTGCTCCCTTAATTCTACGCTTTGTCAAGATCATGTGGTCATTCCTGTTCCCCTCTTCTGTGCCATGCCTGCTCTTAGAGATTTTCTTACAGACCTGCTCCCTTTCAGATTTTCATTTCTGAGCCTGAGAGTTGATTAATTTAATGCAGTTTGGATTTTCAGTATCAAAACTCTGTGCTACTACTTGATCTTCTGAAGAGATCTGAGTCTATTTTGGCTGTACTGCTGTGTCCATGAATTACAAACCTTGTAAATGAAAATTTTGATCTAACACTTTGTTCAAAAGCATTTTAGAATTCACATTTTGTTCAAGCTGCTGTTGTTCATGTCTGTCCTCTCCTGAGTTCCCCAGCCCACACCCTCACCCTGACCTGCTGTTCAGTACCATCAACCAATTGCTCACAGAATAGGCACAGAAAAGAAAAAATGATGAGATATATATCTTGTGAAACTATGGTTTATAAACTCTACTAGATGTACCAGAATTGATGTAACTATGTAGAACTACAGTATTGCATAATAAAATTGCACTGTACAAATATAAAACCAAGAGAAGCGTTTATATAATAGGATGGCAAAATGATAAATAAAAGATCATGAAATGCAATTACTGTGAGAATCAGTCAGAAATTGTTGTACAGACACCTCTGTTGTATGCTGAAATGTTTAAGAAAAATGGCAGTTACCATCATATCTTTATGAAATTACATGTTTGTGGGAATCTTTCTTTTGAAGATTAGGAAACCCTCTAATTTTTTATTAAAAAGAAAAAAAAACTAAAACAAAACAAACTGGCTAGTCATTGTAATTTGTTTTTGTGTTTATATCCAGTTCCATCAAATCTGAATGATGTAAGTTCACATCAAAATTAAACCAAGTTTATATCTAGCAGAGGTGAAGCCTTATGTTTACTTTATTCAATCAGAGTATTATGAGTATCCTCTGTAAAATCAGAATATTGTATGGAATTGGTAAAAATCCACACATTTTGGCACAGATTTGGCATTAAAAGTCACATGATTCATTAGAGAAGTTACTGGTGGTCATTAAAACCAACTTCTCTACACCTACTTACTTGAGCAATATTGTTTGTATGTGTCAAGATAATAAATCCTTATTTTACAGAGCTTGATGTCTGGCCTCTATTTCTTTCACCTTTCTGGTCTGTTATGCCAGACATTTAAGTTGTTCATGGTTGTGCTGCTTTAGTCATCTTTGTGCCAGACATTCCCACCTTCAGTTCTCTGGTTTTTGGGAAATGTTTCAGTTTGAAATTTGTTTGTGCCTAAATACATAAAGCTCTTTAGTATCTGAGAATGTAGCTGTAGCTATGAAATGTTGCTATTACATTGCTCTTCACATGGCATCAGCAATTATCAAGATTATTTTAATCACATGGAAAGAAAAGTCTCCTGCCAGGGAGGAAGCATGCAGCTGGAATTTGTGGCTTTGGAAATGTAGGGGTAGACCAGTGGCTGAGCCTGGCTGATCTTTTTACTCCATTCTGTGAGTTTATTTTCCTTGCTGAACTACTTTGTGCAGTCATCAGATTTGTCATATTGAAGGGAATCTTAGGAAATACTCATGTCACCTCTCCTTCATTTATTTTGAATTTTTTGAAAGCGTTACATGGTTTTCCTCAGGTGTTTGACCTTGACACTCATTAAAATGTTGGAAATACAAGAGTCTTAGTAGGATTGAATATTTTAATTTTGCTGCTTAATAAAACTGAGAGTGTCTTCTGTACTTAAAACTGAATTGATAGCTGTTGTATTCTTCACCTCATTTTTAAGACGCGTGTTGCTAAATTCTCAACTATTTTCTTTAAAAATACATTTATAAATGTAGTTAAAATACTGATCTCTTGGAAGCTTATTAAAACAGAGAAAACCATAAAATACATATAATCTGTAATGGCATCTAGATCTTTCAAATAGGACAGAATTTACTTTTTGCAAAAAAGTAATTATTTTTTGCAAAAATATTATTTACATACAAATTTACCTATTATTTACATACAAAAGCTACTAATATTAATGTGTATGCACAGGTTTACTTTTACAGGTTGAAACCCCTTCGTGGAAATCTCCCTAAAGAGTTAGTGTTCTAGTTTAGTCCAGCGCAAAATGTCTGAGAACTTCCTGATTTGTTTTCTTGGATAAACAAGAGCGAAAAAATTCTTCTGAAAAGTAACTTCTCATTTCCACAAACAGAAGTAAGACTTCTCGTTTTTCTTAACAGGAGGAAAGAGGCAGAATTAGTAGCTGCAGAGTAGAGAATTTTGTGATCTGAAATTGGTGACCTGGAGAGACAGAGGTTCATTTAAACATTCAAATCATAGACTTCTTCCTTGAGTAGCTGGAGTGAGGAGTGGTGGTAGATAATCGCTCTTGAGCGTATTGGCCAAGTTTTATGTCTGAAGTGCTCTCCAGGTTTAGGCTTGACTCTCCATGAAGTTTTCTGCAAATCAGTTGGAATACAGTCTTACGGACACTTCTGGACATTAGGAAATACATAACTGGGTCGAGGCAGCTGTTAAATGATGAAAATATGAGCATCACCTCATTGCACGTGTGAATGATCCCCATCCAAAAACAGGATGGGGTTTGTAACTGTGATGTGATGTAGACAAAGCGGAACATGTGATAAGGCACAAAACAGACGGTGAAAATTATGAGAACAATGAAGGAATTTCTTGCTGTCTTGGTGTATTTTCCTGCATTGGGAAAATTTGCCCTTCTCCTTGAAATTTTCAGAAGGTTCTTGGCAATTTTAACATAGGAAAGTATCAAAAGGAAAAAAACTATCCAAAAAATCAGTACAGTGATATAATTTAAAATTGCTTCTGTCTTCTCTGCATTTTGTTTGCTTCGGTAATGAAAGCACTTGGTAGAGTTGCTGTCCTCAGTCTTAAAGAAAGATGGTGCAACTACCACTATAAATCCTGTCAGTGCAATGGCCCACACGGTGCAACAAATCTGCACACTCCGGGTAGCAGTTAACATCTTCGGACGCTTCACAGACTTATTTATTTTTATATAACGATCCAGACTAATTAATCCCAACAGCACTATGCTAATGTACATGTTCATGTAAAACAGAGTTCCCACAACCTTGCAAAAAATCCGCCCGAACATCCAGCGGTTGGTGGCATGATAGAGTATCCGGAAGGGAAGGCAGAAGATGAGCAGAAGGTCTGCAACAGCTACGTTTAGCAAGTAGACTTGGATAGAATTCCTCTTCTGATGGATGCCCAGGAAAGCAAACAGGGCTGTAATATTTCCAACCAATCCAACGACAAAAATAATGGAGTAAAAAACTATCAAAGCAAGTGATAGTGAGTGGTTGTCGTCCAAGGAACAGCTGGCATCATTGTGACTTTCTGAGGCATTTATGGCCAGGTTGGTTTGGTTACTCCAAAATACTTCCTTGTGTGGACCAATGGTTGATAAATCAGCCAAAGTTGCAGCCATCATTTGCAAAGGGGTTTTAGCTGTTCTGCAGAGAAACAAAGAGAGATTTTAAGAATTAAATCTCCATTCATGTGTCTCTTTGCTTTATTGCCTACAGTCTAATGTGTTATAAAAGGCAGTAGCTAAAAGGAATAAATGTACCAAAGTATTGGTGTAGCTGAATAGAATGAGTTTCAGCCAGATAACATAAAATAATGCAAGTCTAGGTAATCTGCAGGCAAGAAAGAGCAGATAGCGTAGAGGACTCATAGATAAATATTTCTGTCATTACAGCGTTATTACTGTTTTGTGTTGTTTTAAAAGTCAACTATTACATTTTCCTGCAAAATTAAGCAATTTTTTTATCTATAAGAACAAATAATTTTTTTAAGTTCACTTCTTAGTACCAGTATTTCTAGCACAGAAGAATTTTTAACTAAGGGACAGGTAGGGCAACTAAGTATTCTCAGTGTTGATACAAAGTACACAGAAGTATATTAATGCAAGTCTAAACTCATTTGTGTTAATTTTTAAATGATTCAAATCTCTCACATGTGACTCATTGGTTCTCAATTTAAAAAGCATTCGTCAATTAATATTTATTTGGCTATGTACTATGTTATAAGTAACCCTATGAGACAGTATTATTGCAGTAGCTTGTCTTTAATAATCTGTACCTTCACGTAAATGTAAGGTTTTTTTTCCTTTTCTTGACTATTCACAATCAGTATTACACAACTAAACTACTATTAGCTGGAAATCACATTAACAGTAACAGGTTATTTTCAAATGTTCCTTGTTTTCATGGTTTTCTTTGCCTCCATTGGATAGTTTTTAATTTCACTAAGCTTATTGCTGACCAGGAAGGTACAACGTGAAAGATAAAAGTCAGCCTTGACCAAGGAAGGAAAACCAGAAAAGTGTGTGGTTTGGAGAGCACTCGCATGAAGGCGTTTGGAGAGATGGTTATCACTGATAAGTAATGATAAAACTTTAGTCTTCAACTTGTTTGTCATAGAAACAAGAAATGCTGTAAAAAAGTTTATTTAGAATATTTTTGTTCTACAGAGGAAAGAGGTTTTTTCCCGTAATCTCACAAAATTTTCAGAAGTGGTTTTGGCACTCTGAATTTAGTTGTCTGGCAACTGTTACGGAAAAAAAAAAAACAACAAAAAACCACTGCTGTATATGTAATCTTAAAATAGCTTTTATGCTAGGTCTGTGTCTAGGCCATGCAATTTGCATGCTAGGTCTTAAAAAATGCAAATATACATTTAATTCTGTGATGCAGCCACAGCAGAGAAAATGGCAACACTTTAGGTAAAATTCTTAAGAAGACCTAATATACTTACAGAATCTGAATTCTTGAGAGGAGAGTCTAAAACATTTTAACATCCCATGTTGTCTGACCCTACAATTGCATTAAACTGGTAGGGTACATTAGCAGTTTCAAAAACAGCTATTCTCACACTTGCCACATGATATTGTCAGGGCAGGTAATTTCAAGAGGTTGATTTCAAACTGCAGTGCTTTCAAATACATGTTGAAACCCATCTACTGCCATGACTTCATGTTTAAGTTGATTTTCTATGAAAATATTTGATATGGGGACTTGTATAAGCAGTGACGAGTTTAAATCAATGAGAGAGAAACTTGGGTTACGCTGCAAATGGATTGGAAACAAAACTTTTCAGTCGTAAGTTGTGTCACCTCTAAGCAAGCAGACGTGCTTAAACCTAGGTATGCTTAGAAAAGGGTTTCGAGGTCACTAACACCTCTGCAGTTAAGAGAACTACAGCTTAAGTGGAAAAGATGCCACTTACCATTCATGTGTTAAGAAGTTCTGCTGGTTATCAAAACAGCTGGTGAAGACAGGGAGGAGAAACGTGCAGGTCCTTTTATTAGAAAGCTACAGCAGCAGCTTCTCTCTGAAAGTGGTAAGCTCCAGCTGACTCGTACAATTGGCAACAAGGGGAAGTTTTAACGGGTGTTGCAATTGGTTTGCTTTGTTTTTTTAAGGCATTTTTAACTGGCAATACCCAGCTTATTTGGGCTCTGCTGGGAGAGGTTCTGTAATATTTTCTTCTCAGTCTTGCTCTGAATTGGAGATTTGAATTTTTTTTTCACAGAGACTTTGTTTCTGGTGAGCAGTGCCAGTGGCTTTTTCGGTGATAATGATGTTGGTACAGTCTGTCATCTCTTTAATACTTCATGGAAATAGTGTCACTTTTTCCAATGTAGGGTAAACATAAATGAGCACCACAGAATGGTGCATTTTGTAAACATTTCTATAGTTCTCCCATCTACCTTTCTCCCTGCCTGGGATTAGAACTGTTGTTCTTTCTCACACAAAATGACAGTGACGAGAGGATGCGGAAGTGCCCAAAGTGTGCAGCTTAACAATTTCACTGAGGCAGAAGTGAAATACAATATGCAGCCATAATACCACCTGGTAATACTCTTCCAAGTGGAGCATAAGGAATTGAAAATTACATTTATAAATTGGAAATTTAAGAGTGGATTCTAGAAGACCTGATATGACAAGGCCTAAATTTAATGAAGATCTCAAGAACATTGTCTTGAAGGTCTTTTTTCTCATATAATTAAACTTTTACAAAAAGATGTGGGTGGTTAGAGATGATAACTTTACAGGTAGTCAGATTGAACTTCTGGTAGCTCCTGTGCACTCTGTTGAGTTCTTAGTTTTGCAATTTAAGCAGTAATGTATTCTCAGGAAGCAGTATACAAATTTGAGGTTCTTCATTTTAAATAATATGGTATTGAAAAGAGAGGCATTTGAGTAAATGCAGGAAGTTCTAAATTAAATGCAGTTGTTTGGGTATGTGTATTTAATACCAAATTGTGTTCTAATAGATTTTGTCTGTTCACTGCTTCCACCTACAGCAGTCAGTACCCATCCAAATTGTTGTATAATATTATTTCATTTTTATACGTTACACTTCACTCTTATTTGTGGAAAATCAAAGGTATAGATGGCTATGGCTGGAATCCAGTTTAGACACCTAAAGAATATCCCTCACTGGAATATCCCAGGGGTGTTCCTTTTCTTTCCTGCACTTGGGAAGTGTTGAGTGAATTCTGTGATTAAGGCTCAAAAGTGTTTTATGTTCTCTGTGGGAAGGATAAGACCCCACAAAACGTATCATAGGCAGGATATTTCAGCTGGGGAATTGAAACAGTGTAAGGGTTAATAGGATGAAAGACAAAAAGGAAAAATAATACCAGGTAAGAAATTATAGACATGAGTTTTTTATCTCCATTTTATCATGATTTCACTTTGTGTTCATTGCTAGTTCTGATAAGTTCTGAAAGGATTTTGCTATGCCTGGGGCAATAGAAGGTAAGCCAATGTAGAAAGAGGAGTCCATCCCAGAAAAGAAGATAACTGAAATTAAGAAATTATTTTATAAAAACAAAATCTAACCTCTGCTCACAGATTTATGAAAGTAAGTTCTAAAATACAGATTGTATTTCTCAAACAATGTAATAATTTGTCTGGATTTTTGTCTTTTCAGCCACACTGTGTACTGCTTGCCTCAAAAGAGAATTCGGCCCCAGTAAAGCTTGGTGGCTTTGGGGTAGCAATTCAGTTAGGAGAGTCTGGACTAGTTGCTGGAGGTAAGAAATTTTCCTTCCAAGTTGTTTAGTATTGTGCATATTGTACTGCAGAGTTCTGTTCTTCTGACACAGCCTGGCCTGCAAAACAAGAGCTCAAAAATAATCTTTCACTAAAGACTTAGTTAACATGGTAAATGCACACAGCCAAGCTAAATTGGTAATGTAACGTGCATTCACACATTGAATATTAAATCCCTGTAAATGTTACTCAACAGGAGCTCATGCTGGTTTGATCAAAATAAAACTGAAAAGAAACAAAGAATTTTCCACTTTAACACAAGCTTTGGCTTAATTCTTCCATGCTTGGTAAAGCAAAGAAAATAAAAATGCAGTCATTGAAGCACTTGAGTAAGGACTTAGTGCAGTATCATCAGTGCTCCCGTTTGATTGGCAATTCCTGTCAGAATGCTGTGCTGTTTAATAGCAAAATCTTACCAGTTTGCACATGTGATTCTTTTCTGTGTTTTAAAATTTCATTGTAATTATTGCGTAAGACATCAATATCTTGATACGTATGTATATTTTTTGACTGTGTTTTGTTTTCTGTGGATTTTATTTCCTCTAGCTGCCTTCCATATTGTTCCAGACAATAGGGTTATGCTTTAATCAGCCTGCACAGATGAAGACCCAATCAATTTTCTGATGCTTTCATTGCCAGAGTAGAAGACCACAACAAAACATTTTGTTAGTTTTAATATTTTTTCATCAAAATTAGTAACTTTATTCAGTACCATGCTTCTTCAAAAACTCAGATTTCCTAATTTAATAACTTAACGTTCTGTGTCAATTTGACTTTTGTACATTTTTTAAAATAAAAAGCAAATTAAATATAAACATTCCAACAGCTTCCATTCCCTTCCAGATATAGCTGATACTCTGGAAATATCCAGGTATCTTATTAACTAGAGACATCTTTTCCAAGAAAATACCCATTCAGTTAAGCTGTAATGAAAAGGTCATTCCTTTCTTTACTTTTCTTGTGTTACTCAAATTATCTGTCCCTCAGCCACTGCTTATTTAGTGGTAGTTTCTATACTTTTATTTATAATTATCTCATTTTTCTTCTTTATGTTCTGCTGAGCAACTTTACCCACTTCTTCTGTTTCAGCCACTCTTCTGGAGGTAGTCAGATGCAGTGTACTCTCAGACTGTCAATTGTCTAGCAAGAAACATTCAAGTTCAACTTTGAAAAAAAAAAAAAATCAGTGCATTTTTCCCGAAGTTTGCCATGGCCTTCCTTCTGTGTTACTGTTCCCAGTGCTGTGATCCCACTTAATGTTCCTGTGCTCAACCTCCATGCAGTGATCAGTGCTGGGGTTCTGTTTGCAGCTCTTACAGAAGATCTCAAACCTCATCACTGTGATATTCATCAGTAACTTTTGCTTCTTCCACCTCAACTTCTGCCATGTTGGTCTGCCTTCACACACTTTTTTTTTTCCCTTTTTCTCAACTGGCATTTCCAATTTGCAGCCATTTCATTGGCACTTGTTGCTTTCAGCTTCAAATTCCACTCACTTTCAGGGATACCCAGAGTAATTCCACTTAATTTATATACTGTGGAAAGTCTCCTTAACAGACTCCTCTTTTTCTTCTCATCTTCCATTCCAGTCTTTTAAGCAGAAACTACCTCTGTTATCTGGCAATTCTTTTCCCTGCTGGAATCCCACCTGAAGATAAATTACTCGAAAGTTCCCTACACAGAACTGTCAATGTCTTATTTATTCAGTTTTACAATATAACCCATATGTGTTACATGAAACCTGTCAATACTGGCTGTTTGAACTGAACTATAAATTTCTTATGAATCAGAGTTTATCTACACATTTGTTTAAGGGTGTTATTCACATGCCCTATGGATAAGTTTTGTCGTAATAGTAACAATAATTTACGGGCACTTCTTATTTCTCAATTGTGGCATAAATAAAGTAGAAACTCTCCAAATAGAGAAGTGTGAGCAGTGTCATAACCAACCTGTTCACTTTCACATTGCTTTTCTAATTTTTAGTGAAGAACACTGATTCCTCTTGACATAGTCAATTATTTCCCTTTTAGCATGGCATTATTTCCCTTTTAGCATGGCAATGCCTGCATTTGGTGGTTAGTACATCAAAAAAGAAATTCTCTATTAAATAAAATCTATCATGGCATTAAGATAATTTTACCTGAAATCCCCTGTGCTTTGTTTGTACTGTTTTTCCTACTTTTGTACACCTTGACACACCTGTGCCTGGCAATCGCAGATTCTGTGTGGCCCCAGGAGAACAAACTAAAGGGAATTTTCTCCCTCAGTCTGTTTGAAGCCACCCATCAAGCTTACAGCTTTTGCTTTGTTTGGGATTGTAACATTTTTTTACTTGACAAAGACATCTTTATCAAAGTGTACATAATTTGCTGGGGAAGGATTTTTGTAGTGAAGTTAAATTAAACCCCAGGTATCAAAATCTTTTGATGTAAGTCCAAAGACAAACTTGTGAAGTTTAGAAGGATTGTTACTACAGGGTTCTTTCAAGCAGGTAAATGGCTGTTCAACAGAAGTGTAAGAGAGCTCATGACAACAAGCTATGACATCATTCTAGATGTCATTGATGAAAATGTGTATGGAGGAGATTTTAGGAGTGACTGTATTTTATCAGCTAACAGCTCAGTTGAGATTATTTTTAAGAAAGTTTAATTATTAATTATTTTTTACTTTATGTAAGTAAAAAAAGTACCAAAAAAAAGGACGTAGCCATAACTCATTTCTTCAGAAAGCCAGAGGGGAAAATGTAAGGAAATACTCTTTGTTCCACTCCATTTGCCCATAAGCTGCAATGAATGGCTAAGAATCATTTTTTGTCATCTGAGCTACATGGAATAGGTTTCATGAGCTACCAATCTCTGAAGGTCTCTTCTTCCTTCAGTTCTTACGATCAGAAGTGGAAAATTGTGCTAAGGGCTTCACTTGAAACCTTGAAATAGGTACTTTATAAAGGAACTCTGGTGGTATACACAGGATGTTAGAGATGATCATAATTTGTAAGTGAATTCCTTTATGGAGCAGCACAGTTCCATAAGACAGTAAACAGTCTGTGCTGCATTGTTATGATGCAGCTGGAGTAGTGGAACCTCTGGGAAGTCAGTGATTTAATAGACTAATCTCACATTCTGATCTCTGTCTCCTTCCTTGGAGAGTTTTTCTTGCAGAGCATAGTATGAATTGTCACAATATTTTCTTAAATGTGACATCAGATTTATCTGATATCAAATAGATGCTAAATATTGGGGTTTTTAGCTAGCATATGGTATAAAGGTCTGAAGGAACAAAAACCATTGAGTTCACAACTGGTATTTCCTTCACTTAATCTACTTCATTTCTCCTGGTTTCAACTAGTGCAAAGATAACTGTATAGACCTAAGTAGGATGAGGTTCTTTATCTGTGGATAATTAACTGCCTTTCACCGTTTACCTTCAGCAGCAAAATGTCACAGATACCATAATGCTAATCCAGACCAGTATTAATTTTCATGTATTATTAGTTAGATGCCCTAGGCTGCCTCAAAATCCCGTAGTATCCTAATGCAGATTATCATCTAATTGGAAAACATCTTATGTGTTCTTAGTAGAAGTACAGCACATAAATGCCAAGTGCTCTTGGTTCCTTGTGAGCTGTGTTTTCAGACTTAATACAAAAACAGCGAAAGAAGGCATTGCCATACATTTCCCTCTAAATAAGACTATGAAATGGGGAGGAAGGGGGCAGAATTTTTTAGAGTTCCTTATTTTTTGCTTTGTTCTCATCAATGTAAAAATGATCATAGAATGGTTTGGGTTGAAAAGGGACCTTGAAAGGTCATCCAGTCCAACTCCCTGCCATGAGCAGAACATTTTCCTCTAGATGAGGTTGCTCAGAGCAAACTGGTCTTGAATGTGTCCAGGGGTGGGGCATCTGCCACCTCTCTGGGTAACATCTTCAGTGCTTCACCAAACTGAATCTTGGTGGTTTTATAAACCCCAGGTTAAAAGACTCTTTTTTTGTTTGTTTTTAATGTTGGAGGGTTTTTGTACTGCACAGACCATTTTTTCCTTTTCATCATCAGTGTCTGATTGGTGTTTCGAAGCTTTCATTTCTTTTACAAGGAGAAGTAAAATTTTGTAAGCTGAGGTCCTCCACTACTATTCTTCTTTCTCTTACAGGGTAGTGTTTTCACTTCTTTTTTTTTCCTGAAAAATAAAAGAATGTGAGTCCCTTCACATCTTTGCCTTTAAGAGACTTTGTTTTATTTAAAAGATACAACTGTGGTTTACTGTCTCACAGAAATTCCACTTCACATCTGGGCTGATTTGAGAGGGCTTACAGGAGGCTAATGTGTTCAGAAATCATTTAGGTTTACTTCCTCCATCATAGTTTTATGGCAGAAAAGGCCATTTAATTAATTATAATTTGTCTCATTAACATGTGAGCTTTGTTTGTTTTCTGGACTCATATCCAGTTGTCCAGTTGTCTGCTGATGCATCTTTTAAACACATTTTCTTCAGACAATCTTCTGTGCTAAAGCTGAATGAATTCCCCCTTTTTCCTCCCCTGTTTTTTCCTTTTTTTTTTTTTTAATCTACTCATCTTCTCTGTACACCTGCTTTAAACATCTCTATTGTCTGGAGTAATGTGGAAAGGAATTAAGAGTAGTAAAGTACTGCCCTATCTAATCTGTTGTGTGTGATTCTTTGATTCCTTCCACATTATTCTGGACATCCCACTCTTTCAGAAACACCTTAATTTGTGAGCATATTTCTTATTACACTATTGTGAGAGGTCAGATGGTGATGTTTATTAGTACCTCACATTTTTTTTCCTAAAAATTATTTGTTCCAGTTGTTTCCTTATACATCGTTCAGATACTACTGCTGTTGAAAGACTCTCCTTCTGATATCTTGGTCATCAATCCCCTGCCTTAGGGATGACAAAATCTGATTGGGTCTCTGTATATACTCTTCTTCTTGTGGAAAGCATAGTCCTATTGTCTGGAATAATATGGAAAAAGTCATAGAAACTAAATTACCAAAGGTAAGTAAAAATTTATCTTTAGTGCTTGTAAATGATGTCAGATTGACAGCACCCGAAGACTGAAGCTCTCTGTTTATCCACAGGAAAAATCAGCAAAATTAGCAACTTTATAAATTCACAGGTAGCCAACATGCCTTAAGAACTGGCTGGTAAGAAAGTTTACCTCTAGAAATAAGGTATCCTTACCAATGTAACCTGGATGTACCTGTCCAGGCACTGGGTGCTTCCTAACTCAGCAACACTTTGATGTAGGCATTTACAGTGAAATGGATGGAGGCAGGTATCACACTGACTACATGCCACTGTTGAGTCTTTGTATAGTGATGATTTTCAGTTAATGCCACTCTAGAACAGAGAAGAAGGACCTAAAAGCACACAGACAGAAAATTGATTCCAGTCTTCCATATGATTTCTTCTCATATATGGATACAACTAAAAATCCTGTGTGTGTGCATGCATGCAATCTATATTCAGTTAAAACGTTGTTTTTTCATGCACAGTCTTTTGAATATATCCATGAGTGTGCTTATATTCTGAAGAATAAAAAACCTGTGGAAGGCAGAAGTTACCTGTTTCAGAGAAAAGTGCCTTTGCTTACTGTTCTTTGTCACACTGCCTCCAAAAAGATGCAGACTTTCTCCCTAAAATACCAAAGAAAATCCGAAAGCTTCTAAAGTATTTTAAAACTGAGCTGTTGAGAAGAATTTTTAAATTTTACACTGGACATGTTTAAAAGGCAGATTTTCAACTAAATAATTTTCAGCAGAAGTGATATTTGATCTAAAAGGCAGTGAATATCCATGGGTTTAGACAACTTTGCTGTCTGTTGACTGTATTTATGCTGTTAATCATATTCCTTACAGTTCTTGTAGTTGCAACATAGGAAAACTCCCCATCTGTGTAAGTTCATGTGTGCACTTTGTTCATTTTGCTGGGCTAAGTTCAGTTCAAAGGTGCAGCTCAGTAGTCCTTGCTCAGGTCAGTTTTTAGATCAACTTCAGAATCATCATTTGCTCCTCTGAGGAACCCAGTGGAGTGGTCACAAGGGTAACAGCTGGCCCAGAAATTACTTTAGCCCTTTTAAGATTCCAATACATATGTACACGTATATATGCATTTTTTAATCCTGTTTGACTGGACAGTTCAGTCTCAGCCAGTTAAGTTTCTGCTTCTTCTGGGTTTGCTTTTTCATGGACATAAAATTGTGACTTCCACCACCATAAGTATCCACCTCATCCCTCTCATCTAAAGTATCAGGACTATAAGGTTACAAAACCAAATCTGTCTCTGTTTCCACTAATTATAATCTAACAGTGGTAAATGGCAGGATTTCATTAACCTAGCCTAGTCTTCTTTTTCATTTCTTTTGTATTTATGGAGTTCTTATTTTAAATTTAAAAGTGAGTATTAGGGTTTAGTAGCACTGATATTTCAGTTTACTTTTAAGTAACATCCATTTTTCATCTGGTTTATGGCAGCAGCCTGGTGGGGGCTTAAGCAGCCATGTAGTGTTTCCTTTGACTAAACCACTCTATTCCTACTGCTCCACGACAAGCAGTTCATCAGAGTGGATTTTTATTGTGTCCTGGGCTTGGACCAGGCCAACAAAGATCGAGTTCTTCCACCTGTGATGGAAGAAACACCTTCTAACTTCCAGGGGACCAGAAAGAAGATGTGTGATGATCAGAGAGGGACTGGTTTTTAACCATCACTTGTCTGTTTGAAAGAGCCCTTGAGCACTAAGTGAAGGTGCAGCCTCACATTCTGATGTGAGGTCACCAGATGAAAATAGGAACTTTGAAGTATCAAATAGATTTGGATAGTGGGAAGCAAAGACGAAAATTAAGCCACCTCCTCTCCTCACCTTCCCAGGTTCAGCTTCACTCCCTCACTCCTGAGTCACCCCCCAGCCCCAAGTGGTTCAGGAGGATGGGAGATGGCAGTTCCCAAACTCCTCAGCTGCTGGGCAGGTATTTTTTCCTTTCTTACACACAGTTTCCCTGCGACACCACTGTCCTGACTGCTGGGCTGAGCTGTGCCCTGCAGTGATCCCATTGGAACTGTCTGTGTCTGGCATGGGGCAGCTCCAGCCCCTCCTCACAGAGACCACCCCTGCAGCCCCAGTGCCAGCACCTTGACACCGAAATTCCTACACTCCATCATGCTACTGGATTGCTTTTATAGCATGTGCTGCTGCTAAATACGCCGTTTACACCAGGAGAAAATGTAATTGTTTGCAAGGACACAAGATGTTCTGTAGGTTACCCTTCACTGAAATGCCCAGCAGACTTAAGTGCATTGACAAAAAACCCAAAGCCAAAACCCAAAACTTTTAGCGTTGTTCTCACAGCACATAGTCATTTTTGTACCATATTCACCTTTGCGATTTCTTGTTGAAACCACAGAAAGTTCCTGAGCTGAGAGGTATTGCACACAATTGTTGAAAATACACGTTAAATCAGCTTGGATACCATTTGATATGTAAGGTTCATGGTTTCATTAGCTACTTTATCCAGACAACTGTACCTTAATGCCTCTTTTAGATAGCTTGTTACCCCATGTGATATTTTGTCTTCTGCTGATTTCTCCTGTTTGTCTTCGGAGTAATCCCTCTTCTCCACACTTGTCAGACTTTATAACAGCAATTATAAAGCATGGTGGGAAGGCAGATTTTTCAGAGAATATACTATTTTCCATTTATATTGATGAAAAAGATTTAAGTGCACTTTAGTACCACAAAAGATTTTTTTTCAATGTGTAAGAAAAGTTACACCTGCTCCAAAATTGCAAATGGGTTCCTCTGCACCCAAGTCTCAGGAAGTTCCCACTGAGACAAACAAGACTTGGGTAAGCCAGGCTGCTCTGTGGTCTCTGATGATCTCCTGAGTTAAAGGTTTCCATTCTATGGTAGGTACACCACGAACATCACATGAGCAGTCTAAGGGATAGAAAAATGCTCTTTGAACAGGCAGGTGTTGCTGCTTATGCACAGGCAGAGCCTGATACAGAGCTGGAAATGTTGATGCTTTTCTTGTCAGCAATGATGGCGTCCAAAGGGGAAAAAAGCGATGAAACCTTATAAATTTTTAGGCACATAAAAAAGGCAATTGAAAAACTTACAGCAAGTTATGCATACTGGATGTGTATATGATTTTGATTTTCCTTGTCTTCCCTGCCACCAGGCATCTAAAAGAGAGAGAATCATCTAAGGAGATAATTCTTTACTTCATATATGTGATCTTGAAGATTTGGCTTTGAGGTTTCTCTATCAGGCTGAAATTACACCATACATCTACAAAGTGTGAGCAGCCCACAAGAAGAATGAGTCATCTTTCCCCATGTGCATCTCTTTCTCTGTCCAGACTAAATATCCTTCCTCCTCCCTCTGTGATATGAGGGATGAGCTGGACTTGCAGCATCTTGGTGGTTTATTCTTTTTTAGCTCAGGAAGGAATTGCCCCTTTGCTGTCAGGTCAGCCTGGACTACAGGGACTTTGTAAGATGCCAGCCTAGCCTAGTGGTGAGGTAACGTCCCTTTGTCACACACAGATCCCTAATGCTGGTTTAGCAGAGGAATTCCCTGATAAATTGAGTTTGTAAAGGTTTAACAGAAAGCCACGTGAAGAAGTTTGACAATGGTGGTGGTTTTTTTTAAGAGTATGGTTGAAAAGCTGCTTTCTGACAATATTTTAATCCTTTAGATGCAAAAAGGACTAATTAAAAGAACATGGTCAGATCATATTGCTACACAGGTGGGATAAACAAAGGATGGTCTTTACTGAGGAAGCTACTTCTAAATAGTCTCCCAGGTGTTTGTTCCCAGTGCTGTGACTTAGCTGACTCCCATGCAGAGGGTGAGCAGGTCAGGTTAATCAAGCCAGAGTCTCTTTACAAAGACAAGACTGAGTTAAATTTATGTGCCCTGCAAACACCTCGGATTCTCTGGGCTGCATTTTAGGCTCTGCTAAGCAGCAGGTGCTGCAGGCCTCGAATGGAGCCTCTGAAATCCACTGTAGTAAGCAGCAGTAATTTATGAAGGGGGTACTAGGGGTGACAGTTTGCTACACTGATGTTCTTTTTCTGCTGTTGGTACTTGGTGGAACCAGGGTAGTGCAAAGACTACAGTGTTTGTAAGTGTCAGTGATAACCTGAGCATTCCAAGCTTAATTTTTGCAATGGAAACAAAACTCTTTACAATGGGAAACATTTATAAGGAGAGGTAAAATGTTCATTGCTTTTATTTGGCTTAATGTGTTACACAGAAATTGAATTAAGTTATTCTAATCAGTTTTATCTGCTCAAAAGATCAGCTGGTACTAAATTTTGTTTTCACAGGAAAACATTAATTACACTCAATGAAAGCACTCTGTGAAACAAATTAGCATTATCTTTTCATCTGCAGTAAGATACTGCCCTCTTCAAATAAATGAATAACACATTTGCTGCTGTTTTGCATTTTTGTTGGCAGTTTCAGTAGACCAGCCAAGGAATGGGCAGAGCATCAGACCAAACTCTGCTCTTGCCAATTAGATGCAGCTTTTTCAAGTTACCAGTGTGGACTAGAACTCTACAGTATCTTTGTATTTGCTCTCTAAATTCCTGTTTCAAAGATTGTCCAAATTGATGGGTTTACTGTTATATGGCAAGTTTCACTGGAGAGTCTTAGTGCTCTTACAAGTCTTGTTTCACAGTCTGCCAGCTAGGGGAGACTATTCTTCAATTTATTAAAGTAAAAATGAAGCAAAAGGGAAAATGCTGATATATCTCACAGAATATATATAAAAATATAAACTTAAGGTAAAAAGAATTGTGTTAAATGCTTTAAACCATGAACAAAATTTATTAAAACTGTTTTTATTTAGTGCAGTGATATTCTTCATTTCCATGTTTGACACACATCACTTTTGACTCAATTTTCTTTTTATTTCCATTTAGGACGTGTAGGAACACCTCACTTTATGGCTCCAGAAGTGGTAAAAAGAGAACCATATGGGAAGCCTGTAGATGTTTGGGGTTGTGGTGTGATCCTGTTTATCCTACTGAGTGGTTGTTTGCCTTTTTATGGAACCAAGGAAAGATTATTTGAAGGCATTATTAAAGGCAAATACAAGGTAAATGACAGCATACATGAATCCTTTTCCAGTGAGATGAGCTCTGTTGGTAACATTTCTGAAAGTTGATTTTTGTACTTAGCCTGATTTAAATTTAAAGCTTATGGAAATCTGTCACACAGGAAGAGAGATGATTTTCCCCTCCGCAGTCTGTCTTGTACCTGATGTGTTTTGTATCATTGCTAGGAATTAGAATGTGGAAATACTTGCTCAGATGAAATTACAAGTGGGTTTTAACAGCCAGCCCCTAACTGTGCATTGAGCCCAGCAGGAAGGCAAGAGATGTAGCTGTAAAGTAGAACATACTGTAACCTCAGACCATTTACAGACCATTTAAATGTTTTGATCAGCTAACAGAGCTGTCATAAACATTCATCATATTGCCTTGATTTAAAATAAAATGCATGCTATTTCACAAATGCAGGCAGGCATTTTTCTTCTTAGTACAGTGGGCAGTAAAGTGCAGCTGATGATTCAAAAGGAGCCACTTGCAGCCAAGGGCAGGTCAGTGTGCACACAAGAGAAGCTCTCACAGCCTCAGCCCGCAGACCATTGTGGAGACAAATTTAAAGCTGCAACTTCACTGTTTCTGTGTGTTTGTCTAATATCACCTTTGCTGTGCTTTGGAACCAGGGTCATACATGAGCTGTGCATTAGCAAATTATGAATGGAAACTCCCAAAGCTGTCAGATAGTCTGATTTATTGTATCACCCTAACAGACTGCTAAAATGAAAATGACAGCAGTGTTACTGTACTTGGTCAGGAGCACATACTTCATTTTTTAAATTTTATAATCCTAGAAAAAGCAGCATTTCTTCATGGCAGTAGTTTTGGGATTGCACAGACTGACAGATGTTCCAACTTTATGGAAGATTTCTTTATCAAATCTCTTAAGTAGCTAAAACCTTCTGGAAGGATACAAGTTAACTTCTCTTTTTTTAAAAAAAAGTTACAGCCAGCACATTGTGTCCTCTTAGTTCCTTTTCTGTTCCTGTTTCCGCAATAATTTGTCTGTTCAGTGAAAATCCTGTCAAATTTGCAATTACCTTCATTTCATTAGAGCTGAAAAAGAAATTATGAATCACATCTATAAATGTGCATTTCGTAGCCAGGTAACGTTGCTAAGTGCCCCAATTCAAAGTGATCATTTTGTGTAAAGACTGATATTAAATAAAATGGACCTCTTTAAATGACCAGATTCTAATATTGAAAAGAGTCTGGTTATAATTTTCAAATTGCATTTAGTACTTTGTAAAGTTAGCTGGCTATCATCTAAATAAAACTTAGCTTCTTCATAATTTAAAGAAATACTAGAAATACCTTAAGGATATAATCCTTTACATCACATAAAGAATTTTCTTACTTTGGTATGGTTTTAACAGGTGTCCATCATTTTGACTGGTTGGGCACAAACCTGCATATATGCACAAAATGAAAGTATATTCTAAATCATCCTTCACATTGTATCTCCTACAGATAAAGTTCTGCTCTGAAAGTGTTGCAATTGCTGGTATTGTCTTGTCCTTTTATGCTTTCCTAGTGGAAAAACTTTACCTGTTGTAAAGTTGAAATGAATTTATTGGGAAGAGCCATTGTCCAGTAGCACCTTCAGGACAGAACCAGAGTAGTTCACAACAGGCATTCTCTTACTCCCTTCTTACCCAGAATCACTAGCATCAAATTATGGGTTGACACAGATAAATTCTCATGCCATATATTGATTTCAGGAGTAGACTCAATTTCTACATTTATCATATGCGTAATTAACTATCAAACAGAGCTCAATTGTTTTTTGCTTTATCTAGTGAATGGTCACTTTTATCTGAGCAGAATGTAGAGTAGGTAGAAACTGTACCGTGATTATAACACAATACTAAGGATATGTCAGGGTTTATGTTTTCAATTTTTGTGCCATTTCAATAGCAACTTCAATTTTTACAAGTTACTAAAAAACTTAGACACTTTCTTTTACATCCATTACATGGAAATGTTTGCAAGCACCAACCACTGTTGAATCTCTGCAATTATTGTACATAAACACTAGGTTCTTTTCTACATTCTTACTACTAATTTAATTTTTTTTCCTTGCTTGTAATCAGATGAATCCTAGGCAATGGAGCCATATTTCTGAAAGTGCCAAAGATCTGGTGCGCCGCATGCTTATGCTGGATCCAGCGGAAAGGATAACAGTGTATGAAGCACTGAATCACCCCTGGTTAAAGGTAGTAAAAGCAGCTGTTTACATGCTAGTTTCCTTTTTAAGGAAGAAAAACATGTATTTATTTGTTTTTCTGAGCTTTTCAAAGTAGACATGAACTGTACAAAATGTGGGATAACGTGCTTTAAATGCGTTGTAGGATTATAGCCTGAGATTTTGATAATTGCCAGGCTTAAACTCTTGCTTAAGAACAAACTCAGTTGGACATCTCCAGCAGCAGCAGAGTGCAGGGACTAGAGCTGCATAGCATAAAGCTTAAAGAAGGTGTTAATGTGTGGATCTCAAACTCCAGAGAAGTAATTTCTGATCTCCTTTTCGCTCAGTCATATCTAAACCTCTTTCCTGTTAGTCATGTAGCCATGCACTCTGCTGCTGTAGGTTATGCTACTGAACTGTGCTGCTTCCTTACATCAGATTCTTGAAAATATCCCACCAAAAGGGAAGTAAGTCATGGAGTGTTGCTCCAAGGCCACTGTGATTGCATAAAATTATATGACATCTGGTAATCAAACTGTTTTTCAGTGATGGCAGAATTTACAACACACTTTAAGCCAGTGGAAGAGTAGTTGCTGTACACTTTTACAGTGTACAGCAAAGTTTACAACAGGAGCAGGGGAAAATACACCAGTAGCTTCTCAGCAGTCCATGACTAGTGCTAAACATTGGGGTTGGAGAATGATGGGTTGTGCTACAGAATTAAAAGGTGGCAAGTACTGGTTCAGAGCACTGTATTTTGTTTGGCAGAAGGTGATGAGTTAACTATTTTCTTACTTACACTTTGCTTCTTTTCTATAGTGGGTGTCCAGGGTAGAAAGAATCATAATATCATTAACTTAAACAGGGCACTTAATTTGAAAGGTGGCTAATCTGGTGTCTGCTGCTGGACTCTCTTCATTCTCTACATGAGACAAAGAGAAACCCACAAAGAAAGAACCTGGGAAGAATAGGATCATATGCTCTTCTCTCTCCAAGGAAATGGTGTAACCACCAGTGCATGGAGTCAGTCTTCCACCTCTCTGCTCTCTTTCTGCCTCTGACTCTTGTATTCAGCTGCAGAATGGTCTAGCTTATAAGAGGAGGTCAGGAGTGTTCACCTCTCAGAAGTGACAGTGGTTAAGGCAGCTCTTCTGAGTGTTGGGAAACTGCAGGTTCAAGCCATTCTACTAAAAAAGAGCCAAAGTTCTGTCTTTTGGTCTGGGACATACATAGTATATCAAATATCAAAGAGTATGGAAATGAACACCATGTTTTGGAATCCCAGAATATCATACAAACATAGGTGATCTGTTTTTACCTGTTTGTAATTGGATGTTTTCTTCACTTTGAGAGCAAACCCACGCTGAGATGCCAAAGCTAGAGCTTGATTAAGGGTCATTTTGGCAGAAAACCTGTAATTTCGTTGTTTGAGCATCTCAGCTAGTTAGGTTTGTTAATAAAACAATTCTGTAATGTGCATGTGCAAGCTCTGCCTGTGCAGCTTTGCACTTTTGGCATCTGTGGTCTCTTTCTGATCGTGTTGTTATTTTTTGGAAGTCACGTGGTTTAGTTTGGGACAACTTTGTTGGCAGGCTCAGGCCAGGCATTCTACCAGTCAGTCCTCTCACTTTTGCCTACAATAAACTGCCTTCTCTGCTGACTCAGAACTTTCTAAACCATTTATAGACAGGAGCAAATGCAGCATGAGACAGGGGCATCTTTAGTGCCATAGAGAGACTGCTGTGGTTTCACTCTGATTCAGGAGAAGCATGTGATAAACACATTAAATTAATGATTTTATATAGCTTCAGGGCTATATAGCTTGGCTGCTGCAAGTTTTGTCCCTTCTGTCACTGCAATTATTCATTGGCAAATTTTTCATCTGCACCTACAGTGGAGAATTTCCTGTACCATCCCCTGGCTGGCATTGGGTTGGCACTTTCTGCCCTGTTGGACATGTACCCCACCTGCCAAACTTAACTAAGTGTCCAGCACCCTGTAAAAGAGTGCTTGAACATGATGCTTCACTGAGGTTTGTGAATTCCAAAAAGCAGAACTACTTTCTCCTTGCCAGCTTCAAAGTTCAGTGCTAGACACAGACTGACACCACAACAGTAAAACAAAAGACTGAGGTCTTACTACAGGGTGGGAAACAATTACAAAAATAAAATATCCTTGGCCCAAGTTAAGAATTCTGTCAAAATGCTTTAATCCCTCTTAATTTCTGGAAGTTTTCCTTAAGTTGCAACAAATCCTCATTCTCCTTAGGATATTTATGAGCTGGTACTTTTCTTGTCTGGTGTCTTAGTGTCAAGAGGATATTAAAAGCTTGTATTTAATGTTCTTTTGGGGGGTTTTTTGTGGGGTTTTTCAAGGAGAGAGATCGCTATGCATACAAGATTCATCTTCCAGAAACAGTAGAACAATTGAGAAAATTCAATGCAAGACGAAAACTAAAGGTAAACTGAATGTAGTGTTAAAACAATATAATTACACGGCTCGAATTTTGTGTGATACTTGATTCATTTAAAAAGTGCTAAGAAATCCATGCTTTGAAGTTGGCAATAAAATAAAAAGGCCTTCACAGATGTTTATTGAAATGATGTCTTAGAAAGGCTGTTTGTACTTTCTTTCTTTCTTAGTGCATAGTTTTCAAATTTCAGTGCAAATTGTCTGGTATCAACCAAGGTGTGTATGAGGTCTTCATCTTCAGTCAATTCAGTAATTCTGTGTAATTATTGGAGAGAGCCATGCAATCACTTCTGTTATTATTGTGTTACATTTATAATAAAAGGAACATAGTAATTTTTAATGTCTTTGTTGAAAAAGAGCAAATACGTATTCTTCAGTTTATCCTGTTTATGTTTAACTACATACTAGTTTATTTCTTAGCCATGTTGAAAAGAATGTTAACATTTTAGCCCAAAACAACATGGTTTTCCTTCTGTTCCTGTCATGGAATGTTTAACAGAAACACTTCTGAATTCACTGAAAGGTTCAGGAAATTATGACAGAAACATGGAGCATTACAGTTCATGGGCTGTTTTACAATTTGTAATAAAACTCAGAATCAGGTATTCACACTGAACTGCTGCTTTGCAAAAGTTTCATGTAGCTGATGATGAGGATGCACAGTTGCCACAGTTCAAGAACAGCTCTTTCTCATAGGTGGTTTGTATGCCCAGGTAATACTTCCATTAAAATGCTATCTCGTGCATTTTAGAATATGACCTGATTACTGTTCTAGGTGCAATTTCGGGTATTTCCTGGATTTCTTCCTGGGAAGGCCACTGTATTTAGTTTCCTGAGCTTTTATACCTTCATTATTTTTTTTATGCCATTTTATCCAAAGCACTGTTCTGCAGTATGTTTCATGAAATTTGTCCATACTTCCATAACTGTGAGGCATTAAAACCTGAGTGGTTAAAGTGTAATTTACTTGAATAAGTAAATATATGTCAGAGCAGGTAGCCATTTTTCTGGGTTTGTAAATTCCCCTGTAATGCTCATTCTGGGACTCTGTGACTGTCTATATAACTGTGTTACTTTTATATTGATGCATTATGGGTGTCAAAGTATTCTAGTGCTTTCAGTGTCAAATTATGACAATTCCTAACATACAAACATAGTGGTTTACTTTAAAGACTGAATCTTTATTCCTGCTAATCCACTCAGTCTAGGTAAGAGGAAAAGATAAAGAGATTAGTTATTTTGTTTACATTGTACTACGATGTGAATTTATGCCTCACAGTTATTATTTCAAAATGCATTCTCATAAAGAACTCTTCTGATTAATCCCCTTACTAAGAAAATTTTTACTGTATGACCAGCTCTTCTGTCAGATATGGTCACTGATAAAAGGGAGGCAGAGCTGAAGACTAGAAAATATATTTGCTCTTCACTGAAAAGGTCAACACACAAGAGACCTCAGGAGATTGAGTGATCCAAGGTGTCTGGAAATGTTTTGTTACCCTTCTTTGTGTAATTGAGACTGTGTGGGTATTTTTATTCAGGGGGCAGTACTAGCAGCTGTGTCAAGCCACAAATTCAACTCCTTCTATGGTGACCCCCCTGAAGAGCTGCCAGACTTCTCTGAAGACCCCACCTCCTCAGGTATTTTAACAGAAAGTATATTTACTGCAGTCAGCATGTCTTAAGTCTATACTGACCAGAGTAACAGGTATTTATTAATTTCTTGAGATTCCATAAAATTTAATATTAAGTTAACATTTACATATGAAAGGATAAATAATTTTCAGTCACAATGGCATTCACAGCTGGCAAAAACAAAGAGAAAATTTCAGCACAGTTTTAAGCTTCTACAGAAATTCTGATTTTTTTATTTTTTATTGTATGTAAATTTAATTACAAATAATGTTATAATCTCACATTTCTCTTTATATTACTTGAGTATAAAAGCGTATTGAAATTTTGTCTTGAATTCTTAGGCAGGAGCAAAGCTCTAATACCTTACTAATAGTTATTTATAAAAAGAAGCCATTATGTACCAAAGTTTCCTGATCTCCTGTTTTAGAGAACAGAATGATCAAGATGTGTCCTGTTTAAAGCACACTGGACAGTATTTGTGACCCCCAGATATTCAGAGAGAGACAATACATGTACTCAGGGACCTCCCAGCATTCCTCAAAGGGGAAGATAATACTTGTGCTGTGATCTAGGCCTTGGACAGGACAGTGACCTTTCTCAAGCAATCCTTTTGTCCATAGCCCATATTCAGAAATTTAAATAACCTGTCAGTCCCTAAACCAACACAACCCTGTTTTAGTTATGCATCTTAATTTTGACATAACATTGCTCAAAATATTTGCAGTACAAAAGTCTGGGTTGGTTTGTCTGATCTAAAATCAGGATTTAGGATCAATTTAAATGAACCTTTAAGAAAAACCTAAGACCAAAAAGAATGTCTTTAATTTTTCTAAATAACTTAGGAGTACTAACAGAATATTTTAGCTACATACTGACTTCTGTAGAAGATATTTCAGGAACTTAATTGCATGTGTTGGTCTGCTGTGTGGTAATTCTCAGTCCCAATATTTTTATAGGTGCGAAAATTATGTATTGACTGCATATATTAATTATTTCTTTCCTTCTATTTCATATAAGCAAGAAATTATTATAAATTATTTCAATGTCATTAATATAAGAATTATATACCCCATAAAAATGGGGGCAACTTTTCTTGGTTGAAATTCTCCAATTTCACTTTGTGAATCCAAGTTTGAGTACTAAAATTAAAAGATTGCTTTGTCCTTAGACATGAGCACTGTTCATAATTCCCATAGAAATGAATGAGAATTTCAGATAGTTTATTGTAAATGGGTAATCAAAGCCTCATGGCTTAAGTTCAGCCAGACAGCTTTTGGATACTTGAACTTGCAGTTAAGGATCCACCTATTCTTTTAAAGAAAGAATAAGTCAGTTTTACTTCACCTACAACTACTTGCAGTGCCTTAATTTTTGCTTCCCCCATTTCAGTGGTGAATGGCCACCGACATGACTGGCAGTGGCAACTTTCCTAATCTGGAAACAGCAGTTCTGCTTTCCAGTTTCAGTCTCACATCAACAGGACATGTGTCTTCCTCAGAGTGATGTAATTGCAGATATCACTATACAGGAAAGTTCCAAGTTCTATTTTTTTTCTGTTCACAGAATACTTGAACCCAGTTCACATATAAGTTGTACAGAATATCTGTGTTGGATCCATTGTTAGCTTGTGTTCATCTCTGAAATAACTGAAACAAAAGCTTGGAATTCCCAGGAAAGCAAAGTTATTCTCTAACCTGACATTGTTGATCAGACTGATGGGGGTTCACAGTGATCAGGAGACCATGCTAAGTGGGTAGTTTTCATCATGCTTCTCTGACCCACTACTTCAGCTGATAAAGTCTTTAATACTGAACACTGAGCCTTGCAAGAAAAGACTCTACAATTCTTTCAGCTTCTGAAATTCCTAGATATCAAAATCTATTTTGGTTCCTCCTTCAGAAGTACACTGATAATATTTTCAAATATTTCTAGGTTGTAGGATGGGTCTTGTGATGATTCTAAACCAAACTAGTTTGGAGAAGTCAAACATAAAACTCTAGAATTGCAGTAGAAACTTGATTATCTTAAGGTTATTTAAGTTTCCTTCCTAATATCTCATAATGTTATTCCAGATCATAAACTCTTAATGAAGAGCATTTAATATTTTAGATGTGGTTGCCAATTATTCCTCCCATAAAATTTCATGAAGCTTATCATTGTAATTAAATGGTTTGTCAGAAACAGGCAAGTACAGAACTCCTACAGAGATAAATTTACAGAAATATAGATGCTTATTAGGTTATGCAAATTACATTTCCTGTCTTCCAGGGCTTTCCAAACACAGAAACAGAAAATTTCAGTTCTCCCTCTTCTCCCAAATAATCTAGAGGTGTTCTTCCTCAAAGTTCAGTTTGGAAACCTGGGGTTGCTGGAACCTTGGAGCATCTCCCTGTGCTACCAGAGTATTACCCTGGAATAGGAAGGCACTGCAGGCAGCAAGGCAGATGACTTTGTAGATGCAGAATCACAAAGGATATTCTTGTTAGAGAGTTTTCCAGTGATTGTCCACAGATTGCATAGCTAAATTGGATGGGAATGAACAGGGATAAATTTTGTTTAAGGTCAACCAGGTTTTTTTCTGTACATATCTTCCTTTCCTTTGTACAGTGCTAACAGCTCTTGGTTCCAGCCACCTGCTGACCACTGGGTGGTCTGTTTCCCCTTTTGTCAGCAACCATCCTCTGAAGAACTTGAATTAATCCTGCTATCATCCTGTTGGTAACATGGCAAAAACCAGTCTTGCTGAATTCTGAGTGTGATAAAACCTTTTAAAATACTTTTAAACTACAATGTTGCTTTATTGCTGATAGTCTGTGTTCAGTAACTTCTCCAGTAAAGCCACCAAGCAGCTCAGCTGACAAGCTTTCTGCAAATGGTCTTTTCTACAATGCAAAACATTTGCCTTTCAGGTTGCCTGTCTTCAAGACATTGTAAAATGTGTATTCTCCAAGGCAGCAAATGTTTTGGATATTTTTAATATGCTGAAACAAACATAAATCAGAAGTTAGCAATCAGCAGCCCTGAAGGCTAAATGTGTCACAGGAGAAAAACTGGCCCAGTAGGAAGTATTTGAAGTAGACCATGAAATTCATAAGGTGCCAGGGAAATTCAGTGTTGGCTCTCTGCTGCCCTTCCCCATCTGCCTCCCTCCCTTTTCCTGCCCAGTGGCTGGCACTCCTACCTCCTGACTGCACATCAGCTCTAGACAGGATTTCCTCTCCTTCTGTCATATGCTGGCCACTTGTCCCCCAGGAGAATGTACAGACATACAGTTTTCAAGTGTTTTCATAACAGTGCCTCAGGCTGGGGAATGAACAGCGCCAGTGTAAAGCTTTTAATTTTTCCTTCTTTTGCTTCTTGGGTTTTGACTTGAGAAGCTGAATTGAGGACAACTATTTAATGTGGAGTGTTAAGTAGATTCAAAATGGTTACATTTTCAGGCCAACAGTTAGAAAAACTGATAAATTGAAGAGCTTTTTTTAACTTTATGTTTCC
Source organism: Promerops cafer (assembly GCA_013398275.1). NCBI lineage: Eukaryota > Metazoa > Chordata > Aves > Passeriformes > Nectariniidae > Promerops > Promerops cafer. Next base: position 510,160 of record VZSE01012282.1, read on the forward strand.
AAAATCTTTTTGTAGCCGCGTTTTCAGAACTGAGTCAGTGCTGGAGTTAAGCTAGTGGATAGTCCAGAGTCTTTGGAAAACTGCATAACTGCCTTTTAATTAAAGCAGCCCTTATCTTCTGGTGAGAGGCTGCTACTCTGTAAAGTGTGCTGGAATTGCTTGGTCTGTGGCACACATTTCTGAGCTGTGACTAAGAGGTTTCAGAGCGGCTTTTTGCCACAGACAGTTCTGGATTCCTGTAAGGCATCCTCGAGCTGTGCTTTGGGGTAACCTCAGAGCAGGAGAAGAGCCTGAGTGGCCAAATGTGCTCCTGCACCTGTGCTGAGCAGTGGCACTGCTGCAGTATTTCCTGCACTCATGTGAGTGCTGAGCTCTGTGGTCACTCTGGAAGCAGATAAACACAGAAGCAGAGTTTTGCACTGCACACAAAGCAGCCACACCGAGGCTCCTTCAGTGCTTCTGCCTCGTTTTCTCCAATTGCAAGGCACAGATTCCACACACAGCATTTTTGCAAATGCTTTCTGGTATTTTGTCTCAGGATTGATGTGTGCAAATTGAAATTTTCATCCTGTTTTGTCAGACTCTATGTTGTCGTGTCAAACGAGAAGTTTTTAACAGCATGAGATCTTGATTTTCAAATTTGATTACAAAGATGGGAATAAAGCTGAATCTCTTAGTCTTCCAGAGCAAGGTCAAACAGCATAGGTATGGACAAGTTGTAAGCTTGCTGTCTCCAACATACATGGAAGTAGCTGAACTCAAAAGTTAGAATGGTTAGTTGTTTTATGGGATTTAGAATTCATGAAATATTGTCAATACAAGCTCATATCTTAAAACCCATCAGTTTCATCAACATAAGTAAGGAAAAAGACCCACTTTTGTTATGCAAAAATTACCACTGATTTTGTAAATATTTGCAAAGGGTGTTGTGTAACATTTTAAAATATGAATGCTTGGGGAAAAAAAACTATATTCACCTTATAATCGTTATTAATCCCTTCACTAGTATTACAAGCACAGCTATCAGTTTTGACACCGTGAGTTTGTGTGTTTACAGCATTATTAATTTTATCATTTTTCAGGTTTTTATTCTTTACTCTGATATGTTTAAATTAAAAAGAAAAAAGGGCATAAAGACAATTAAAAGCAATAATGAAGTGGTTGTATTTCTAAATGGTTCGCATAACATTTCTCACGGAAAATTTTTATTTCAATATGACATTGCTAAATTTTGCTTACTGAGTATAATAATATGGTGTTATGCATCATTTGCAGTATGTTGAATTATTTTATCATTTCACCTCTTAAAATATTTTTACTAAAAATCGCTTTTTGTCCATGGGTTTTTTAAAATACTTTAACCAATGTTGGGAAAAGTTGGTATTAATAGATCTCTAGCACTGCATCCATGTGCTGCCTTCCCAATGCCAAGTGTTTGTTTTCCTCTCATCCCACTCTGCCAGTGCCATTTGCTTCACACATAAAAAATCATATTAAAAACTGGGGGGATCCTTGTCACTTTGTTGAGAATATTTTGTGGCTAAATTAGTCTGCTAGGTTGCAGCTTTATAAATCGCTTGTTCTGAAATCTTCATACTGTTTGTTGTTTGTCCAAACGCTGCCTTCCTTCTAGGACTTCTAGCAGCAGAAAGTAGGTATCCCTTTGTTTTCCTTTAAGGCATATCAGTCAGCTATGGTGTGTGTCTTTGCATGTTTAAAAATCCGCTTTCTTTTGCTTCTCTTTGCTCTTTTCAGTTTTAATACTGCCTGTTCAAATAAAATTATATGGTATTGACTAAAGCTGCCTACAGTATAATATATAATCAACAGTATAATTAAGCAGAAGGATGATTTCAAGGGAATTCTGAAGATTCTAATTTAGAGGCAGTATTAAAATTACCTGAGTTTGGGGTTTTTTTCCCCAGTATTAAATATTTGCAACACAACTGAGCTAAAATCTAATTTTCATTGAATTTATAAAGTATATTTTGGTTTTGCATTTTCATTCCGAAATTGTTTTCATGGTCCAATGATTTTTTTTCTTCCTACCACCAAACATACACTGTAATATTAGTCAAATATATTCTTGATCTATGCTTGCATGACCTTTCTTGATCCTTCTGTGTTGATGTGATACCTGATCCATGCATATGCACTGTGGCTATGCATGCACCTGAGTTCAATAACTGTCCAGTATGTGTCTCCTCAATGAAGGGATGTTGTGGCATGTAGGGAGGAGGTTCTGCTGCAAGGCAGCTGCACACTTTGTGAGAGACTGGGAGCACAAGCACTTCTAAAACCTTCAGACTATACTAGGCAGAGGAGAAGCTGTGAAATTTTGGACCCTTTGATACAAACCACAACCATTTCAAAAACAACGAATTCAGCATCTCCAAAAACAAGCTGTAGAAAGTGGGGGTTTCCTGCAGCATTTTAAAACTTGTAGGTTAACAGCTCTACTTCTGTCCTAGGTCAGGACATGTCAGCAGGACATGTGACCCTGTCTCCATCTCTGATCAGTCATGGATTTTGTGGTTGTTGTTTGGTTCATTCTTTTGATTTTACAGGTTGTGGGGGATGTTGTTCCTTGTCCTCCTGTTTCCCCATCTCACAATGCCTGTCCAGTAACACGAGAGTGAAAGTTCAGTGGATTTTTATGGAAAGTTTTGTGATAGTATTGTTTTTAAACAGTTGTAGGGGAAAAGAAAAACCTCGTACAGAGCCTGTGCCATGATTTTTGGGTTTTTGTTTGTGTGCAGAGACTTCTCTTCCGCAGACTGACTATAAGAGCGTGCTGCCGTCATGCTGGTCAGCAGGGGCTTTTTAGACATCTTGCAATGAGGAAGAAAGGATCTAAGGAAGGGATAGTGAAGGGCATTCATCTATTAAAATATTTGTTTAGTTGCATGTGAGTGCACTTACATGTAAGCTAGATCTGGTCTGAAAAACAACACTTCTGCATATTTCTTCACCACCATGCTAGACTGGCTTCTGTCGTATCGGTGGCTGGTTTTTCAGTGAGGGTTAACAAACTGTGTGGAGGTGCCAGGTATGGAGACAGAAGGCTGGAGCCATGCCTACTCTCAGTGCCCCTGTGTGTGCAGGATAAAAGGAAGTCTCTCTTCAAAATTAAGCATCAGTTTCTCGCTGCCCTTTTTGTCTTTTCCCCCACCACTTCCTCTTGCCCCCATCCTTTTTTGTTTTCCATACGTAGTGCTCTCCTCTACATTCCTTATGCTGTTTGGGAACACTTAATCTCTTGTTTTCTTTTCTTTTTTTCTTTATTTTTCTTTTTTCCTTTGTTTAGTCTCTTTCTCCCTGTTTTTCTCTCTTGCACCTATTTTCTTTAGTTTCTTTTCTGACTTTTACATGCCTTTCTCTCCTTTCTTATATTCCTTAGATGTTCTTACCTTCTTTAATGTAGTTGTGAATACCAATACCCTTCCATTGCACCAGTTGTCTTCTTTCTGAATTTTTACTGTCATCTCCATAAACCTCCATCTTTCTAGTTCTCTTACTACGCTCCTCCTGATTGTTTTATATACATATAGTGTATGTATATACATACATTTATATCATCACTGCCTTATTTGCTTCTCAGTAGCATTCATAGAGCTGTGTGCATGTAGGAGCTTATTTGTAAATTTATAGGGTGTCTAAACATCACTGTTTGATTTCAGTCCAAGAAGGAAGAAGTCATGAAACACTATGTAGCTCAAATTTGAGCAGGACAGAGCCTTTACTGGTCTTACATTTTAATTACACTGTTGTGTATATATGAAACATGTATCTCCCACCTTATTTTAAACTATTATAGTCATAGATATACACCTGCTCTGGCTGTCATCTGTTCCTGCAGTCAGTTGCTCTGGAATACAGTGAACAGCAAAGAGCAACAAATTACTGTGTGAGATCAGAGGCATCTTGACTCCAGTGATTTTTGAAGGTGTTGTTTCAAGTGATGAAGAGCAGCTGGTGCTCAGCTGGCTTTGTCTAAATCTGAGAAGTTACCTCAGTTAAAGTAGTGGAAAGGTCTGCACTTTATAATAATGCCCATGTTTGTTTTTTCATGAGATTGTATCCTGTGACTTCATTTTGTGATTCTAATATTTGATTTTTCTAAAATTTAACAATTTCTGATGATTTTTCATCTTTCCTCGAATGTACTACCCTCAGACCTCTTCACAAAGTAAAATGTTAATCCTGCCTTCTGAAATGCCTATGCTTTAAGAGACAGGATTGGTCTTTTAATTTCATTTCCAGCAGCTGCCCATGAGAAGGCAGCCAAGAGATGAGGCTGGGAGAAATCAGCTTCTATTTATTGTAGATTGGCTGGCATAAGGACTGAACTGTGATACATAGAGAAATTGCAAATGACAGCAAAGCCTTGCTTAGTCATTTAAATACCTCTGTAAAATCTTCAAGACACAGTTTCTTACCTATTTACACAACATAAAGAATAGTTGAAAAGCCCATCAAATAAAGGTGGTTTATAAGAATGAACAGGATACAAATGAGTGGCTGGCATCGTGAACTTTATGTGGTTCCACAAATCTGAGAGATGTAGATTATGCCAATGTCTCCTTAATAAAAACATGCTATTACTATAATGGTTATTATAAGTTCTTGTGCAGAGTTATTTCCTGGCATAGTAATTGCAGGAGACTGGCAAAAAGGTCAAGGATTTATAGTTTTGTGTTTAAACAACGTCAGGCTTCCTGAGTTCTGGGTTTCATCACTCAGAAGCAGGTTTATGACTGACCCAAGACTTAAATGAGCATTTGTAATCTTCAGTGTTAAAAAACATATCAGAGTTCTTTTGCCCTCTGTCAGAATGTGTTTGCAGTCAGCATGTAGGCTGTGTTTTGTAGCAATATCTGAGTCTCTGTACCTAACACTTTATTCAGTTGTACAGTGTTGCAGATCATGTGTCACATGAAAAGAGGTTCCTAATTCTGTTTACTGCCTGTTACATAACAGAGGGAGCCAGTTATACCTGCCTGGTGTGCTGAGGAGCCTCAGAAAAGCAAACTTCTGGGATTCTTTGTACTGGGGGGACACATGACTACTGCAGAATATGTAGGCAATTCTTGGAATAGTATTTAAAATTCTCTTTTACTCTGTTCTGGGGAGAAGTAAGCAGCTCCTCCCTACCTTTAAAGTTCAGTTTCTCTAGTCAAACCACGTGTTCCAGACTAGAATAGCTGGATGTTGTAGTAACAGCACTATTTTACCAAAGCTTTGCCTGCTTCCAACCTGATGAACCAGTGTCCGTAGCAACTTCAGGTGCACTGTATGAGAACTACAAAGGCTCCAGAGACAGAATTCAGCTCTAAGAGAAAACTATTTCTGACTGGCCATCTCCAGAAATGAGTTAACAGAACCTGCACAAAATGCCTGTGCTAACTTTGACTCTGCACTGTGTAAAGAGAAAATCCCAAGTTTCTGCCTCATAAAGCAAATATGTGTCTCTGATAAATAATAAATCTGCCTCAGTAGACAGAAAGCTGCTCAATTCATCTCTGTCTTCCCAGAAGTAATTGGGTATCATCCTTAAGAAGTCATTCCACTAACTATGAAAGCATTTTATGTACTAGTACTGGCTGCAGGAGAGTGTCATAAGCATTCTAATGTGGCTTTTCCTCTTTTTTATATATGACAGCCCATAGTTTTCAGCTTTTCAGAGTTGGCAGTCTTCAGGAAACTCTGAATAGCTGCAGCCATCCTTTCTTAGGTATTCTTATGGGAATACAGTATGCATGGCCCAGACTCCTTTGGACACTGAGGTCATTTACTGTGCATTTACAGTCTTCTCACAGAACCATGTTTGGTGTGGATTTTGTTACTGTTTCTGCAGAGAAGAGTCTTCTATTTATATCACTGAAATTGCAGCCTTTCCTGTGCAATTGGATCTGATTTTATAGTAACTTAAGGTGCAGGGTGAGATTCATCTCACTCAAAAGTTGGGGCTACTTGAAAATTCAGGGGCAGTGAGCAGCATTTTCTAACAAAGTTTACTTTATGGAGTCTTAAAAAACAAGCTAACACAGCCAGTCAAGTTAGTAAACTTCCTGATTTTTTCTGCCTTACTAATATTTATGCATCATTCTAAATTTCATGTTTCTGGATTCTGTCTGTAACTGCTACAGACCATGAGGAGTCTGAGATTTTAGCTTGTATGACTGTAATAATTCACTGAAGTCCTTCCTTTATCATCTGTGCTGAGGCTAAAATGGGTGCACTTGTAATGTTGAAAAGAGGTTAAATCCTATTTCAAGAGGATATAAGCTTTAATTAAAAATATTGAGTGCCTTTACACTTTCCCCAAAGGTTAGAAATTTAGCTTGAATGTGAATCTTTTTAGAAACAGGTGTGCTTTAAAGGTTGGTTAATTTTATCATATGTAGTATCTCTTCCCTGAATTTAAAACTCTTCTTTTTTAACATATGTCTGTAACAAAGAGAGTTTAGGTGTTCACAAAAATGCCTGTGAAATTGTTCTGTCACTTTTTTAAGCACTAACACGCTGTCAGTATATTGCTGCTATGCCATTTTCTCATGCAGGTGCACATTATTTGTAAATGAATGAGGGGCATGGCCATAGGTGAAGCATAAGATTGTAGGTAAAAAAAAGCATAAGGTAAAACTGTCATTTGGGAGATAAACAAAGTCACTGTCAGAAAGTCCCATCAAATATCTTAAGGACATTCTTGGAAACTTTCTTTTACAGCCTTCTATTCAATGGGACCAATGGACAGGAGAAAAAAAAAACCCCTAATGATCAAACCCTAATTTTTTTCAAATTCCCAAATAATCAAGAGGTTGTTGAGATGCAAATATTGAAAAATCATAACTTTCATTTCCATTTCAAAGCCCGCAAAGTATTCCACAAAATAAAGCTTGCAAAGTAAATAATACTGTCAAATAAAATATGTGGTGGTCTGGTCGAGAGCATTTGGTGTTTCACAATAACACAGTACTGCAGCTTTGAACACACTTCTTACTGGTTCCAGATTTGGCTCAGGTTTTGGTGGTTATGGGCAACACTGAGCAGTATTAGAGACTCTTAAGATACCCAGGCCTCTGAAGTGAATCTTCTCTTGAGTTTTCCTTAAATACTCCAAATACGCAGGAAGGGCTTTGAGCCCAGAAAAAGAAGCTTTGCTTGCAAATAAAATAATTCAAACTCTGAGCGTGAAAAGAGCAGAAATAAAAGAATTTTAACAAATTTTCTTCTACCAGCTGGATCCTGGAAAGTCAAGCACTTTTCCTTCAGGCTTGGCGATCTCTAAGTCCATCAACCTTTAACTGATGTGTTGAACATGTAAAGGAAGCAGTGCAGTCCTTTTTGGGTCCCTGGGTAGTTTTTTTTCCTTGTCTTTGAGGCTTAGCTGTGATCTCTCCATCCTCTTACCAGCAGATCCCCAGTCCTTATATTTTCTCAGGTTTCCTGCTGTGTCTCTGGCAGAGGGATGTGGATGGTTCCTTTCAGCTGAGCAGCCTTGTTCATTATCAAAGAGGAAGCAAATTTTTCTCTTTTTCAGTGCACCCAACCTTGTGCACAGCAACTGCTAAAAGTCAAATAATTGTTTTATTTGCTGACAGACACAGATTTTTAAAAGAGCATAAATTAGTACATCAGATAGGTATAAGTAGTCAGACACACTTGATGGGAGAGGACTAAGAAGTTTTATTGCTCTTGAGACATGAGTTGTGAGGGGGATGCTGTGGTTCTCAAACCTTTTACAGAGAACTGTGAGGAGAATCTTAGGCTGAGGTTTGTACTAAATGTGATCCAAGAGTTTCTAGATCTATAATTTATTTTTTGTTCTAAGCCATGAGGTTGCAAGTCTTGTATAGTAGTTTTTGTGTATTTCGTTATGTTTATTCCAGTTTTTCAAGATTTTCAGAGAAATAAGTTAACTTCTTTCCTTGTGTCGTTAGGAGGCAGTTGGGTATATTGTTTTTATTACATACTGAAAATGCAGTACAAAAGGTTTTGAGTTAAGTAGGGCTGGTAAGAATTTTTCATGCAACAGAAGATAGAATTTCAAGGAATGCAGTAATTTTTTTATATTATCTATCTTGTCAAAAGACACGGGCAAATGTAAAAGTAAACAGAATAAGCATATTGATGAGAAATTAGTGAAATAGAGAATGTCTAGAATTCGGTATCCAGAATTAAGAATTTATTAATGAAAAAGCATTCAGTACTTCACTGGCAGACCACCAGCCTTGTTGCAGACTCTCACTGGATATGCTGCCTTCTTACCCCTGATGCTTTTACCACAGTGGAAAAAGTGAAGACATGGTCCATGGGTGTTGAGATAAGCCAAAGTTGGCATTCTGGTAAAGCACACAAGTTGTTTCACACAGAAGCACTATGGGCTGGTTTACTGTGGATTTGTGTTGTGTTTCTTTGTCCTCTTCTACTGATAGTTCAGCTTTTCCTCATGGACTTCCACCTTCCACAATGCCTCCTGTTTCTCCTTTTTGTCTCCATAGCTCTCACTTCTCTCTCGCCCCCATGCCATATAAAAATCATCCCCATCATCCTATGACCCAAAATAATGCCCTGGTGAAAAAGCAGCAAGTGTAATAGCTGGGTAGGAGATAACCAGGCAAGCAGAACAAACAGTACAGAAACACATTACAGCCTTTTTTGTCCCCCAGAGGATTTGGCAGTCTGGTGTTTCTCCTTCTTCCCTCCTTTATCCCAATGCTAAATCTAAAAATATTTGTGAAAGCATTGGTTCTTCCTGATTTTACCAATGTTTCGGATTTGATTTCAAAATAATTCTTACTGATGTGTCAAAGTTTTACAATATGTATTAGAAATTGTCTGGCAGTTCAAAAAGAGAAGTGAAGGTTGGGGTGGGAATGGTGAGGACAGGCCAATAATCCAAGCCACTCCATAAGACATCATTGGAAGCAAGGCTAAAATAGAGCAAAGCTGAGCTTAATAAAATCAGGTTTTAACCTCTCACCCATTAAGCCATTTCTTATGTATAATTACATTATCTGTGAGCACTTTTGATATATGAAAAATTTATTCAGTGAGTTTTCCTGTTAAAACTCCAGCTTTTTTAAGCTGCTGTTCCAGTTGTACCAGATGAATTGAAAGTTTCCTTTTCCAAAGTTCAGTTTACCATGAGCCTTTGCTTTATTGATTTTTTTATTCTCTTTTTTTTTTTCCCTGTCTGTTGCCCCGTAGGAGCAGTCTCACAGGTGCTGGACAGCCTGGAAGAAATTCATGCACTTACAGACTGCAGTGAAAAAGACTTAGATTTTCTTCACAGTGTTTTCCAGGATCAGCATCTTCACACGTTACTAGATGTAAGTTTTCTGTGATAAAAATTTGAATGTGTTCCTGTATCTGTTGTTCATTGGATAATATTGTGTTCTATGCTGAGCATATTACCTTTTTTTGTTTGATACCAAAATCAATTGCTTTAGTTTTAGAATATAAGAATCATCCAGCACTTTATGCAAAAATACATCTTTAGGACTGCAATATAGAGTATTTTAGAATATGTAAGTGATTAAAAGTTTGAGTTAATAGGTTTGCTTTAAAATAATTCATCAGAATAGATTTTTTTATTTTAATAAGGAGCAGATTTTAGTTTTTATTTTAAACATGAACTGTAACTTTATAACTGTACATATTCTATTATTGTTAATATTAAATGTACTAATCTTAGGCCAGTTCTGGGGATATTCTTACAAGTGTGAATTTTTTGTGTGAAGTGCCAAGGTATGCTCATTTCTCTTTCACACTTGGACACAGTATGTAATAGCCTCAATCATCTAAAATCTGTATTGCTCTGTGGTTCTGGAGAGCTGTTAGTCCATAAGGCAGCAGTGTCTTACTGGAGTGCCAGAAGACTCATTGAATGACAAATTCCAAAGCACATCATGCTGTCAGTGACTTTGTATCTGCACTGAGGTCTAAAATAAAAGTCAAAGTAGCAGAAAAAATACTTTCCCTGATGTTTTTTTGGGGATATGTGGATACTTAATGTTGAAGACAGAGGCCTTGCTTTTCAGATGAGACCAACTTTTTCTAAAGCAATCTACACCTTGCACTGAGAAAAAACTCCAGATGGAACCAAATGCACAGAGGCACCTTGGCAAGTGCTGTGGCACAGCAGTGGCAGATCTGTAGAGCAAAGCAGCTGACACTGGGGAGCCAGTGCTGACAGCTCTGTGTGTTCTAAGGGCTTTTACTTTATGCCAGTTGTACAGCAGTCCTGTGGACTGAATAACCACTGGTAGGTGAGCAGCATCTTTTATTTTAATGTTGTTTGAGAGTAAATACGCTCTGGTAGCACTGTACAGTGAAAAACAAAGAATGGCAGGTGGGCATAATGACATTCATTTAAAAAATGCACTCCTGGATCAAGCCAAAATGCTTGTGTGATTACATGATGATGACCTTTTTAGTACAATGTCTCAAACTGAACAGCTCAGTGAATATCACAAATCTAGCAAGATGTGTGTGGTTTTTACCCAGTGAAGGAGCCACAGGAGTAGGAGTCATTCCAGCTGTCTGAGCTGCAGGTAGATGATTATGTTTGTAGAGGCTTGAGAGAGTTTCTGCAGAGCTGTTGAACACTCTGGTTCCTCTGTGCAGCTTTGCAGGAGCACGAGCTGAGTGTAAACAGTGCCACAGGTCCTTTGGTGTCCAGACTCTTTAAAATGTAGTGAATGATTTGTACACTTGTTACAGTTTGATCAGTCACTTGAATTCTGTGCATTCTTCAAGTTTAAGGGGTTCCAATTCTCACATCCAGTCTGGAAGTGGCCCCATCTGCTGAGTTCTGAGCTGGCCTGTGTGGGGACACAAAGCTGCTGGCAGAGCTTCCCCACAGCACAGCTGCCCCTGGGACTGGAGGATCCACAGATAGGGAGTTGGCTGCTAAGTGATGATGGCATTGCCCTGGCACAACACTGCAGTTCTAATCTGTGTTCTCTGATAACTGTTTATGCATTTTACATCAACAGTCATTGGATAAAATTATATGAAGCACACAGGAGGAAGGGACTAGGAGTTTATGACTTTCCTGAATTGCATCTCCCAACAACTCATCTTTGCAATTTGCATTAAAATATGAATATTTTTTTCCCAATTTAAGTTCACCTAGCTTGTGTCCCAGATGTTTAAATTACTTTTTATATGGCATGCTGCAGTATAGAAAGGTGATCAGTTAATATGAACAAGAAATAAAAAATCTGGAGAGGAGTAGAATAGTATGAGTGTAGTAAGAACCAAAGTATTTGTGTCACTCAGGCAGAAAGGTTTTAGATATTTATTAACTATTATTGTGTTATCATATAACTTCTTGGGCTTTGGTAAACCACGTGGCCTTAGTTTCAGTATTCTTCTGGATGACAGGTCTGCCAGACATTAACTCATGTTTCTGCAATGCTTTTGCTTTTTTCTGCTCTTGACTGTACCAGTCTGGTTCCTAGTACTTCATTCATGACCTGTTACTGCTGTGATGGTCTATTGTAGCTTTTCAAATAAGAAAAACCAGCAGTGAATTTTACATTCTTTCAAAACCAGCAGCACAATTTTAGCTTTCTTCATCACAGTCATTCTCATAAACAGAATGGGATGCATTTAATTGCACCTTATAAAGATATCTCTGAGAACAAAATGCCATCAAAAAGCATTTTTGTTTTATTATGCTATGTGGAAAGGAGATGATAGAATCTTCCCAAAGACACTTTGATTAGAAAAATACAAAATAAAATTCTGAAAGAGTGCAATGTCCTGAAATTTGTATTTTAAAGCCTGAACCAAGTTACAGACAGTATTATTTGAAACATATCCTTCATGTCAGTAATTTGAATGTGGGAGATGGGTTTCTGGTTTTGGATCAATACTATTCCAATTTCTTTCTCAGAAAAAATCACCAGTTGTACTTGGATGAAGTTCTGTCAGGGAAACTATTTATTCCTTTTAGAGTATTTGGGGTTACTGAAGCCTCCAGACCAAATAACCTATAAACCATTATATCCCACTAAGTAGGAATTTTCTATTCCATTGTGAAGTTGTGGCTGTCACTTTGCATTAAACTACTGTTCCTCTTCTGTGGCCATTTTCCACAGTTAAATTTGTTCTCATGTTCCTACTCTTTCTCAAGAGTTATCCTTATTTTTAGGTTAAGCACATGATGGTAGGTCATGCGTGCTGCTGAAATATCTTATTTTGCCTCTGAAATAACTTTTTCTGAAGGCCGAAAAAGAAAGAACAATCATTTTGTTAAAGGTGCAAGTTACCCATGTGTTGGGTTTTTTTCAGATTACAAAATAGAAATCTTTCTCAGTAATGCATTAACTTGGGTGTTATGAGGACAGGCACCTCTGAAGACCACAGACAGCATTATCCCATTGATTGTTTTTTATTGATTAATTTGTTTAGATAACTGTCTTAAGACTCTCTTCCAATTTACTTGGTGGCCAAAGGTGTTCAAAACAAGGGGAAAAAAGGTGCCAACTACTTAGAAAGTAGTTAATCACTCTCAGCCAAATTCTGCAACACAGAAGCATATCCTGATGTGGGTTTATTGAATAGTCTCATTGTGTGGTTTTTTCATGATTTTACAGAATCCTGTTATTTCTTTTCAGTGGGTTTTTTCCTGTACAGAAGTTACAGAATTCATTATTAAAAACTTATTTGTGTTTACTGCAGAGAGTGAAGAAAAGGTCCTTCTAGAAACAACCATATAGAAATATTCACTGCTTAACAAAAATTTACTGAGTAATAATTGATTTTTTTTATTTTAAGTAGAAAAGTAATTTTGGTTTGGACGGATTTTTCGTTTTTCTTGCTCTGTTAAATGTGTGATGATCAAAATTTTGGTGAATGCTGTAGGACATTTCTCAGTGTCACTTAGAAATGTCTGGGTTTATGACTATATAAAGCTTTATAGACTGTTTCATTCCAGTATCCAGTTTATATGATAAAGAATGCAGTACAGTATAAAAATAACTTTATGGAAAAATAGAGTTAAATTTAAGTAGTGAAAGCAGTTTAATATTAACCATGGACAGATTTTTAGAAGCCGTATCAAATGCTTCAATAAAATTCTTCTTTATTGACTTTCATGAAAGACATCCTGGGAGACACTGCTGTCCTGTGTCAGCAGTACTGATAAAGAAGTTGGAAAGAATTGTGAAGAGGTTACTAATTTTGGATGACAAAAGATTTTAGTTCAATGATTATTTTTTTTGCAAAGTATAGTGGGCTTCAAGGTTGTGCTTAGTGCAGAAGAGTTTTACACATTATGTTTCACCTCTGTCAGTGCAGCAAAGGAATTTTGCTCAGATGGAAACCCAGTAGCTGCTGTGTGGTGCAGCTGCCTGCACTGAAGGAGATAAGAGAAATCATTCTCCTGTTGAGTGGAGTGCTTTGGTCACCTCTGCAGGGCCCTGGCTGGGGTGATTCTGAATGCAGATGTCACTCGATTTACAAGTGAGATTTTCACCCAGCAGGAGAACAATATCAGCTTTTGTGTGACTGGGGCCTCTCTGCTGGCTTTGTCTGCATCTGTCTGTCCCAAGGCAGAGATAGTTTTCTAGGCTGATATCTTTTGGCTGTTAATTTTAAAAGTTTGTTACATTATTTTCATAGATGGAATCATTGAGGTAAGTGTTGTTATTTCTGTGATAGAAATGTTACAAGCTTTCAAGGAAGTTTATTTTACTTTTTGCTGGCTTAGCACATTACACACTATGGTTTTAACTAAATGAGGTTAAATCAATTTTGTACTGGCCATTTGTATCATATCTATGTGTGCAGCCACTTCTTTCTTATTTGAGTTTAATTTATGTTCACAGTGCATATATTTAAGGCATACTGATTTCTCAAGAGAATCTCACTTCTGTGTCTGTTAGCCTTTGTTGCTCCTGGTAGTGTTTCACAGGAACCTGCATCTGTGCATATTTCATAGTTTCCTTAGGATTTCTTTTGAACTCTGTTATCCAAACAGATTTGGTCCTGAAGTCCAGACTTTTAAGGAAGCATATTTTCTCTTCTGCTAGAATGAATGTTGTTGGAACCTCAGTTTAGCTTCGTACATGGTTGGCTAAAGCTTTCTGCTGGGTTTATTTTGGTTTGTTCTGTTTACCCTCCCAGTCTGGATGTTGGCACAGTAAATTTGAATGTCCTTTGTAAAAGTTGCAGTTATTCAGCAGTGTGCAGGCATGGCCAATACTATAGTCCTCTCTTTGACAATGTTTTAAACTCTCTATGCATTTATCCCTGATCTGCTCTTTTTTGAGCAAAGTGTATTATTTTAACAGTTTTAATATATACTTTAGAATTAAAAAAAATGGAGGGGGGGAAGCAAAAAACATTTTGATTTTCCTCTTCAGGATGCTTTCATTTCCTTTTTTTTTTTCTTTTAAATCATGAATAGACTGGTGGAATATCTATCATATGATGTAGAAAATAAAATAAAACTAGCAGATGTGTATAAAAAGTTTAAATATTTTCCTAGATCATCCAGTTTTACTGTGTTTTGATTTGAATGAGAATGATTTTCTTTGTGAATCACATAGTGTGGTTCGGGTTTTTTTGGATGCACATTGCTCCTTACCCTCTTGAATACTGATTTTGTTAATGCTTATAGGGGAAACATGTTTTAGTGAAACCTGAATGCTTCTCTTTTGCAAAAACAGATCACAAAGTGTGTTATGGATATCTTGCTTAAAATCCCTCAGAACATGTTATGCTTAAGTGAAATAATACTTTATCATTTTTAAAACACAATGTTTTCATATTTTTAGTTGTCCTTTATTTCATATCTTTGTAAGACAAAAACACATGGAAAATATTTGTTAAAAAAAAAAAACAGAAGAAACTATGTTGGCAGGAAGGCACCTTGCTATTTGGGGAATCAAATCTGGCTTTTATCCCAGTGCAGAGGCAGCGTGCTCAGCCCCAGGGAGTGGGAGGGACTGTCCCACACTGCAGTGGGAACTCCTTTCCCAAGCAGTGTAGACAGAACAATGACCAAGCCTTAGGGAGAATGGTGAAGAATTCCTTCAGCAGGTGGGCTGGATCATCACCCCCAGTGCAGTGCATTTGTTCTCTAACAGGTAACTTCTCTGTCTGAAAGAACACAAAAAGCAGAGCCTATCCTGGAATTCCTTCTGCATTATTTCATACTCATTCTCTGAAATACTTTCCATTTTCATCTTCCATCGTACCTTTGCATTTCGTTTTCTCTGCTACTGGGACAGGTGCATCACTTTGCCACTCAGCATCATCTCATTGTTTCCTTGTTCCTCCTGTTCCTCTGCCTTACAGATTAAATGGGGGATTTATTTTATATTTAGTCTTCAGAGCAGAAAGCATTGTTCCACATTTTTATAATATATAATAGTGATAAGTGAGTGGGTTTCTTAAACCCAAGGCTAATACAAATAGGAGCCAACAGTTACTTTTCTATTAATTGAGAGTAATTTTTGAGAAATTTATGTATCCACCATTTTCCAACAATGCAAAATTCTGGCTCAGTTTTCATGACACTGTGAGAGTTACTTTGTTATGCTTAACCTGTTTTCTTTTTAACTAATATTCTGTCATTTTGAGTATTTATAAGCTTGATGCTGATGTGGTGGATCCTCAAGTGACATTCAGCTTGATAATGTACTTCAAATGGGAATTTTATTACTTAGCCCATTCTTCTTGGCCTGATGTCATCTCCCCTGTGTAAAAGGTGTTTCATTGTGTGTGCACCAACATCTCTTATCCAAAATCCACAGACATCTTTTTTTATGTGGAACTAAAAATTCCCATTACTTCAGTGTATTTTTAAGTTACAGGGCCCTGATAGATCAAAGTACAGTAGCATTGTGTTCCTGACACTTGTGGAACATTTAATTAACTTCACTGATATTGTCTTGGGATAAAGAGGATCAATTTCATATTTAACTTTCTACATTTTCTTCACTTCTTTTTGCATTGTGTATAGTTCCAGTTTCTTTTTAACCGTAAGGGCTACCTGTTGTGTTTGGGGTTTTTTTCCTTATAAACCTTCAGATTCTTAGATTTACTATTTCTCCAAGAGCTTGGGATCTACTCTGAGAAATGACAAAAATCAAGAAATGCTGCAGCACCTGGGCCACAAATCTTGAATAATACTTCAGCTTTCTTAGTGCTGGGAGCTTACCTTTGGAGTGATACTTCAGTGTGCACTTAGTTTGCATTCAAAAACCCAAAGGCAATGTAGAAACAGCCCAGTGAGCTCTGCTTCTATCTCTGAATTCTGTCAGCCCTCGCTGCCTCCTTCTTCCAGTCCTTCAGGCAGCTGGCTGGGGCACATTGGCTGTTCTGGGTGCTGGTGATCCCATTGCAGTGTATTTTTATTCTCAGAATATCCTTGAAAAAAATTTATGTGAATAGGGAGAAAACAAAAATAGTTGTTAATTCCAGTATTAGCACCTCCTGGTGCAAGGTGTGCTCCATGTCACAAAGCAGTGAGGAGCTGTGTTCTTGTTAATTATTGTGGATTTAACTGGTTTTATGGGTTCTGTGTCCCCCTGGAATGAGGCTCATGGTCATGAGCATTTTCTCTTCAGGGTGATGATCCAACCCTGACAAGGTATTTTGGCCAGCAGGATTGGGAATTAAGCCCATTTAGGCCCAACCCACTCTGTTAATTCCTGTTCTTGGTTATTAGTCCATATTGAAAGGTGGGGGAAAGACAGGAGCAAAGCTTACTCTGTGGGGTGTAGCAAGGTGTTGTCCATGGAACAAACCTCTTTATAAAGCCCTTCTGTATTGAGGGAGTAGATTTTCCTGGTGCTTATTGAATCGTTTAGGTTGGAAAAAATCTTTAAGGTCTGGCTGTAAACCCAACACTGCCAAGTCCACCACTTCACCAGGCAGCGTGTTCCAGTGCTTGATAACCCTTCTGGTTAAAATTTTCCCTAATATCTAATCTAAAACATTCTCTAGCAGAACCTAAGGCTATTTGCTCTTGACCTATCCCTTGTTAGTTGGGAGAGGAGATCAACCCCCAGCTCACTACTCCTTCGAGTGAGTTGCAGAGTGATGTGGTCTCCTCTCAGCCTCCTTTTCTCCAGACTAAACACCCCAAGTTCTCTCCTCCCCCTGTTTAGCCTTCTGTTCCAGACACTTTACCAGTGCCTTTATATAAACTCCCTCTGGCACCTCAGTGTCTTTTAGGTTTACTTTTATCTGATCAGCTGCATGGTGTCATCTCTAAAAAGTGCTTTGCCTTGATTTTGTTAAGATCAGCTTCAATTATATCTGATGCAGTAAAAAAGAAAAAAAAAAGTGATTCTTTTATTGAAATAATGGGATTTTTGTGTCCTTGAAGTCAGTAATACGTTGGAGTACTTTGGGAAATAATGTTCTAAGCCCAGATTTTTCCCAGCACAACTACTGGTACATTCCAGAGTGAGAGTGTTTTGCTTTTTTTAAATGGGAAATTTGAATTTTATTGTATTGATTTTCCAACTGCTGTGCTGGTTTTGTTGGTACTGCCATGTGCAAAGCAGTACCTTTATCTCATCCTAGTTTGGCATATTTCATCTTTGCAAAAGATGTTAAAACATTTGCAGTGTGAACAGAATAAAGTCTGGTTACGTCTGTGTACTGTCTGGCATGTCTTCAACATCTGCTGTCACTTGTGGAGAAGTGCAGCTTCTAGAGTCAATAAAATTTTTATGATGAGTATTAATACGGGTTTTCCTTAAAATAGGAGACAAATTACTAGGTTGGAGTCCTACTTTGTAAGGAAATAAAATGCTGTCAGACACTGGAGTCTGGGTTCTTCATACATGACTGAGGCATTTAGGGACACCTGAAATTAAACAGAAGAAAATAATGTCTGCTGTGATTTTGGGGAGTAGCATAACCATTCATTATCAGTGCTTCTGTGAAACAACTTGAAATAAATAAATAAATAAATATCTTCTTGGTAACTGTGAAGCAAATCCAGAGGCGTAATTCAAAAAGTCAGTTGTGGGGGAAGAAATGCACACACCTTGGAGTTTATTTTGTACAAATATAGTCCTTTCCTTGGCTCTTCTGCCTCTGAAGTGTTAAGGGTTTGATTTTACAGAGTAAGTGCATAGCACTTGATAATCTCTGCTAAAAAGGAATATGTTCTACCGCAGAGCTAAAATTTGTTTGTAGCTCGTGTACACTGAAGGTAGAAACTTTGTCCCTTGCAAAGAAACAGAATATACAAGTCAGATATTACTGAATATCTGTGGGGTCTGAACCAATGTAAGCATAAATGTGTCCTTGATTCTGTTTTTCCCTGTATCAGTGTGTGGGGCTGCAGAGATTTGTGTAGTCTTTGTTTCAGACTGAACTTTGTGTGATTTTCTCACAGTTCATGATTGCCTGCAGTTTTGCTACAGCATTACAACCTTTTGAGAGAATTTAAACTTGGATACATTTTCACTTTTTAAGGTTTTGATCAAAAGATACAAACAGATATGCCAACACTTAGCTACACAACAGGATGAAAAACTTTCAGTGTTCTTTACTTTAACTTCTGGTTCCCCTCATGTTTCCAAGCATACAAAATATGTCAGTGGAAGATATACATGATAAAATATTGACTGGTAATGCCACAGGGCATCTCTCCCTGCTGCTGAGACAGGTGAAGGGCTGTGTGCTTTCCTTACAGCTCTCATGTCACCACAGTGCCACTGACAGACCCTGTGAAGGCAGTGAAGAGGATTTCTTTCTGGGATCCTTTTTACCCTTTGGATCACTACAGAGGCAATACATGCACAGTCCTTTGGCTGTGGCTGGGGGATGTGTTTTCCTTCTCAAAGGAGCCTATAATCATTTCAGGGTTCCACCTTGACTAAAGAGATACTGTATGTCTCACCTGTCATTTATGTTCATCCTCAGTAAATAAACCTTCATTATTTGTGTTTTACTGAGGTGCTGTTCTGGCAACTCTGCCTGTCTGACAGTTTGTAGTCATGTATAACACACTGAAGGGTCAGGAATTTCATTCTATCAGTTCTTGAAGTAGATCAGTTCTTATATCTCCTCCTTCTCATATAGCAAGGCACTGACCCCTAAAAAACAGGTATTATCTTCTGTGTGCCTCAGAAATGTGCTCATTAACAGCCTGTTAATATGTATTAAACATTCTGCAGTTGGCATTTAGCTGCACTGGTGTGTCAGGATTTCAGGGTTTGTGCAGTGACGTGTGTCATCCTCACTCTCTAGAGCATACTTGTTTGGCAGTCACCTGCAGTGGGAACTGAACTAATGCACAGAGAAAAATGGTTTTGCCCAGTTGAGTTTCTCTCCTCTATTCTTACCTCCAAAAAGTTACATTTTGGTTTAAAACAAAGCAAGTGAAGAAGCCCAGATGAGGAATGATCCAAAAAAAGGAAAGAAGCTTCGAGTAAAAGCTGAAATTGCATAGGGCTGAGTTAGTTTAGCTGGCATCAGTTCCTCTTGTGTGTAGTAGGTAAAGGTGTAAGAAAATCCGGTTTTATGTTTTTTTCTGATACAGGTAGGACCAAGTGTAACTCTGTTTTAAAAGACACATTAGGAATATGTAAGAATATAGATGACTTCTAAAACCAAGGTACAGTTGGCCTGCTTTTTGCAGATAAAAGTTCCTCTAAAAATTTGAAGAGTATGTATTTCAGTTCTGTCATGTGAATGATCAACATTAAAATTGAAATTCAGGGTCCAGTTGCTATTGCAACATTTTTTGCTGGAAAGATTATTCATGTGTTGCTTGAATGTGAATATGCACAGAGGAATTGAGTATTTCAAATCTGCATAACCCTTGTCAGGGTTACTGAAAGTCTGAGTGCTTCCAGTAACAAGCTGCAGTGTTGGCAGCTGCCAGTTCTGGGTCATGACAGAAACAAGCACTTGTTTGTTCAGACAAAATTAATGTTCTGCTTCAGACTGTCTTCTGTGAACACTCTGTCAGGGAATCTTGATTTTAGCAGATAAACTGCTTCCTGAACTCTTTTGTTGAATTACTTTTGTTTGCATTGCTCAGCATTTCCCTGGGTGAGGAACTGGAATGGAAATGTTGATTATGCTCCTGTTCTACAGCAAGTGTATCACAGAAAAAGATTTGAAGCTGTGGAGGGCTGTAACCTATAGTGCTCTAGCAGGCACAAAGTAGAGTCTGAAAGAGGCTTTGGACTTTGATACAGGATGGAACTGTAACCTGTTCTGTAGAATTATGTTGGGAAGCAAATGTTAGGTCTCTGATGCTAAAATGGTAAAAATGAACTTCATGCACAGTCCTTAACAGTGGAGAACAGGGGGTTTGAAAGAGTAAACTCTCTTTAAACAAAGTTGAAGATAAGGCCTCTGCTGTGACCTTGCTACTCTGTGTTTTCCAGTAGGAGTTATTAGCTTCAGGGATGTGTTTCCTTGAGAGCTTAGAATCTCAGGGAAAGAGGCACCCATGGGAACATTACAGTATTTTGCATGGAAAAGGAGATGTGAAACAGAACTGGTAGAAGAAAGAATGAAGTGATCTAGCATTTACCTAATTGGCCCTTTCATTTTAGCCATTTTTTGATACTGCTACTTGTGAGTATTACTTATTCAGTGGGTCGTGAATTTGTGTCAGTCTCTGAGCAGATAAAACCTCTGGGGTGGATGGAGAACCAGGACAGGGAGCTGTGGGAGGTAACAGGGCAAAAACCCTCTTTGTTAGTAAATGCTGTTGTGCAAGGGGCAGCACCTCCAGATGAGCATTTTTTAGATGGTACAAAAACCTAAAAGTGATGAAAAACAGCCCTCTAACATCACTGTGTTGCCTGTGGTTAAACTGTTCAGAAAGTTAAATACATAAGGACATATCATAATGATTATTTTTAGATGTTTCAATGTGGGGGGTTAATATTTGAGGTTGGCAGCCGAGTATCTGGTCTGAATTGCAACTGGATCCCCACAAAATGTGTATTTGTATTGAACGATCAGGGGGCTTTATGCTCTAGCAGTTCAGTAGCTCTTGTTTTAAGAAGTTTCTCATTTGCCTCACAGAAACGTCGAGGTTTGGGTGTATAAAACACTTACTGATTTCACTGTGTGATCTGATCCTTACTACATTCAAGATCAGGCAGTGAGGCTGAATTTCTGCTACTTGTGACAAAGCTAAATTTTTCAGTGTGACATTGAATGGGGATTATGTTGGGACAGTATTCTGACTCCTCTTACAGGAAATGGTTAAAAAGGAATTTCTGCACATCTGAAAAACTAGTCAGAAGAGAAGAGTTTGTTATTTTGTCTCGCCTGCCTGATTGTGGATTAGGCTTTGGGCTGTCTGCTTTAAATATCAGAAGAGACAAGCTCCCTTTGTACAGGCAGAAGACAAAAAGCCTTGACACTGCAAAAGCTGGTCAACTGATAGCAACTCAGCTTGTGGGTATTCTCTTCATGGCTTTTGTGTTCTAGCATGCAAAATTTAAATCAAAAGTTGTGGTTTTGATAAGCAGTACTATCCTGTTTATTAGCTATAATGTTTGTTATATCAAGTTTTGTTAATACATCAGTTGGGATTTTTAGTCTTGTCTAGAGCAAGGTCTCAATTTCAATTTTCTTTCTAGGAAATGCAGAATAACTGATGCTGAGGAGTGAGACTGAGGTGCAAAGTATTCAAAAGGCTGGAAATGCCGGAATTTACATATGCTGTGGCATTTTACTTCTTTTTATTATTATAAATTTTTAATTGGTATGTTTATGCTTATTGCTGAGTGAAATTGTTGGAGGCTGGGCTCCTGGGCTGAGGGGGCAGACTTACTTGCTGGAAACTAGAGACTCAAAGCAAAAAGAAAGCCCATGATTAGGACACACATTTTGTCCTGCTGTAAGTCTGTTGGTATTGCACAGAAAAGCTTTCTGTAGGGGACAGTGAAGAATGAGCCAGTTCATTCTGCTCCACAAGAAACCACCTTTGGTATGGTCCCCATAGGACTTAGATTTGCAGGGCTGCTGAAAGGAGGCAGCATTGTGAACAGGATGGGTTTCTGTGATTAAAATGTTGTAGCTAACTGCACAAAGTAATGTGTTCTCTACCACAGGGAGCATACAGAGCCTGACTGTAAGTGTAATTAATATTCACTTCAATCTGTGATGTGTGCAAAGAGGTTTCATTCAGTTTTCTTATACACTTTGTAAAACACTCATGTAAAGTGTTACACACTTTGTAAAACACTCTTACATCCAAGGGAGCAAATGTTCTTTTTAATGTGTCTGAATGAATCCTCTACCTTCAAATATTTTCATATATTAATTATGTAAACTGTAAATTATTCTTAATTGCTTTTGCTACAGCTAGTATTTAAGTGCAAAATATTGAAAAGTATTGCAAAACCAGTCTTTTTTCAAAGATTGCAAAGGAGGCAGGACTGCTTCACCAGTTCTGGTGCATTAATGCACATTATAAGCTTTGCTCCTCTTGCCTCTTGTAAAAAAAACTCCTTGAACTAACTTGAATCAGAGTATGCCATTTCAAAATGAAGAGATCTCCTCATGCTAGTGAATCTACCAAATCCAGCTCCTTTCTCTGGTGAGGCCATGTTCTAGCTCCACAATGGGTAGATCCCTTGCCTTGGGTATATATCATGCTTAAACCTTGATGCAAATATGAAGGTTTTTCTTTTAAGTGCTGTCAGAGTTCTTCCTAATAGTTTGGTGTCTTCGAAGCAAACCTCAGTAAGCAGAAGCCCTAGAAGATGAAATTTAAGTGCCATGCCTCAGCATGAAGGCGCCGTGGAAAAGTAAATGCACCCTTGTTTAGTCTGAACTTTGCCTTGACTTTTTTTCTACACATTCTTTGAGGAACTCTGCTCCCTAATTTTCTTTTGCCTCCTTCCTAATCTCAGAAAATAACTTTCCCATGTTAGTGGGGAAAAAAATTGTTTCTGTAAACTGCTGGTTGTTCTGGGTCACAGTAACGAGGGAAATCAGCAAGTTCAGCAAATTAGCTTTTCAACCATTGCTAGAAAATCACTAATAAAAATATTTTCAAGGTAAATTTTTTGTTATTTCATTACTCTTAAAAAGGAAAAAGACATTTCAGTAATATTCATGGTGGGTATTGTGCATTTTCTGCTGTGCTTTGGTCAGTACACAGTGCTCAGTGTAGTTTCTTAACAGGCATAGAAGGGGGTAGTACTTTGTAATTTGCAGTTGCTGGAGTTTGGGTAGATTTTGTTAATTTATTTAAGGAAAGGTAAAACAAATAATTGCACAAATAAAATATCTCCTGAACTGCAAGCTAGCAGAAAGCCTTTATCTCAAAGCTTTCAACAGTGATAAAGGCTACTTAAACTGTAGTTTAGTGGTGTTTTGGCAGCACAAGGTGAAGTTGTTGCGTTGGAAGAAACTGATCTAGCTTGACTTTTCTACTTTTCTTTCCCCAAGAGAATGGTGTAACTGTCCTGCAGGGAATGTTTTTCAGAAGTGACACTATTTGCTGATTTTGTGCTTGTTTGTGTATGGGCTTGAAACATTCAACATGTTTGTTAAATTGTTAACCCAGGAAAGTGCTGGTGATGTTGGATTGCATTTGTGGCAGTTTATGTATCTACTGAGACTGAATGGTATTTCATGTCCTGTGAGAAAGGGAAGAGGGCAGTTCTGTGTCCTGGCAGGATTCCCTTTCTCAAACATCCGAGGCCATTCTGAGCCAAACAGTGGAGCTGTGAACTTCCCAGGGGAAGCTCCAGAGCACTCCTTGCTGAGCAGCCTAAATGGTGCTTTCTTATCACCTCATCCTTGGCAGTGTTGGCATTTGCTGAAGGTTTTAGACTCACTTATGTATTTTGAATGCTTTTTTACGTGCAGTATTTTGAATTTCAGTTAAATCTTGAGTATTTCCAAAGCTGAGAGATTCCCCAGCTTCCCTGGGCAAGTTGTTGCAGTGTTTCACCACCCTTGTTGTGATAAAAATGTCTCTAATTTCCTAAAAATGTTATTTCTTCTTTTTTCTGTTTTATATATCAAAGAAATAGTCTAACATAATTAGAAAATAATTACAGGCATGACCATCTTTATGTCACTTGAAATGTAAGCCAAAAGGTTTTATTTGAAAATACTGCTTATTACAGTACCTGTTTATTCTTAAGTATACATTTATTCCTTTAAAACATGCACAGTCTGTTAGGATTGTGTTAAAAAGAGCCTGTAATGTCTTATCTCTAACTTGAAACCTGAAGAAAGATATTTCTTCTGTTGTGCATTGCATAGTTGAATGGTTTTTTAAAGGTTTTTTTAAAAAAAGTAATTAACGTGGAAGATTTGCCATAGCCTGTTTAAATACAATGACATTCTTCTGTCTAACAGAAAATCCTAGTAAATTAAGGTTACCCTTTTTTATGAGCACTCATTCTTGGAAGGTTTGTTTTCCTGTTCTGAAGAGTATTTGGCTTTTGTAACGTTCTGTCTTCAAGAGCATTTTCCCATATTCCAAGGTTTATTTAAATTACTGTTCAGAATGATGGTTTGATTTATTGAGAAAAGTGAGATATGCAAGTTAACTTGATTTTGTAGCAGAATATTTGGTTTATAGCATTTATTCAAGATTCATAGGCTCACTTCTAGTAGAAGAATATTGTTTCTGTAGATCTGTGGCAAAAGCATGGGAGGTTTGCAGAAGCCCTTAACCTCTTGAACTTTCCCATGTCATCCTATGAACTCTGAATCTATGGCACTGTTCAAATCAGGAAATGTTTAAAAATGAAAAGCCAAAACCCTAGGCTGCTAGATTTTGTATACAGAACATCTGTGGGTTTTGCAGTTTAACAATCATCCTAATTCTGGTAACATAAGCAGGCTATTGTAAACACTCATTAATTGATATAAAGTAGCATGTGATTTCATTAGTTTGTTTTCTTGTTATTTCAGCTTTATGACAAAATAAACACAAAATCTTCACCACAAATCAGGAATCCTCCAAGTGATGCTGTACAGAGAGCCAAAGAGGTAATGGCTTTAACATATGTTTTTTTTTACTTTGAAAGGTTGATTGTATTTAAACTGTAACTTCTTTTTCTTCATTAAGATGTGTGTACTGGCTCGTTATCTGAATTTTTTCTGAAATACTACCATTGCTTACCCAAGTTATGTAACAAGTTGCATAAACTTGCAGAATTCCGTTATCTGTGTAAGGATTATGAATATTGCTCAGTTTAATCATTTAATCTTTTCTTCTACAATAGTGGTGTTAAAAGGACCACTCCTGCTGGGTGACTGCAGTGTCTTTCCTGTTCAGGTTATTTATCTGCACCAGAAATCTGATGTTTATAAATTAAGTCACAAAAAGAAATATTTTGAAGTATCAGCTTTTTAAATTGAAAAATCCCCAAGTTTATCACAGATAGGTCTAAGAAGTGCAGACTTGGAAATGCAATGAAGGTGGCCCACTAAGACCAAAGACAGACACAGAGGTTCTTAATTCTTATACCTTGCAAATAGTATGTTATTTGCTTATTTATGGCAAGTGGTAAAAAAAGCCAAACCCGTTGTATTATGTATTATCAGTAAAAATTTGTGCAGTTGTTAGGGATTACATCATAGGAAAACTGTTTATTGTGCTGTTAAAGGAGGAAGACTTTAAAACTCTGTGTAATAACTAAAGTCACACTAATAGATGCCCTCAAGTCCTATTCTGCAAAATTTGTTGTCAGTTAATCCTGGGGAGTGCTTCCAGAAGCAAAATACTCTGCTTTCATTGTCCAACTGGCTGCATGTGAAAATTAAGGTGTAAGAATCAGGTTGCGGGCAAAGGAGTTAAAGCTTCTTCACTCCTCCTTCCCCAAAGATAAAGTGGCTCAGATTTTATAAAATCTGGAGCTTGGAGGTGGGATAGCAGATGACCCACCTAGACTTGGTGTCTTTAACAATTGATTTTATGAGTGTTTTTAATTGTGCTTTTAAACCAATTGTTTTAATAAATTGAGACTATGTATGAAAGCAGCAACTGGTGGAGGTCTTGCGTGTCACCTGTTAGCACTCCATTCCTGTCCCCATATATTTAGCTGTTGGAGGAATGCTGTCAATTGAAGAAAAAAAAAAAAAGTTCCTTCCAATTTCTGCTTTAATCTCTTTCAGAGAGAACATTGGAACAAGTTGTTTCAGTCTCTTGGGGTGGCTGGGTAGGGGCACCTTCTCTTAAACCCTTTTCTGTGTCAGAAATGTTGGTTTGTAGAATCATTTGGGGATATTCTGACTGAGCAGTGAGGGGGCTTGTTTCTTCAATAGCTTTAAAAGAAAGTTACTATTGGGCATTTCTCCTGCTTATTTTACAGGTATTGGAAGAAATTTCATGTTACCCAGAGAACAATGATGCAAAGGAGCTAAAGCGTATTTTAACACAACCTCATTTCATGGTAAGCAGATCCTACTCTTGTTTGGGGGCGCTTTTTAAGGGTTTGGGGTTTTTTAGTATTCTTTATGTTAGAAAACTTCAGTAAATTCTTAAAATCTGCAAGTGATGGAATTGCAATACACCTATTAATAAGCATTTCTAACCTGCTACTCTGGGAAAAGAATTAGTATTGCTGCTACTATTGGTCCTCATTGCTGTGCTGAAAACTGTCAGCAGTTTGGAGTAATGTAACTATGGAGCAGTTTCACTGTGTTTTTGGAGGTCTGTGTTGCACATGGAAAGAAGAATGAATCCTTTTGGATGTCCATAGATAGAGCTGGGATCCTCCTTTTTCTTTTTCCAAAGGTCTTCTTAGGATAAAAGTGTGTGAATTCATTGCTAAATAAGTGTATATTTAATATTACTTTACAACAAATCAGTAGTTTGTACAGTCTGTTGAGTTTGTGTTACATATCAACACTTTCTGTTTCCCAAATCTCATTTGAGGGCAATAGTTGTCCTAAATTTAGGGATGTTACTGTTTCGTAACTTAGTTCAAGTTGCTGAAGTGCACTAATTTGAAGGATTTCTGTAGGTGAAGTTCATAAACTGAGAAATAAACATGTTTGGTTAAACCTGCTATACACTATTGTCAGCTTAAAATCACGAATTTGACTTTCCCTAACACGAGGATTGTATGCAGGGGGCTTTGTGGAATTTGCTCACCTGAAAGCTGAATTACTGTAAGTCAGAAGGATAAACGTAATTTCCAGGAAAGAGTGAGCTGAAACCAACCTCCTGTTCAGGTATAAGATGAAATCTGGGTAGCTGCATGTCCCAGTGTGTTCTTTTGATGGCCCCTGTAGCCTTGGCTACGTTTGGTTTTGTACTTCAAATCGGATCAGGAGCGTGTTTTTAAAGTGAATCTCCTGATTGCCCCCTAACAGTGTTTGGTTTGTATCACATAAGGGTCTCAGAGCATGCAGAACAACTTCTTTCAGATAAAATTAAACTGAAATGTGTGCCAGGAGCCAGTGTAACCCAGCAGTTGATGGACACTCTGTCCACAGGGCAACTTGAAAGCTGGTCAGAAGAAGAAACTCCTGCAATGTGTTCAGTCTGTACATCAGGTCCTGACTAATCCAGATTACTTTTTGTTTCATTCATATTTCACTGCACTAATTGCTAATGCAGACATGGACTTTTTTGTGCCCAAGCAGCAGCACTCTGATGTTTTTTCCCTGGAGATGGTACCTATCCTATCCTAAAGTTTGTAACAGCTCTGATTCAACATTTAACAGGAACACTTGCTTTGAATAGAACATAAAACAAGGTGGAATGGTACTCAGCCATATTGTAAGATTTTTTAGAAAACCTTTCTCTGATACTCAGCTTCATTTGGAATCTGGCAGGTTCATTTGATTTACATTTTTTGTGTGTAAGTACCTCCACAGTGTTGCTAAAACATTAAGCACTGTGGAGAAAGAGCATTTTTAAGTATAAATTATTTTCAGAGTAGGCATCAGAAAAGTGATTGTGGTATATAGAAATTTCATGTATCAAATCAAGTACAGGAAAACTGAGTTGAAAATCCTCTTTTTTAGGTATATCTGTTCCCTGATACACTCATAAATCTAAAACCATTTGTCAGAATTCTTTTGCTGCAAATCTATGAAAAGTATATTTCATAAGGAATAAGCTGCAATTCCATAACAAGTACTTTTGATGAGGAGTAATTTCAGCAAGTGAGTCTGTGGTATCCCAGGCGAAATTGCCAGTTGGTGAAGTCCCATCATCCCTTTTCCCCATCTTTCATCCTCTCCCTTGTGGTTCTGGCATTCATCTAGAACTGCACTTTAATGTTGCCCTGGGCTGAACTAGTAGAAAATTGCTCCAAAAAAAATCCCCAACTAACCATTTAGCAAAAAGAATTTAAGATAACAGGGATGCTGCCAGAGCCAGAATGAGCAGGGGAACAGAAACAGTTCGTGTTAGGGAGGAATGTAATGTAGCAACTAAACCAGCATAAGTTGGTGTGGATCCACACCTGCAGGTACCACAGTCTCCAGATGCCAAAGGGACAGCTCCATCCTCTCCATCATTCCCACTCCTGCTCCCAGATGCACCCTTATGGGTTGCAGACTTTAACAAAATTATTTGTACATTTGTTGCATTCTGCTAAACTTTCCTTCAGAGCAAAAGCCTTTATATTTTAAAGGAAATGTTAGAAAAGGAATAATTGTATAGACCAATATTGTTAGCCCACACTCCATGTGTTTGCCAGGTGTTGTACAGAGCAATATTCTGGTTGTTAATGCACATTAATTCAGTAATCAGTAAGGTGTAATAACTAGGAGTGTGCATTAACACCTGTATGATAATGGACTATTTTAGTTTTTTGGGGTGTGTTTTATCTAATGTGTATCCCTAATCAGAAGAAAAAAGAGTATAATCTGGCTTGTTCACTTAACCACAGTGTTAGTGGGTTAAACTGTGTGCAGGCCTTCACAGAACCAAAGCCAATAAAGTGTATTTGTGATCTTCAAGGTGTTGTTCTGATTTTCTTTTTCCCTCATGAGCCTTATGGCTACAGAAATAAATTATCAATTTATCCTGTGCATGTTTAACATTTTAATTTAAAGAAATTATGTAAATTTTGCATGAAAGTTTTTCAGTAGATAATTAATTTAAGAATTCTTAAAGCATTGTCAAGTACCTCATTTGTTATCTATGTACACATTTCAAAGAGCTTTTATTCCATTACACGACTTTCAGTAGTTTGCCAGTTTCATATGTAAAAGATTCTATTATATAAGTTTAGTATGTTGTAGCAATTGAAATATTTGCTAGTAGACTTCTGCTGAATGACATATTGAAGTTTTATCCATCATCATATGCCTTCCTATGCTGTTCTCTCCAGACAGTGAACCTGCAGTGCAGTAGAAAGCAGCTGTTCTCATTAAACTAATTTTTAGCAGTATTATCATGTTCTACAAAGGAAAAACAGACAGGAAAAAAACACATTATCAAAATTAGCAGAAATGACTGAGAACGGGCATCTTTAAGTAAGGTCCAGTAGGAATCTTTTTATTAAATGTCTTCAATATTAAATTGGGCTTGCTGTACTTGAATTTATTTCTGAATTAATGTTCATTTTTGTGAACATATTCAGAAGTCATTTGGTATAATTATGGACCTTTAAAAATGCTGGAAGTGCCATATTTTAACCTCCTATAAGGTGAATATTATTGCTAAAAATAATATAACATAGGTCAAATATTTGATGTGATTAAAATGTAAGGACCTGGATTACATAAGAAGTGTAATATTAAAGTGTGGAGAGTGTAACAGATACAGTCAGGGGCACAGAAGCACCTCCAAGGTCACTGTGTCAAACCATTAACCTACACTGGAGTAACCACACATAAATGGACATACAAATAAACCAAATTTTAATTAAATATTGTTTAAGTGGTTTAACTTACTTATATGGTCCAGGTCTCTAATATAAAATGTTGCATCAGTAGTGCAGACTAATGCAGAGGAATTGTTGCGAGTTTGAGCTTAGTGGTTGACAAAATAAGATGAAAAACAGGAAATGCGGATACAGGTTAGTATTTAACTAAAAAGAGTTTATGTGTAGATGGGCTTGAAACACTGGAAAAATGGGAGGGAATGTGGGCAAAGCATTATTAGTTATGGGAATTTTGTTCCATCATTATAGTGCTGACTACAGTTTCAAATCGATTTGAGGAATGGGAACACAAAGTGTTTAAGAAATTACCTTTTATAACACGGTACACTTTAGAAGTGCTACTGAAGTAGCTAATGAAAGCTAATGAAGCAGTATTTTAGCAGTTTGCTGGCTTGCACTCTCATTTTGGACTCAGGGTGGTGGTGCTGGGTCCAGATTCTAGGGGAAGGGGAGAGTATGGAAGCAATTCTGATAGTAAAAAAACCCAAAAAAATGAGTATTTCCTTCTTTCAGTCAGTATTGATCCATAGTCTGCCTTTATTAGAGTGAGATACCATGGGATCTGAGTAGCTTTCCATTTTACTAGAGTAATTATTGTAGAATGGTTTGCACAGAAAGGTAGATTCCTGATTCTCTGACTATGCACATGAAGATGGATTCACTCTGACACCGTGCAGGTGTCGAGAGGACGAGGGCAAGGGAGGCAGCATCATTCTCATTAAAGCACCTACAGTAAAAATCACATTAACTCATGCGGGTTTTAGAGTCTCAGTGTGTGTGCAGGCCTTTGCAGTCTGAAAGTTCATCTTAGACACCTTCAAGGGAAAAGTTCTTCAGTAGGAAATGGGGCACAAATATCTTGGATTTCCTTGACTTTCTGAAAAGCTTCAAAAAACACTTAGAAGGAACGAGCAAGGGACGTGGGAGATGATGGAAATCTGACACTTTGTTGCTGTGCTCTCCCCCAGGCCTTACTTCAAACTCACGATGTAGTGGCACATGAAGTTTACAGTGACGAAGCGCTGAGAGTTACCCCTCCTCCCACCTCTCCCTACCTGAACGGGGACTCCCCCGAGAGCGCCAACGGCGACATGGACATGGAGAACGTAACGCGGGTCCGGCTGGTGCAGTTCCAGAAGAACACGGATGAGCCCATGGTAGGGAGGGAAGCTCACTATTTCCCTCTGTGCTGCTAAAGAGGACACAGTCTCAAGCTGCGACCGAGGGGAATATAGGTTGGATATTAGGAAAAAGTTTTTCACGGAAAGAGTGATCAAGGACTGGAATGGTCTGCCCGGGGAGGTGGTGGCGTCACCATCCCTGGATGTGTTTAAGAAAAGACTGGATGTGGCACTCGGTGCCATGGTTTAGTTGAGGTATTAGGGCACGGGTTGGACTCGATGATCTTGAAGGTCTCTTCCAACCCAGATGTTCTGTGATTCTGTAAAGACCAGTATTGTAATGATTTTAGTGTCGGTTTTCTCACTTTGAGGTGGGGTTGTCAATTAACTGGAATAGTTCAGCAGCCAGTGTAGATATTTATCCTCCTTGAAATGCTTTGTGTGCACTCACACTGCTGCTGTGCCACTAGGGCTGGGTTTGTTTACAAGCAACCTTGTAGTAGTTACAGCAGATTAGTCCTTAAACCCAACTGGAGCCTTTGCACTTCAGTATAAAATCACATTTTTAACAAACCAGATCCGTTTATAGTCATATATCAAAGTATTGCATCCTCACTTATAAATAATACCTGGTTTTATTGCTCAACTTGAAGTGAATGACAAAGATTTTATTTTAATCTTAAAATTTATACCCTGCCTTCAAGCTTTCAGGAAACGTGACTATTCTTAACCACTCAAGAATCACAGTGCTTTATGTTTTAATTTAAAAGTATAAACATTTCTTTTTTTCTAGGGAATCACTTTAAAAATGAATGAGCTGAACCACTGCATTGTGGCAAGAATTATGCACGGAGGAATGATTCACCGGCAAGGTAATCACGTCTCATGAAGAGTTTTGTCTTCAAACACAGTTATTTTAGATCCTTTTGTACAAACTGTGTACATTCTCCTGATTTTGATTGCTACTATTCCATAGCAGTGTCTTTCTGTGCCTGCATGGGCTCCTGCTAACTGCTTTAGTTACCTTCCAGTTGCAGATGTCTGCCAGTGTTCTGAGGTGAGGGCCCACTCTGTTTCACTTAGGTCTTGATTAGGATAATTACTATCTTATTACTGAGTATAGCTCAGCAAGAGATGGCAACACCAATAATTTCTGGAGCTGTTATTATTTAATCCTCTGTTTAAAAAAAGTCCTTACACAAGTAACGGTACGTTCCCTTGCAAAAATGAAAGAGTTTTGTCCACACAGTTCCTCAGGAGCTTTATATTTTTGGGGTTGAGAATCACAAAAATGGGGTTTTAAATAAAAATATTACTTGTGCCTAGATTGTAAATCTTTATTTTCAGTTTTCACTACCATAACAAATCCTTCAAACATGCTTTTTTTTCTCATCCCCAGTCTTCTCCTGTTTGTCATTTTGTGTGTTCAGATCAGATGTACAAAAGTAACTGGGTTTTGTCCTGCTTTAAACAGCTGAACTTCCCTACTAGGTTGTTGGCTGCAAGTTTGGATTGCAGCCATGAAAGGGCTACTTCAGTTTTTTCAGGCTGCCATCTTTTTCTTTTGATGAAAACAAAAATTTTCTTAATTTTTCAGACCAAAGTTCCCTCTAGCCTACTGTTCTATTTCAAAGGAAGCTAGGAACAGGTAATTGGGAACACAAAACATATATTCACTTCGTTTCACTGATACGGTAAAATCTGTCAGGAAGCCGGAAAGACGAAAGTTTTAATACAAGCAAAGATGCAATTCAGAGAAAATTCTGTATGCCTTTGGAGGGCCTTCTGAATTGAAATTTATTTGCCTTCTGAAAGTGAGTTTTAAAAGGAGATTGCTCTAAGATTCACAGGAAAAAGGTTTTCTTCCAACTGTGCTTTAGGTAGTGGTGATGCTCTGCACAGTATTGCTTCACATGACTGTGTTCCATAATGGGGCTAATAAAACTTTTAAAACCTGCTAAAACTGGGTAAAATATCCAACTGTGCCCATTGAAACTCTTCTTTTTAATTATACAGTGTCTTTTATTCCTAAAGATTTGGGAAATTTAACCTATTCTCTATGTGCTTCATCTAGCTAAGGTAGCGATTCTGCATTAGGATTCTGCTTTTCTTCAGTGTTTCTGTAGTATGGTTCATCTGGTTTTTTTTTAATGTTTCTAATTCTGTTAGTGCTCTGGATGCCTCTTAGCTCCACTGCTTCATTCAGCATACCTGTATTTAGAATATTTTTACTGAATAGAACAACACAAGTGTAATTTGACAGTGATCTCAAGCACCATCTTTGAATCCTATTGGTAGGGCCTGTGCCTTGTGTTGGTTTTGGGGAGTGTTAGGTCATTTTTCTCTGCTCTTTTTGCTGTATGGAAAACTGCCAGGCAGTATCAGCAATGTCTGGGTAATACATCTACTGGGAGGGTTACAGGAACTCTGTAATTTCAGGTCCAGCAGTATTAAACACAAACTGTGCAATTCCCAGTCACAGAATTGTAGCTGCTGTGAAGTTGCCTCCTGCCTCTAGGCCAGCTCTGCCTAGTCCTGGTGATTGAAATTGTTCTTATTCCAAAGGAGTTTAAATGAGAAGAAAGGCTTTTAGAGATTCCATCAACTCACACCTTCCAGAGCATTCAGTAAAAATGAAACACCAGTGTCAGTCATTAAAAATTGTCTGTTTGCTGTTGGCATGTCTGCCAAATGTCCATTCTTTATTCCCAATTTTTATGTATATTTCTCCTTACAGTCATAAACATGACAATATTTACTTCTGTCAAAGTGACAGAAATTTGAAATGCTGCAGAAAAGGGGATTTTATTTGATACAGAGATGTTGCTGAATCTGCCTCTCAGTCTAATAAGTAATTCTGTCAGTTTTATGTTTTGAAGAATATCAAATATCAATACTATTCTGGGCCATATGGTGTTTTTGATTCAATATTATTCTTTAAAACAAAAACATGTTTTTCCCATTTACTTAGAGAATGCCTGGGCATCTCTTGCTATGTATTCACTGCACTCTGAAAGACAGATTTGTAGCTAATACAAAGTCCTTTTCTGAATCTAGCAAAAAAACTTTTTTAATGTTGTTTTCTGTTTATGCCTTTATATGAATATTAGTGCTGTGTTATAATTATTTCATTTTGTAGAACATGTCCTGAGGTGATTGTGTTTGTTAACTCTGCAGGTACGCTACATGTAGGGGATGAAATCAGAGAAATAAATGGAATCAGTGTGGCAAATCAGACTGTAGAACAACTACAAAAAATGCTTGTAAGTGCCTGAAGTCTTCCTCATGTCCTCTGTAAAAGTGCCTGTCTTATTTAGTCAAAACTTTTGTGTAATTGTGTTCTAACTTCCCCTTTTTCTTGTGTTCTTGGTAGACTACATGTCCATGCAACAAAAAGTTCTTTCAATTTATAACTGTTTGGCTCCCATTTACTGATGTTACAACTTTAAAAAACATTACTTTGAGCTTTTTCCAAGAAAACTCCACTTTGACCTTGCTAGTAGAGTCTGTTTGATATTTCCATAACACTTTTTAATTTTTCTGCATACAACCCTAACCTTGAGATCTTGGGTGGTATCACTAATCCTAGACAAGCTTTAAGGGAAGTAGCATTTATTTGGGGCCACAGTAAGCCAGCCAAAGAGAGAAAGGGGGGAAACTCTGAGATCTCTTGAAGTGATCTGCTCACATTTCTGCCCAGATCGAGTCCTGCAGTTGTCAGCCGTGTGGTATTCACGAGTATTCAGATTGCCATTTAAGAAAATTTGTTGTCGCAATCTGCTGCTATTCTAGAGTTACTACTTGTTATAAATATTCTTATATAATAGTAAATGCAAAGTAGCAGACCCCATGTTCTGTTTTGATGAAAGCCTGTTTTTGACATTCCTACCTTCAGTACAGTAAAATGCAGCTTTCCAGAAACTGAATACAGTTTTGCTATTTAACATGTATGATGAAAGGGAAGAAAATGCCACTTTGGTAGAAAAGAGTGTAAATGACAAGAATATAGCTACAAAGAAAAGTTGGCATGGAAGAAACCTACACATCTCTAAATAACTCACATTAAAATACGATTCTGGATTCTAGGCATTCAAAACCTGGTCAGGTGAACAAACTGGTAATGCATGTTCATCCTTTAGATTAATGAGGACAATTTGACTGACTGTTTATAGGTGGTATGACAACTTATCCATAGCATTTTAGCTCTTCATACTTGGACTGTGATGTTTTCCTTTCTAGCATTAGCAATTTGGAGATTTTTCTCTTCAGTGTTAGTCTCAAAGTGCTTCTTTTTTTCACAGAGGGAAATGCGTGGAAGTATTACCTTCAAGATTGTGCCAAGTTACCGCACGCAGTCTTCATCCTGTGAGGTAATGAATTTAATGGCCCATCCCCTTTCTTCCTCAGTCCTGTAACTAACTGCCTGCTGATGGCTGAATGTTACTGCTTTCTGGGAAATTGTTTCTGCCTGTCCTGTTAGATCACGCACACCAATTTTACAACAAAGATAACGGAACACGAGTAGGTCCCACCTACCTACTCAGCCCTGCCTTCATATTCATCTCATCAGCACCTTAACTAACTCTTTACAGCCTATTAAAGAAAAAAAAATAGGAAAGGGGATCCTCAACTTCTCCATTTAGGAAGCCCCTTTAAAATATGACCATTTAAACTCATACTTCAGGAAGTCTATTAAAGGTCCTAAGCTGAGGAGCAATCTTCCTCGTTTTTAGGCTTTAAACGTTATATTGCTGCTTTGGGCTGTTAAGGGTTAATTGAAAAACCTGTTTCTGTATGACCCTGTTGAGGTAAATTTGTGATGGTCGTGTGTAACAGTTACATGTGGCTTAATATTATGTTTACATGAAAAAATGGTCTTTGTCACTACAGAAGAAAAAAACAGATTTCAAGTTGTTGCTGAACTAGAAACTTGGTACTACGGCTTTTGTACAGCAACGTTTAATTCCCTTCTGCTCACAAAGTTACATTCCAGATTGCAGCTGAAGGGAATTAAATTGCAGAAAATGGCTACTTGAGAGCCAGTGTTCCAGGCTGAGCTGCAGATGGCATTTACAGCGTGTGCACGGTGCCAGCCCCTCCGTGCCACGTGCTCAACTGCGCAAACAGCTCCCGAATTAGAGCTCCCCGAGTGAAATCACAACCCCTGCTGAAGTCAAGCACCTTGTCTTAATTAGAGCTGTGATTTCACCCTAATTGTTCTTGTGTCTCAGCAGATGCTAGAATACACAGAAACTGCTATTGTGGTTGTCAGAACAATCTGTTTTGCAAGGAAAAAAAATTACTGCTTTTTGGTTGCCTTCAGTACTTCTAGCAGAATTCAACAAAAACTAAAAGGTTTTAGAGGTAGAAGGTTTGACAGATTTTCACCTATGAGGCCAATTTTCTTAAATATGAAACCAAAAGTTTTTTCATTAAATGTAAAGGCTGTTAAAAAGATTACAGTGTGCTGACAAATTCATGTATTGACTTCTGTGCTGCAAAGAGGAGTAATAATAAAAGATATCTCACTTCCCAATATTGAAATACAGAAAGTGGTGAAACTGCAGACTTGCTGGGAAGATGATTATTTGGAAAAACTCAGGATACAGCTTTAAATTAATACTATTAGTTGTCATTTTAGTAACAGCAGATAATCTCTTTTCTTTAGCTTTGTGTCCTTAGGCTTTTCATGACTATTTATTTCACAGAAGAATGGAAAATAGACTATTACCTTCCTTTGGAAAAAAATGGCTAAACTAGAAATATGTGATCAACGAGAAGAATAAATCATGTCTAATTATCCCACTTTGTAACACTTAGCATTCATTTAGTCAGAGATGGATGAGTCCTTTCCACCTGCTCAGCCACACTAAGACTTTGGCTTGATTTTCATCAGTTACAGGTGTACACAAAAACCCCGGTGTTTTTAAATCATCCTGTTAAAGCATCCCTAGTCCTTTGGTACACAGAGGATTTTTTTCACAGAATTTTTCAGGAAGGTGATTCAGATGGTGAATCAAATTCTTTACCATTGATAAAGGCTAAAAATCAATGTTGACTGGCATTACTAACACAGAAATATTGCTTCTTGTGCCATCCAGCCGGGTAAATAGAGAGATACTGGGTCTTCACTAGCATAATCTTCCTAGTTAAGGTATTTTTTGGCAACATTTCAGTCTATATTTGTTTGGTTTCCCCTCTCCTTCAGTCATGAACTTGTGCTCATGTAGTGTAGTTTTATGAGAAGAGGAATATAAAACAGAATTGAGGACTGGGGGCTTTGAGGCTTCTACTGGGATCACATCATTGGATTGCAAAACATCTTGTTAATCTTGAATAAGAAAAAACTACATATTCGTGGAATCAGAGATTATATGCCTTTTATTTACAGTCTTAGGCCTTCACAAAGGTGAGGGGGACATGGAATTTTTTTTTAGTAGCTGGGATTTGAGTTTCACTTGCTATATTTGTCTTCTTTTATAGTCATTTAAACTAAGTGTTATTTTCTAAATATTGAGCCTGCATATATATGTAGGGAAGTCTTTTTCCCTACAGTATGTAATTCAGGGTCACTAGGCAGTTTACAAAATCTCAGCTGAATAATTCCAGGTTTCTTAGGCATTTGTGGCTTTTCCTGCACCCATGCCTTCCATTCAGCTGCCAGACCTTCTATTTCATGGAGCAGACCTTGCTTGAAGACATAATACTTCTGAATTCCCTTGTGTAAGAATCGGATCAGCCGATCTGGTGTGACCTGTTTAGTCACTGGCGTGGCAAATGACCTGAATTAACACACACATTTAGATAACAAGGGGCCAGGGTGTTGTTTTCTTCATCAGATACCAGGAAAATTGCAGATTTACATAAGCATGAACTTAAGTAACTGTTGCAACACATCCTTCTTACGGCTGATGGCTGTGAATGCTGTTTATGTGTTTCAGTTTTATCCCAATGAGTAAGCATTTTGCTCTGGCTACATTTGCATTCTTACTTTGTACTGACACAACACTCAAAGTAACTTTTTATAGTGTCAGATATGTGAGAATGATAAGAGAAGTACTTTTTTTCCCTTTTTTCTTTTTTTTTAACAAAAAATATCCTTATAAACATTCTTTATGTTTCAGATTGCCTTTGTGAAACTCTTAAGTTTTTTCATTAAAAAGAAAAGCCTTTATACATATGAGATTTTAAAAGTCTGGTGGTAATCACCACACATTTTTTCCTCTATCTTCCATGGTTTCCGTTAGTGCTCAAATATAAGGAGTTTTTATTGTCTTAGACCTTTTTAAAATTTGTATTAAAAATACTGACAGAAGTATTTCTTGAGCAAGACAGAAATGTAAAAGTATTTTCAAAATTTTGCAAAGTCTGTCTGTTATTGTTGGAGGTTTTCATTTTGTTGGTTTTCTTGTTTGGGTTTTTTTTTTTTAATATCTGGCAACAATGTCTTTGATCCAGCTGTTTTTGTCAGTATCTAATTTGATCGGGTCATATTTATTAAACATTGTTTAGTTCTTCTATATGGGTTTGCATCTCAAATATATTGGTTTATCGTTCATAAACCACACGAAGGAACACTAAAAACAAGGAATCAACAGGAAACTGGGATTGCCATCATTTGGAAATAATTGTGGTTGTTCCCTCTAAGGCTCTGGCTCTGGGGTTCTTCAGCTGAATAGTGATGACCCCAAAGGTTCTGTGTTGGTTTTTGTCTTGGGGCTGGAGAAGGCTGGGAATTCCAGACAGTCAAGTTTACTAAAATATAATGATAATAACCTTTCTTCCATTACTCAAAATCACTGGATCCTCCAAGTGTTTTTCTGCCCCTATTCCCAGGAAAAGCAGGGCTTTAACTGATTTACTGGAGAAACAAACTCACAACCAAAACTGAAGTTTTCCAGGCCACTCCTAAGCAGTCCTGTTATTTTACAAGGATCTCTGTGCTCATTGATTTGTCTCATTAGATTGTTTAAAATACAGTTTTTCTCCTAACTTTTGAGTATGGTATTTTTTGAAAGAAAGACTTGTCCCTAGAAAATTAGGAATCTAAATGCCTTTGAAACTGTGGCAGAACAGAACAGCCTAATTATGTAAAAGTCATACATAAAAATATATCTCTTGACTAACTTGTTAGATTATTTCTGACAGTACTGAAATCACCAATAGCACTGAAAATGTATATTTTCCTCAGTATGTTATGATGAACATTTGCTTTGAATAATATGCTGTCTTGTGTTGAGAATTGTTGGAGGAATACAAATCAAAACATTCTCAAACCAAGAAAATTTCCTTCAAAGGCAGAATCCTTCAAGACAGTCCAGAAATAGTGGCATTCTCTAAAGTTGTTTTTCTCCAAATGATTTGGGTGCTTGCATCAGATTCCAAAGCTTTCCCTTGCTCCCTTGCTAAACCATTGCTGACAACGGATCATAACAAACCATATAAAAAAAAAGTTAAAATTGATTTTTCATCTCTTGAAATGAGAAAATAACAGAGACAGAATTGCAGAGCAAGCAGAAAATCTCTTTGTAAAGCAAGGAAGTCACTTTTGAAAAAACGTTCTCCTGGCTACAATTTGATAAAGATGATGCTGATAATCCATACACAAAAGAAAAAAAGGGGAATACTGATTTCTTTAGGCTTTTCTTTTTTTTTTTTTTTTCAGTAATGAATGGTTTATTTGCTCTCATTTGAGAATTTTAAACTTGTTATGCTGAAGTGATTTTGTAATTAGAATTAGAGCTGATTTCCCCCACTCCGTTACACATTGCAAATACTGGTGGGAGGCAAATTTTGTTCTTGTGTATGTGGCATTAATCCCTGATTAATGTTGTATGAACAGTTTAACTCCAGGTTTTTAATTATTCACAAAAGGTACTTGTATTGATAAAATATGACAGGGTTAACTTTGCTTAGAAAACTGTTTTGGCCCTTTTTCTCTGCTGTCCTTGATGCTACACAAAATAACCAAACATTCCTAAGATGACCTTTGACATGGAATGTTATATTCCAGAATTCCTATGAGGGTAAAGGGGATTTTTTTTTATTTTACAATGTATGAGTGGATTATTTTATCTTCAGAAGAGATGGCTCAATTACCTGACCTCATGGAATTAAGCACTATACAGTCAAAATGGCATGTGAAAAAGATTGCTCTGAAAAACCCAATCAGAAATTCCTGTTATCTTTCCTGGAGAATTTCCCAGTGTGCACCCTGTGTCTGCTGTCTCTGCTCTGAAGTGTAGGGCCACACTGGTAGTTTGGGTCAAGGGAATTGTCTTTTTTAAGTGCTGTATTTTGGCAAGGTTTGATACTTTCAAGCTAATAAGAATGTTGGAGGATAACCCTCATTGAGCTGTAAAATGGATGAGAAGGGAGGAGAGAGAATCCAGATTTCTCCTCAGCTCCCAGCCTCAGTGCCTTTGAGGGAGATGCATCTTGCTGAGTAGAGACTGACCAACACTGACAACCACCACATAGCTGAAAACATACTCAGAAATATCTTTAAAACAGGATATGGGCCTCATTCTATTCCAAGTACTGTTCAGAGTACAACTTCCAGGTGCTTTAAGCAAGACTGGTGTATCACTGAGGGCTGGTACCGTTGTCAGCCACATGAGATCTCAGAAGTCCCAGTTATTAAAAAGCTGAAGGCAACATAAAAATAGTTATTACCTCAGATAAATCAAAATGTCAAGCCTGAATCTTAAGCTATGGAAAAGCTTTTTTTACAGAGTTTGTAGTGTGGAAGCTTTCACAAATGAAGCAGCTAAGCAAATTGTTATAAAGCTGTGGATGTAACTGTTCTTTGAAATATATCTGTGTTCCTGTGATAGTGTTGTGTTGTTAATGAACCTTGTGTCTTATTTCAGAGAGATTCCCCCTCTACATCCAGACAGTCCCCCGCTAATGGTCATAGCAGCACTAACAATTCTGTTTCGGTAAGATTTCCAGTTCCACACAGAGAAAGTGTGAAAGTTTTGTTGGTGCTCATCTGCCATTACTGTTATACTTATCGTGTGGTCAGTGGAAAATTTTGTCCTGCTGAGAGAACCCAGGTTATTGCATATGTAACTCCCCATTTTCTTTTTTTTTTTTTTTTAAGGGCTTTTTCCAACATATTCTTCTCAATAAAAGCCATACAGTGAATTAAATTTTAATAACTGTACTGTGACACTTCAGTCATCCTTAAATCATTGTCAGCACTTTCCTCAAAACTGAGCAGAGGTTTAAAGTGGAGGCTTTTATTTCCATCCTGAACTTTGGAAGCAGAGTTTGAGGGAAGAGTAACTGTGCAGTTGGTATCCCAAGACATTTTAGATTCTTTTTTTTTTTTAAGTTTTGTGTTTTGAGAGCCCTCTGGAACGTGTACCTGTTTCCGCTATCTGAGTTAAGGAATTGGTGTGCTCTCTGCTGTCGTGGTACGTGCACATACTGTGTCAGACATGAGCCTTGCCTGGATATGGAAAGCAAAAGGAAGTGGCTTTAAACTGCACTACAAACCAAGCTATTACCATCACATCTTTAACACAAAGTACTTCTGTTTTGTATGTATTCAGGTAGAAAGGTGCTGTCAATCTCCTGTTCTTCCTAAACTACATTAATGTTAAAATTCGTGTTGTTTATCATCTGTTGTTGTTTGGACCAATGTAGTAACTACACACAAGCTTCTTCAGTGAGTGCTGTCAATATCATGAGTTCATGGGACTAGCAAAAACCAAACAAAAATAAAACAAAACCAAGTAACTATTTCTTTAACCATTAATAAAAATTGCAACTTAGACATTATTTGCCATAAGGTAAAGACCTTATTAATTAGAATTAGTAGAATGAAAAATAATTATGTGAATGAAAAATTTAAGACATTTTTGTGAATTAAATTTATAACATGGAAGTAATTTGCATCTTAATTCTCAGCACAATTGATCACATTATACATTTTTGATCATAGGTTTTTTAATATTTATAATAGCCTCGCTCTTTTAAAAGCAAAACTTGATACTTAAATGGAAAAGGCATTCACATAAAGAGCCTCTTTCACTTGGTGGTGCTTTTGTGTTGAAGATGCTGAATTATTTATTAAAAAGCACATTCTCTATCTGCTTAAACTTTTTACCTGCTTTCTTCAGCTTGCTGCTAAACAGCCTGGGTTTGATTTTTCTTTAAGAAAGAAGTTATTTCTAAACATGGGTCAATGCTTTATACTTTTGTCTAACTTACCATTTTACTGTAATGTAGTATGAATCACTAACAAACAGTGTTATGTACCCTTAAAAAGTAAAATGAAAATTTCTTCTCCTGGGTTGACTTTATTCTGCAGGACTTGCCATCGACAACACAACCAAAAGGACGACAGGTGAATAGATACCCTCCATGGGAATGTTTGTAAACTTAGCTGCTAGCAAACATCCCTGCTTACCTTTCCCTCCCTCATATTCTGTATGTGCTGGACTAAAACATTTAAGCTTGGAAAATTTTTTCCATTTTTTTCATTTTTTCTTTTTAACTCATTTGTTTGTGGCTAATTCAAAATAGCTTTTTTTATTATTTCATGTGTCCATATGTGTGAGAGGTACAAAGACACTGAGAATTTAACTGGAGAAGTTGATTTAGTTCAGAATGCATTAGTAGACTTCCTGTTGTGCAGTGACCTGTTCAGGTCTAAATCTTAGAGGAAAGCTCAAATTTCTATTTTAGCTGGAATGGATACAAGTAGGGCAGGTGTCTAAAACTCTAAAATATTGTGCTGACAAAGATTGTAAAGCTTCAGTTTATCTGAAACTAATTATTAACATTAACAAAGTTTTTCAAAGAAAAACATTAATGATAGTTTCTGTTAAGGCTTGATAAATCTGAAGATGGTCTCTTAAAAATTTCAGTCCTTAGTCCCATTTTCAATAACCTCCCTTAACTTTGGTACCTTAACCTGGTGGTTGTGCAAGTCAGCACATACCAAAGAAAGACCTTCCCTCTCCAGAAAATTCCAAGAAAGCACATGGGGCTCCTCAGAGGATTCCCTATCTTTCTCTTTGCAATTTTAAGAATTTTTGTTCTTTTACTGCAGCCTCCAAGTGAGCACATACCGTGAAGTGATTTGTGACTCATCTCCAGTAACTGCTCCAGTTATTTATAGTCTTTCCAGAATCTACCTCTGAATTTTTAACTGTGTACTCAGCCTCCTGCTCTACCAGGAATTTTTATAATAGCTCTTGCAATCCCATTCAAGAAGTCAATCAGCTACACTGACTCTTGTCTTTGAGAATCTTTTTATACTGCTGTCTGGTTGAGTTGGCCAGAACTTCTATTACAAGAATGGTTTGCTCTCACTTTACTTTCCATTTTTAAAGCTCTCTATGGTTCTTTCAGCTTCCCATTTTCTTCTGAAGCTGCCTGAATGTCAACCTGGAGAGGCTCCATGAAACACCTTCCAGGTTTTGCTCCTCATAGGGTTTTTTCCTCAGGAGAAGAAACTTTGTTCAAGGCAATATCAAAATAATGGTGTTTCTCTTACTCACACCATTTATAATTACCTGATTTTTTCAATTTTCACCTGATTTTTCCCATTGAACCAGCATATTTTTCTTGTCATCCTGGAAAACAGTGAGGGCTTGGATAATATGTATACTTTTATGTGTAAGGAAGTCTGTAATATTCCATGAGCTGCCACTATGTGGTGGATAATGGCTCAGACTGGAGCAGGCACTTGAAAAGCAGGGAAGTTTCTAGATAGTAAAAATACTGCTGATGTTTCTAGACCTATATGAGTAAACTTCAGGCAAAATAAGGGATTGGCTCAATATTGATTATTTCATGGAAAGCAAATTACTAAATAAACATAATTGGTTTAAAAATATCCTATTTCTCAAGTAATTAAAAGAAGTTGGGTTACTTTTTTAAACACAATGCACAGCAGAGGAAGAGTCAGATTTAATGTATTAAAAGTTGAGTTCTGTATTGGTATTTTCATCTGATGCTCTCACTGCAAACCAGTAAAAATACATCCGATACAAGATAAAAGTGATTAGCCATTTTAAGTTAATTTATTCATATGTCGAGGTGCAGATTGTGTTACTTTTTTAAGTGCCATGAATTGTGCTAGCACTGCAGAGTTACAGCTATTATTGGAGCAGAGTTAAAAAGTGATAGTTAGAGTTTCTAAGGATATTGCTTTGCAGTGTAATTGTTGGGGATT
Organism: Promerops cafer; assembly: GCA_013398275.1. NCBI lineage: Eukaryota > Metazoa > Chordata > Aves > Passeriformes > Nectariniidae > Promerops > Promerops cafer. Next base: position 554,307 of record VZSE01012282.1, read on the forward strand.
TTTAAATCTGGTCTATTTTTAGTAAGAAAATCAGCAGTATGTGTATACAAGGCTGTCTGAGATGCTGCAGGGTGATGTTTGAAGTTCATGAACTATAGAAATTACCCATCCAGGGCATGACTCTTAATTTTCATTTTAAGATCCTTGGGTGCGTCAGGGCTCCAATTAGCAACCAAAACTGGAGATCACTTTTATTTTTATTTTCTAGAGTTTAGACCTCAGTAGCCCACAAGGAAAGGTTTGGTATAATCTTTCAAATTGTGAAGTCAGAGTCTGGATTCTATCTATTCATATTCCTTGAGAATAACTTGCTCAAATCATGAGTTTTATTTACACAGGAGCAGACTTTTACTGAAAAACCCATACAGAGAATTTCCACATTCCTCCTGAGTAACTCTGTAATAGGTACAATACAGGACTTCCTAAAAAAGATTTTTTTTAGTATCTTAAATCGTAAAAATTCTCATTCTAGAGATCACTAGTAAAGCCAAAGCCCTTTATACTGTCCAGTAAAATTTCCTGTCACAGAAATTTTTAAAACATACCATAGGACTTCAGTTGGAAAGTACATTACAGATTGAGTTGTAAGGTGCTGGCTTGTGTTCTGTAATGATTTGTGATAGTTAATAACTGTTTGAGGGACTCTGTGAGTTTATTATATTTTTGCTGTTCAGGTTCTTTAGAATGTAGAAACCATGAAATAACATCATATGTCTCCATCATTTGCTAGAGGGGGCATTTTCATTTTCAACTATCACTTGTGCTTTTGACATCTTCCTTTTTTGTTTCCTTCTTTGCTTGTTGCAACCAATATGTGTAGCTGCATTCACAGATCAGATTTTCACCTGTTGCTCTGAATACCATAGCAGTAATGATATTGCAGTGTCTCTTATAAACTCTTTTTGTTTGTAGATCTATGTAAGAGCACAATTTGAATATGATCCAGCAAAGGATGACCTCATTCCTTGCAAAGAAGCTGGCATCAGATTCCGAGTTGGTGATATTATCCAAATTATTAGCAAAGATGATCATAACTGGTGGCAGGGTAAACTTGAGAACTCCAAAAATGGTACTGCAGGTCTTATTCCTTCTCCTGAACTTCAGGAATGGTATGACTTAAGTTTTCTATAAAAATGAACTTAATGTTGATTTTATTTCTGTCTATCATACTTTGATTGTTGTATAGCTAGCCTTTGAATTCTTTTCTCTTTTTCTTATTTTTCTTTTTCCAAGTCTATATATTGATTTGATTTGTGTGGTATTGATCTTTTTTTCTCATGTATGCATAGCAGTAAGGGTTACATGCAACTTCGTATGTGTGATTACATGAAAAAAATAAATCCCTGTGTAAATAAAGTAAATTGTGCTTTCTGGTATACTGTAGGAAACTAGGATTGAAGATGGCCAATGCAGATTGGTTATACAAGAGGGTCAAATTAATTTCTCTTTCAGCTTCTAATCAGGGGTTTCATCAGTACAGTTTACATGCAAGTGCTGCAGGAATAGAGTTTTAGCAAGTTGTCCAGCAAAAAGGTCATTGAGGGAGTTTTAGGGTTTTCTTTCTTTTTCATTTTCCATGTGAATGTCAAAAAGCAGAACAAAATCACAGTGCCAAAGGCAGGTTCAATGAACAGCAGTGGCACTGAGCAAAGGTGTGGCCATAACTCAATAAAGTTTATCAACATTGATAATCTAGCCCAAAACACTTCCTACAGGATTTGCTACGTAAAAGAATTGGAGTTGAGCACAGCTCCTGTGCCTCCTGGGCTGGCTGAGGGAGACTTTGCCAGAAGAGAGACAGAGGCAGACAAGACCTTTAGTTGCATCTCCTGAGCCCTGTGCCAGCCCTGATGTAAGGGAGGCACGGGTGCACATTGCAGCAGGGTCCCTCGCAGTGCTTCACCAAAGACCAACTTCCAAACAGGCCCCCAGCACAGCACCCCTTGCTCTGCAGTAATTTAGGCCATGGTGGTCTCTCCAGACCTTGTGCTCTTCCATTCTGATCTGCTGCAGAGTGGTCTGGATTCATCCCAGGAGCTGCCCTTCCTCCCATGCTCGCTTCATCTGTGAGCTTCCATCATCTACCTCTGAGAAAATATTCTTACATCAAAATACCCCTGTATATATGTTAATTGAAGTAATAATAACAAATGTTTTTAAAAGTTTTACTGTACTCATGTTCTATTAAAAAGTCTTGCTTTTCTAATTCATTCTGTGCAGCTTTTTAAAGATCCTCAATTACATCAGAAAACGTTTTTTCTCCTCCTTATGTCAGGCGAGTTGCTTGTATTGCCATGGAGAAGACCAAACAGGAGCAACAGGCCAGCTGTACTTGGTTTGGAAAGAAAAAAAAGCAGTACAAAGACAAATATTTGGCAAAGCACAATGCAGGTATGAACAAAAAATGCAGGTATCTGTAACAGGTTACATTTTTCACAGTTTAAGCCTTGCCATTAATTGTTCAGCTGGCACTATTATATAAACCTAATGATTACTTAGGAAAATATAAGTAAAATTCTAATTATGCCAGCATTACTCTGCTTGTTCTTTGCTATTAAAGCATAGAGCTTAGTCAGTGAGAGGCAAGCTGCCACAAAATCAGTGCATCATAATATATCCTGATACAGGCTTAGGCTGTTTGGAGGTTTATGTTTAAAGCATCATTAGAAACAAACAGGATATGATTTTTGCAACCTATATAACTGTTCTGTGCTCTGCAGAAGACTTCTGTAGCAGCCTTGTTAGTATGTATTTATAGTTACAGATTACATATGTGAAAACATCATGAAAGAGCATTTTTGTTGAAGTGGTACAGCTGGAAGTGGAGTAAGAGCCATTGCATAGTCAGTGTGTTATTTACAGTTACCAAATAGAACCAGCTGCAGAGGTTTATCCTCCTTGCAGTGGTTTCTGCCTGAATCCTGAGTTTGGGGCTTCTGTTTAGACTGCTGAAAAAATGAATTGTTACAGAAAATTTTAGAAGTGTACTGTAAGAGATCCTTGTCAAGCAAAATTCATTAGTTTTGGTAGTAAAGAAGACAGACCCCATCATTTATGAGCTGAATTTGCTTCTTTCCTTCTTTTAATATAAAATACTTAAAGTGCTGAAACTGCTTTTCAACACTTTTCTGTTGCTTTTGCATTGATAGCACATTCTGTGACGCTTATGTTGTTGTGCTCTCCTGAGAGACTTGCAGAGATTTTTATTAGAATCAGAATAGATACCTGTCCAAGCAGTGTAATGAAAGTATTTTATTTTACATGAATTTCTGTGGGTTTTCTTCAGTTGCACTCTTGAACACACCAATTAAACAAAATAAATCCATATTTTCATGTGTTTCTCTTTACCTGCACAGTGTGTGCAGTATCAGAGCTCATAATGTGTCACTATTACAGAATATGTGTTTCCTTAAAAGTAATTTGAAAGTAAATTCTGAGAAAGTCAAAGGACAGTAATTATTGTTTATACTCTTTAAACTCAGTGTTGCATTTAAGATGTTCACAGGTGAATATAAAACTATTTGTCACCCTGAAAGCTGTCACAAGCAGAGATTGAAAGCTTTCCTCTTGCTTGTGTAACACCCTGCTTGTTCTAGTGTTTCCCCTTCATTGCAGTAGCACTCAACCAATTTTAATAATTATAACAAAAGCTGTTGAGAGTAAACTGGATTTTATGAGCCAAAGCCTTTCACAATACTGGTATCAATTACTCCCAGCACACATTCCCACAGCCTTGCTCCTCCCTTCAGTTGTGGCCATGCTGTGAACTGGGTCAAGAGCAACCCAAAAAAACCATGGATTTTTTTTTTCTTTTTCTTTAGGACAGATTCATTTCTTAATGCAGCTCTCAGTGCAAATACAGAACTAAAAATCTCCATGTGAGGCAGGGCCCACTACAAGGGAGTGAGCTAAAGGAAGGATAGCCAGGGAAGGAGAAGGAGCAGGCAGTACTGGAGGAGCAGAACTAGCTCAAAGATTTTCTGTCAGTTAAAGTCCTGAAAGGAATCTAGACTTTGCAGTCTTGACATAGGGGGACATTTTGGAGTAGGTTGATGGCACATTGATTCACACAATTCACCTGCCTTCACCAGCAGTGTTACACCTTTATTTGCTTTATATCAGAGTAGGTGTTTGCCAAAAATTAGAAATACGAACATTAAAAATCATGATAATGACCATAAAAGAAGCTGTTCCCTTTAGAATACAACTTCCCTTTTCCCCTAAGTCAAAAAGTTAATGTAAGCACAGATGGAACTCAAGATTTCTTGTAGAAATGTTATTGATCTTAGTGTCCCTGAGGTACTGAAGGTAATGCCTGTGATATTCCAGAGAATGACACCAAATATAGGATATTCAATATATGAGTATTACGAATTGCTTTGGTGCCCATGTGAGTTCAGCTTTAACTGAGGTGGCACTGAACTCACATCCTCTGAAGTGCTCTGTCACATCCAGCATTGTTAGTCAGAAATATTGCAACACTGGCCCTTGCAACCTTTCAGTGCTTCTGTTTCAGAATAAAAAGCAGATCATTCCTTCTGCTGGATCCAAAACAAGTACAGTCATTGTCAAAATATTGCTCTTACAGGAAAGTAGAATTTATTTCTCTTATATCCTAGTATAAAATTAAATAAATTCATCAGCACTGTGTAATCTGTTTGGCCTTGTGTGTTATTTTCCTCTTAGGGGTGAGACTGAGCTGGGGTGCTGAGAAATGACCCAGTAAAATAATTCATAGTCAGCTCAGATTTGTGTGGCCAGCTAATGATTTGAGAGCTGGTGTGGTTTATTGGGATATAACTGGAAGTAGAAATGAGATTATTCTGCAAATCTGACGTAGTTTATGAAGTAAACAGGAGATGATTTCAGTTCCTTTTTAGAATTAGAAGCAAATACATTTTCCTTGACAAGAAAAATAAAATCCTGTTGTTTCTTTCCTTCATGCTTCATATCAGAGTATTAGGCAATTTCATGATCATATGTTTTATCAGTATAAAGACAGTTTTAAACCAAAGCCCACAGAAAAAATGAAATATCTTTTCCATTATTAGATTCACTGACATTTTTATAAATCTCTAGAGATACGCTGCAGTGATATCCAGATATATTTTTTATTTATTTTGCTGAAAAGTTATTGCAGGGCTTCAGAAAAGAACAGAACATACCAGAACTATGCTCCATATTATGCATAATGTAGAAAATTGCCAAGCTTTTATAAGATATGTTTATCATTTCTTAATGTGATTTATTTGCCTTGTGTTTAGACTATTGCATGGTAAAGTTTATTTTGTGCATATACTTTTTATTTTACTAATCTATTACAAGCCATATCTCAATGACCCCTGTACATTTTTCATGCTGTCTTACTCCCAATGGCCTCTGTGCATGTAAGTAACCTGTCAAGTGACAATGCCTCTTTATTTGCTTCTTACTGTTTCCTTTCAAGAACTCCTTTTCTTTTATCAGCTAGTAACACAGAAGCATTGAAGTTCAGTTGTTGTGTGCCCTGTATTCCTCCTATCTTTGTATATTAAGAAACTAATTTTTTTTTTTTGCATTTGAGAACCCCACAATCATTAGTTAAATCCATGTAGACTGAGACACATCTTCTCCATGCTACTACTATGTGATGAAGGCATTAATATGTGTCATTTCTGATGTTTGTTCCTGTTGTTTGTATCTAACATAATGTGGTTTTGTTCAAGAAGAAAATAAAGGATTGATTTCTTTTTTAATTATAATTTTTCAATGGGAAAAGACACTTGCAGGCTTAGGTGGTTAGCATGGTAAAGCTGTTCAATGTGTTGTAGATCATTATTATGAAATGAATTATTAATTTGTCTAAATACTGTGAAGTTGCAAAAAGGATAAGAGTAAGAATTCCATTGTGGAATGGAAGAAAAATATGACTTAATTCTTGCTTGTAGTATTTGGGGAAAGGTTGAAAGAGATTCCTCTTTAGGATGAAATTCAAAATGCTTCAAATGCACGAGGAAGTTTTCATATCTGTACCTTTTCAAGGCCTTAAAGAGTTGGGTGATTTGTAGTTTCACCAAATTGAAGCCATTGGACTTTCTCTCAGGTAAAAAGACTGCCATCAAATTGAAAAACTGAGAGATATCCACACTCATCCTAGAAGATGGATTGGATATAGCTGAGGTGGATACACCACTTAAGACTTGGAAGCACTCAGAGATTCCATAGTTTGGATGGAATCTCTCCTCCCTCCCTTTCATAGCGTGCAAAAATACAGAACTGAAAACTCTTGTTTGTTATTCTGCTCCACAATTGCTGGTTGCTGTAATCTTCACAAATATAAATCACTGCCTCCTCGCTGCTTCTTTCATTAGAATTCAGCAGGAGTTACCAGAGATTATGTGTTACTGGGCACAGGAGGAATAAGCTGTTATTAATGAACAAAACTCAATTTGTCAATCATTATATTCCCTGGCAATTGACAACAGATTGATAGGCATGATGGAATTCATCCAATTTCAACTGCAGTTGAAATGATCTCTGAAATAATACTTTTACAATTTTTCCCTAAATATGGTGGAGGTTCTTTTCTGTAATGCCATCACTTTTCATTAGAATTCTTCATTCTGTCACAAGTTTTAAAAGCATGTCAGTTTAATTAGCACGTGTGTTTAAAGAGAACTCTAATTACAAGTAAATGGTGTGGTTTGAAAGAATAAATACCACAAAGTATTAACACTCTGTGCATTTCTCATAGATCTTGTTAAAACATTATTATGAAAGTATCCCTATCTTCAGTGTAAATAGATGTTCTCATATTGTATTCATGTCGGTCACTGTCTACAGATTTTTCTTTAGTATTGCTATTTCTTAGGAATGCAAACATGAATGGCATGCTGTTATAGCTGATTTTTGTGGTCTGCTGAACACTGCATGAAAGGACATGCAAACTTTGCTGAGCATCTCGGTAGCTTTGTTACTGCTCTTAACAGTTTTTTAAATGAACAATCTTGTTAAAATTGCTTAAGGAATGAATGGTTTTATTTTCCGTAACATCTTACTTTGTATTATAAATCTAAAACTTGATAAATTTATAATATGTAGCAGAATTAGTTGTCACCCTTCATATGCCTTTTTTTCTTATCCTTTGGGGCTTTCTTTTGTGTTTTAGTGTTTGATCAATTAGATCTCGTCACATATGAAGAAGTAGTAAAGCTGCCAGCATTCAAAAGGAAAACACTAGTCCTACTAGGTAATTTTCAGTTATTTTTCTGAACATAGCATCATAGTCTTTAAGCTTTTCTGGTGGACTGTTTCTAAATGGGTTTTTTTGTGTTGTGGACCAGGTGCACACGGTGTCGGAAGAAGACACATAAAAAACACACTCATCACAAAACACCCGGACAGATTTGCTTACCCCATTCCTCGTAAGTAGCAGGGTTCAATGTGCTGCAGCATTCTTTGTGTCCTCCTTGACAGCACCCCCCTTGTTCTGCTGCCTGTGTTCAGCTCAGCTGAGACAAATCCTGCCTTACAGGGGGGAGCTGTGTAGGGCTGGATGTGTTTCTTTTGCTTTTTCAAAGGGCAGGGTGGAAAGCAACACCACTTTTGCATCAAATGTTCTTTATTATTCACAAAACTTCTCTCTACCCCAAATGTTTGTTAATTTAGAATGAAGGATAAAAGATTTCTCATTTTTAACTGTATATAATTCCCATGAGAAGAAATATGAGCTGGATTTAGAGGAAAGCTTTAGTGTTTTAATTACGTCACACAGCCAAGCCTTAAGGACTGGTATTGCACTAAAAGAACTTCAAGTTTCCAGAGATGACACTAAGTAAAAGAAAACACAACTAATTTCACTGCTTACCAGTGGGTTTTTATGAAGAGCACAGAGGTGTTTTCCCTTCATGACTCTATCAATACCCTGCAGGAATTGCAGATCCCATTACATGATCTCTTGGAGATGCATCCTTTTTCCTCAAGCTAAGCACACCAAAACAAGAGCATCCAGCCCCTACCTGTCCACTTTATTTCAGACTGACCTCAGAAATGCCATACGTGGCTCCGAAGTGATGCTCATTTAATTTCCTTCACAGAAGCTAGTTATTTTATCTGCAGATGCTTTTAAAATGGGCTCACCTGTACCATGGTGAACATGCCTTAGGTTGCCTGCATTAGGTTTCTGCTCTGTGGAAGCACTGAAATTGTTTCACTGATTTTGTAAGACTAAAAAGATGCATTTTCTGCATTCCTTTACAAAACCACGATGTAGTAGGTAGCTTTTGAGATGAGCCTTAAATTGGGTGAGGAGTTTGGAAGAATGTTTTATGAAGAAATTACCTGTATACTGAAAACTTGATCAAAAAGATCAGGTCACACACAATGGCAGTTAATTCTAAAGATTAGTAGGCCATACTTCTCTTACCACATAAGTCTGTAGAAGCAATATTCAAAAAGTATGTTACTCCTAAGTAGCTTTCACCTCTCTTGAGCACAGGTAATCAGGTTTTTAAACTGCTTTTTAGACTTATCCTTTTCACACTTATAAAAACCTCATAAAAACTTAAACTAAAAAAAAAAAAAAAGGGAAAATGCAGAAGTGCTTTTAGGAGACAAGGGGATTTAGGAGAAATATGAGTATCTTAGGTTCAGTAGACCCTAGGGACTCTGCTCCTGCTTTTCTCAACACATATCCCTCAAACTCCTGCTTTTCCCAGTGCCTGTCACTCTCACTGCCCTATACTTCATTGCTGTATATGTGATTTGACAGGTCATCATTCAGTGAATAAGTATTGATAAACAAACAGAAAAAAGAAGCCATATATAACCTTAATATTGCTTCTGTACTAAAATATTTTGTGTTTTCAGACACAACCAGACCTCCAAAGAAAGATGAAGAAAATGGCAAAAATTACTACTTTGTATCACATGACCAAATGATGCAGGATATATCAAACAATGAATATTTGGAATATGGCAGCCATGAGGATGCAATGTATGGGACAAAACTGGAAACAATACGAAAGATCCATGAGCAGGGACTAATTGCAATACTTGATGTAGAACCTCAGGTAACTAATTAGTGTATAAAAATGGGACTCATCACAAATCCTTCAACCTTATTTCACTGAGATGTTTTTATTGATTGCACACTAGGTAAATGCTGCATAAAGTAATGTGAAACAAAAGTCCTTGGACCACCAGGATATCAGTCTGTGGAATTGTGGTAATCATATGGTTAGAAGAACACAGAGGAGAAAGAAAAATCAGGCTCTCAAGGAACACTAATAGTTTATTTATTCATTGTAGAAAATCTGTGGAAAATTCTGATACATTTCCTTTGAAACATCTGTGTAGTCATTACTTTCAATTCACAGGGCTCTGTTATATATTTTGTTAATGAATATAGACAATTGTAATGTTTATATTATTCTCACAGATGGAAGGAAATGGGAGGAAAGACAAATTTGTGATCAGTGTTATCTGCTTAAATTTGCTGACTTGTTTCTTCTTTGTGAATGGATTCAAGAAGTTCAAATTTTTCTAAGAATTTCAGAATAGAAATGAGATACCTGACTAAATTATTTGAGACTGTTCAGAGTATGATGGTGTGGTGGTGTTCTTAAAAATAAAATCCCACATTTAACAGCGTTCAGGGAGAGCAGCATTTATACTTAGTTCAAATGGAGCAGCTGTTCACAGAAAACTCTCTTGATAAACTTTTCCAGTATGCATTATTCAAGAGCTGTACAATTCTCAGAAGTGATTTTAATCTCTGTTAGAATATATTTACATTTGGTAACAGCTGCCTTTGCCACATTTCCTCCAGCTCGTGTCCAGCAAGCCACTTTGCTAACCAGCTTCCTCATTCATCCATCTCAGCTCATTGCAGCCAACCTGTTTGTGGACTTATTCCTGGTTGTCTTACACCACTTGCCTGTTCTACCTCGGGCACTCTTAGTTTTATGGGTTTTCTTGCATTCCACTCATGGAGTTTGTCTCTTGTTTGGAGCAGGTTGGCAGAGGTGATTCCTGTTGGTGGCTTTCAAGCAGCAGAGATGAAAACCTTTTAGCTCGAGGAAAGGGTGGATCATGGGGGTTTTGTTTTGTTGGGTTCTTTAAAAAGAAAAAGCTTTGGAGTAGACAGGAAATTGAAAGAGCAAAACCAGAGTGACCTTTATGTGTCTGACTTTATCTTGCCCATCCCTCTGAGTTCAGCTGAGCTGTTTCTCTCACTGTCCTGTGCTTCAGTCAAGCCCAGATCTGGGGCAGAGTTTCACATATGGCAGCTCTGTGTCACTCAGTTCATTCAGGCAACTCTTTAATGAGAACTCTTCTCTTCTGCACAGATTTGGTTCAGGAGATTGGAGCTGTATTTACTGCTTTTAGTGCTATGCTCAATTTTTAAACACTTCAAACTTCTCACATCACATTTTCATTTTTTTAAAAAATAATAATTTTATAATAATAAAATTTATATTCTAATCAATATTCTAAAACACAGTTGGCTCTTTTCCCTATTTGTGGCATGACTGATTTTTGCATGGCATTTCGTCAGTCAGTTTAAACAGAATTCCACACTCTTTGAGACTCTGTGGGGAGAGGCACTCTGAAAATGCTAAAGCTTTTACTGTCTCATAAACTCACTTTAATTAAGGATAAATATATGTTTTCACCACCAAAAATGTAAAATAATAGCAGAAGTTAGGTGTCTGTATTACTAAAGTCTTGACTCCAGTTCAGTTAAAAAAAAAATCTGGCATTGGTAGATCATGAATTTGTCTTTTGCTTGTGTGACTGAACTTACTTCACATTGATTGTTGGCAATTTCCTCTAAAGTATCTGACTTTTTTTCCCCTAGGCATTGAAGGTCCTGAGAACTGCAGAGTTTGCTCCTTTTGTTGTTTTTATTGCTGCACCTACGATTACCCCAGGCATTAATGAGGTATGGCACGTTGCAGTCTGATGTCCTGGCAGGGACAGAATTAAGGATGAGATTCAAATGTGCAAATCAGACTCTTTAATTGTTTCCTTGTCTGTAAATGAAGAGGCAGAAAAATAATTTAATAACAACTTTATTAAGTAGATTGACATCCATTTATTTTTTATGAACCAATAATTCAAAATGTGGGCTTCAAGAGGGAGGATCCATGTGCTGTATTCTAAAAGTACATATTCTTTTATTTCATTCCCTGCTCCAGCTGAAAGATCCATTTCCAAATCATTGGCACAAATTACTCAATTGTGAGTTGCAATGCTAGCACTGATCCCACCTTTAGCTTTAGCATTTTCCCTGCACAGCAAATATGTATCAAAAATAGGCTTATTCATTTTGACAACTGTCCTCTAAGAATTGAAGCTTTGACCCAGGGGGTAATTGCTTGTGGAATGATGCTGGAATCATGGAAGTCCACATCATACATTTCCTATTTAGTTTTTATAGGGTATCTGCTCTGCAGATTACTCAAGGATACCAAGCAATTCTGTATTTAGCTGACACTAAGGCAAACTCCATTTTCACAAACACTTAATTTGCTCAGTCTTCCTTAAACCATGATGTTAAAGTATTTAATCTGTTCGATTTGACCATGAATCTGTTCCAAATATCCTAGATGTCTCCTTGATCATCAAAACACAAAGTCAGAAGCTGTGTCACTACAGCAGGTTTCCATAGAAATGTAATTACAGTATCATAAGCATGAAGCTATGACATCACTGCAGAGGCTTGCAGGAAAAGAAGGAGCAAGACAAACATATTTAAATGTAAATACCTTGAATGATTATTCAGATCAAAAGTGGAAAGTGAAGAATTTTGGTCTCAAGCTGGAATTTTACTGACAGCTGAGGCATTCTGGTAGTTCATGATGATGCTTTAGTGGGCTACTTTAGGTCTAAATTGGAATTTTGTCAATTTTTAAGCACTGGTGCTAGAACACACAGTGAAAGAGGGATAGGAGGGGGAAGAAGGCTCTGTTCACCTCCACAGCATTAAGTTATGTCATTTCACTGTGTCTTAGGGACCCACACCCTAATGGTACAACCCAAGAGTGTAAAAACAAAGATCTCTCAGCACACCTTGCCATGTTAGTGAGTGACACTTATGTGACTGCTGGTGTGATGCTGTGAATCAGTACAATCTTGATAAAATACTAGAATTTTGTCATCTACACTGAATTTTCCTTTGTGCAAACAAATAGTATTGCATCAGGTACCCTGTAAAATTGCATAATTGCTCTGGCCTGTTGCCTCCATACCTGTCTCAGCTCCCAGATAGTCTTTCCTTGGCCTCACTCATCTGCCAGTCATAGTTAAATTTTAATCTTCCAGTTGTAGGATGTAATACAGAGATACCTGGGACAGTCCATGTGAGGGAGAAAATGTTTTCCCTTGTACACTGGGAAGAGAACAGAAATGTGCCTTTTATAGTAGTGGTGGGGAAGTACTTCATGCCAAAGCATTAGTAGAAGTGAAGTATTGTGTTCAAATATTTGCATTTGTGCTGTAAAACCTGTCTTTATTTTAAAGCTCCTGTGACAAAAGTCTCTGTGCCCACAGGGTTTCACTCAGGCAGATGAATTGCTGAGCCAAGGCCACACCTACAAAACATGCCAATTTATTAATCAGTTAAAGTTAAGGAAAGGGAGGGGCAGGCAATGGTAATAGCAACAGACCTTACCCAAACACAGGATCCTGTTTTCCAAGGTTTTCTGGGCAGATAAGCTAAGTGTGTCTGTGTGGAAGCAGCCTGCAGGGCAGCAAGCAAGGGTGAGGAGTGTGTGTTTCCTATTTCCCATTCATGCTTCCTTTTTGAAAGGTTCATTTGCATAATGAGTGTCCCTTTCTGTTAATCCTCTTGCCCTGCCTTGTTTTATTTTACTTGTGCTTTTTGACAACACTTCTGTAAATGACTGTCCTTTTTTCCCTCCCCATGTTTTCTTAAATTTCATCTTTGCTTTTCTTTTCATTTTCCTGCATTCGTACTAATTGTACATAGCTGCCAAAATGGTGCAGAAAACTGCCTGTAAGTACCAGCTAGGGGCTCACAAGGTAGTCCTGGTTATTGCAGTAGTTCTAGAATGTAGATATGCTTGTTCCCATTCAACATTACTTTTGCCATTGGAGTCAAAATTTAATGTAATAGCGACTTTTGATATCTGCACTAAAATTACCTGCTAGTGAAAAAAGAGGTAGTGGAGTAAAATTTCTCCTCTTACACATGTATATCTGAACTTGGTGGTAAAATCAGTGCAGAGGCCTGATCTAACTGTGTCTCTCTTGGGACACTTTAGCCTGTCAAAGACCACACAAAATGTCTCAGAAATTGAGGCCCACACAGCAAGAGTCAGGAGACAAAATATTATCCTTTCCAGTGAATACAGCAATGCACCGTGAGCAATGCTGCAAAGCACAAAACCAGTGTAAATCATGCAGGGAATCTCCCAGAGTGCACCCACCTGTCTAATCACAGAGGAAGCTTAAATCTGATGATGGTTGTGCTAAAACAGAGAGGGGAGAGAGTGTATCAGAAAACCTTGGGGTAGTTCCTCTTTCCTCCAGCTGTTCCTACCTCCTTTGCCTGGACAGCAGCAAAGAGATCACAGGCTCCATTTGTTTGATGTAAACCTTATTGAGCCAAATTCTTCAGACTTTTAACTGTGCTTCCTCCCTTCCTACAGCCAAATAATAAAAGGAATTTTTCTTAGGAAGTGCAGAGCTCACCTTCTGTTTAAATTGCAAATATCTTTCTGTTGAAGCAAAACTGGCAAAGGCCTGATGGTGTTTACACATTGTCCACAGCCTTAGAAGGGAGTATTAGTAATTTTTTGGGCTAGGCTTTGATTGCCACAAATGTCAGCTGTTGTCCTATGTACTTTCAGGCCAAAAAAACCCAGCCCTCAGAGACTGAAGATGCCACTGGTGGCCTTTATGTACATGGGGTATTTCATGGATAAAGCCATGTTTCACTCCTTTCAGCTGTGGTGGAAAAGCAGAGATTAGGAAAATGAATTGAATTAGGAAGAAAAAGTCTGATCCAGTAATGGACACTCTGCAACTAGACCCACATAAAATTCCTATTGCACAAGAGCTGAGGGAAGAAGGAAAGGCAGATGATGTGCTCTCAAATGTTAATTTCTGAAGCTGTGGCCATTTTTTTGTCTGCAGTTCACTGGACATTTTGATAAATATCTTCTTTCTTGACAGTATTGAGAGCACAACTGCTGAAGAATTTTCTTCTTGGAACATAATCTGGGATGTTCAGTATGCAAAATTTAAGAAGACATTTTAGAGAAATTGAGAGGAACTTACTACAGCAAATACTGTGATTACAGCTAGCTTCCAAGATGAATTTTGGTATTTAAGTCTTGCAGACTTGGAGAAAACAGCCAAGTCTGACATGTACAAATAGATACCCTATCACGAACACAGGTGAAAATTAGTCCCAGAATGAAACAAAAATCAATAACTTTGATCTCTTTTCCCTTTGCTGAGCTTAGGAAAGCTTGAACCTATTTGAAACTTATTGCAGTGGCCTGTCCAAAACTTACTACTGCCCATTAAAGTGTATGAAAGAAGTAATGATTTACATTTCCAGCAGGCTGGGAAATTTAGATATTCCAAAATAAAGGCCACTTTGGTCCCAGTAAAGTTGGATCTAGGAGAAGCTAAATCAGAAAAATACTGAAATTTAATGTATTTTTGAAACACTTAGTTTTGTGGAATCTGTGAGTGCAAGGTAAACTTTACCAGGTCACTTTTTTTTTAGATGAGATAGCTGTAGGGTTTTCAGATTTTCATTGTCAGTCACAGTAAGATAGATGTTCTGGTGAGAAAAGTCCGTATCTGTAGGTAAAAGTAACATTGATGGGAAATCTGAATAATAATTCTGCATAAGGACTTAACAGTTCTAGGGCTTCCAGGGGCTTTTCAGATTCTGTTAGCCCTGTGTCATGAGATCAAAACACTTTTCAAGGTGCACTATGATTTGGGCAGGACATACTATAAATCTGAAGTTAATCTTAGCTGGATACAGTTAGAGCACTGAAAATACTCTGCATGACAAGTTATTGACCTTCCTTTGTAGGTTAATTTAAGCAGGAAAGGCTTGATGCTCAGCTGATACAAACTGATGTCTCTTTTGGAATCTCTGAGAAGTTGGAAGTTTACCTAACCAGGGTTTTGGCTTAAAGACACTGGGCCATATGAAATATTGCACAAAAATATTTAATACTAGTATTGATCCACATTGTTCTGTTTGTTAATAGCATAAATTAAATTTGCACCCACTGGAATTTTCAACAGAAGTTCCAGGAGTTGCTGGTGGTGCAAAATGGCCCATACAGGGAACATCCCTTGTACAGAAATGCATGTGAGGAGTATTTGCCTGACTTGGAATGAAATTTGTAATAATTTTCAAGTGAAGACAACCACACCACACAGCCCCCTCCCCATTTGAGGCTCCAGCTTCAGAAGAGAAGCAGAACTGTAACTTTGGCAGAGAACTACTCCTCCAGAAGTGGCTGGTTTCATTGCTGCAGGGAAGGAGAACTGTCTCAGAGCAGGTTGTTTCCTTCAGGGGACCTGAAAGCTGTTGTTTCACAGCTACTTGTCACTGTAATTACAAATACTTGGGAAGCTGAAGCAGAAAAAAATAAAGGTGGAGGTCAACTTTACAGCTGGATAAAAATCTGTTTCCAGAATAATTTCTAGTGAAAAAGCTGTGGGCAATGTGTCTGTACTTCCACAGCCTAAAACTCTGTTTAGAAAAGTGTATCCCAGCAGATTGATCAAGTAGAGTGAGCCTATGGGTACTGCAGAGCA
This sequence comes from Promerops cafer, assembly GCA_013398275.1. NCBI lineage: Eukaryota > Metazoa > Chordata > Aves > Passeriformes > Nectariniidae > Promerops > Promerops cafer. Next base: position 570,105 of record VZSE01012282.1, read on the forward strand.
GCAGGAGTCATTCTGCACCAAATCCACCCCAAACTTGTGGGACAGGAACAACTAGATTGCTTTCCTGTGGCTATTTCAAGGTTCCTGAGAGCAGCAGATGGGTTTGTTGTTTTTTTTAATTAATAAGGAAATTTGCAGGAAGATAATTCTAACTTATAATTGCTGAAGAGCCCTGTGAAGGAGCCTTTTGCATCCAGCTCCCTCAGGCAGACAGACCTCGCTAACAAAGGTCTGATGTCCAGGCTGCCTGGTTCATCCCAGAGAGGGGCTGAAAATGCCCTGCTCTGAGATAGAAACCACAGAGTGATGTGGAGTGAGAACTTCCTTATCAGTAAGTTGTCATTAAAGGAAGCAGACCCAGAAGATCGGTGTGGAACAGAAAGCATTACCAAAACTGGGAACAGCTGATAGCTGACAGCCTCTCCCTCTCCTCCCATCTCTCATGGTCTCTGGGACATAGGCCCAATAGCTCTTACTTGTACACAGGTCTGATTTATTCACATGTGGTCTCCATTGCTGCTTTTCCAAGCTTCCATCCTCTACCTTGCTTCTTTAACTCTAGAGCTGTGTTTTGTCTCCAAGAACGTCAATAAGCGAGTGCTGTTTGAGTGTCAGCTTCCAGAGGGAAACTGTGCCCTTTCTCCCCTGTGATTCCCATAGCTGTAGGTGGGAGAGCTAAAGCACCTCGACTCCCTGAGGCCTTTTAGCCCATTTCCTTCTCAGCTGAGAAGCTGTTGTGGAAGAGCACGAAACAATCCAACTTTTCTTTTCTCCCGTTTTCTCTCCGGCTGCCGAACAGGATGAATCCCTTCAGCGCCTGCAGAAGGAGTCTGAAATCCTACAGAGAACATATGCACACTACTTTGACCTAACAATTATCAACAATGAGATTGATGAAACCATCAGGCACCTGGAGGAAGCCATCGAGCTCGTGTGTACAGCCTCCCAGTGGGTCCCGGTCTCCTGGGTCTATTAGACTGGGAATGAGAGAATTGAGGAGAAAAAAAAAAAAAATCTGTCATTATTGGGAACCACCTCATACATGGAAAACCTCTTCGTTATTGACCTTGTGTCAACAGGTCTTGGCCCCTAGAGACTACCTAGATGTAGTGTGACCTAAAATATAATTATTGTCATGTCCGAATAGATAGGAGGAGAGGGAAAAAAAGATGAAACACTAATTTAAAGAGACAGTATCTTTTTTTTAATCATTTCTCCTAAACTTTAATAAAATGTATCTTTAAATATATGTATTATTCAGTCCTTTGGAATGTTATATTTTTGGAAATCATAGCTTTTTATTTCAAGGGCCCCTAAAAACTGCACAAAATAGATGCTGCTTTCTATAATCTATTTTAATAGTAATAATAATATGATTCTGTTACCTTAACTTGGGGGTGGAACACTACATTCTTTTTAGAGTCTGATTTTATGGATTGGAATACTTTGCTTTCCTTTATTTATTTGAAGTAATTAGTCTAGTGGTTACGAAACAAATTCATTAATTTTAAAGGCCTTTTTTTTTTCGCGCTTTTTTTTTTTTTTTTTCCTCCTAGGATAGTGTTTTTAAGTACTTTTGTGTAACATCCAGATAATGTGATACTGTCTCTTTGAAGAACTCTGTAAAAGTTTTAGAAATTTGAAATTGGGTCTTGACTCTTAATGCATGTGGACAGTCGCAAGCGTTCATGCCGTTGGTGTATCTGTGTTGATAAAACCTGTAATCTACAGCAAAGTACATTCCGTTCATGGGAACACGTACCCAAGGGAATAAAGCAAAATATTATTCTGACTAAGTTGTAAACCTATGCACATCCCTTGCATTTTGGGCAACTTTATAAAAAAAAAAAAAAAAAGAAAAGAAAAACTGATTTTTATTAATAATAATCATGTAGTGAAATGTGTTTGTAATTTTGTCTCAATTTAATTTGTTGTAAGGTGGGAGGGGGCAATTACTGGTTTCACCATTTCAGATCTGTGTTGTCTGAGAGTATTAACGTTTTAATTAAGTTGAAGCAAAGAAATGCTGATTTTTAATATGTATGTAATTGTTTAAAGATGCACACATTTTAAAAGAAAATACTGTGCAATGAAGAAACCAGTTTAGACATTACGATAAACTGACTATTCCAAAAGACTCATCTACAACAGCCCTGTAAATTCCTTTAAAAACAGTAATTGACTCTACAGTCTGACCAATTTTTTTATTTTAAATATACTTCCTTTTATGTGTTCAACAATGAAATGCTTTTGGGTCCTTCATTTCATCACAGGGAGTTTCAAGAACAAATCAGTGACTCGTGCAGTGAGGAAAAGTGTCTTAAAGTCTGTAAGGGCAGCCTTTGTAGGGGCACAGCCTGCAGCCTGTCCCAGGGGCTCTGCTCCTCCTGCATCAGCACAGGCCTCCTTCCACAAAGCTGGAATTAGGGCAGTGCCAACTAAGAAAGTGTTACCATGGTTTGACCTGGCACTTCATTTCCCTTCATGGTCTCCCTGGCCCACATGATTTGCATTTTCTCTGAAAATGGTTAAAGGCAGCAGGCATTGCCACCTCTTTTTAAGTGTTGGGAGTACACTGTTCCTTAAAATTACTTCTCCTCAAAGTTTGGTTGGCTGTGCTGTTGGATAGAATTAATTTTAGTGTTTATATTAAAATGATACAGTGATACAGGATTTTTCCTCAAAGTGGAATTTGCAGCTGGAATTGGTCTGTGGGCTGTTCCAGTTGTTCGGGACCATTGCACATGCAATCAGAGAAGGGTTCTCAAGGTTGACTCTTTCTCACAGGGGTAATTCTGTTGCTAATTTTCTCCTGCCTACTCCTTCTGCAGGTTGGGTGGTCAAATCTGTTTACAATTCTTGTAAAATCCACAGCTGAAATCTCAGTCTGGCTGTGCCTCCTCCCACCCAGCCAGGGCAGGCAAAGGCGTTTATTTCCTGCAGCATTCACAGCCCAGCTTGCAGGCCACGGAAGGGAAATTCATCCATCACTTTACCCCACCTGCTGAATGCCCTTAATGCCAGCTGGAATCACGGTTCTGTGGTTGCATCCCAAAACAAGAGCTGTACCTGAGTCCCTTGAGTTTGTAGTTTTGTGGGAAGTAATGGATGAGAGAGTCGGTGTGAGCCTCACGTGCCCAAGAGGGAAGTGAGAGAACTGTCAGAGTAATTGTAGGTGCTCCTCTGTTCTGGGTTTAGCCCTGCAAGAAGGGGATGGTGCAAACTGTGAACTATGTAGTGAGTAAGAGGTAATTTTTCAAGTGGTTGTGTCATTTAGTCCTTGGGTGAACTGTATCTGGTGTCCTGTAGGCAGCTGTTGCAGTGGTGAGTCCACACTGGCTGAGTTCATGGAAGTGACAGGTTCATTCACTCTCAGAACTACCTCTTTTCCCAGCAAAGCACAAAGATGGAAAGACCTACTGAAAATCAAGCAGTGGAGTGTTTCTGATGTTAGAAATACAAACTTCTCTGGTGAGCATTGGTGTCTGACTTCAGTGACACGTTTTTCATCTCATATTTATGGCATTAAACAGGTAAAGTAATTCTGATAATTTGAGTATAGTCCATCATAAATGTTTTAACTGCACACTTCTAACTCTGTTAATGTGGATTTCTTGGAGTTTCTGTGTATCCAGCTCGTAAGGAAAGAAATCTCACAAGGCCCATGAGGGTGCTTCTGCCTTATGTAGATGACAGTAAGTAGTGATTTGATGTAACTAATACCTTTTCTTCTCTTAAGTGGAACTACCATTCAGTTAATGCTACACAGTAGAAAGATTGACCTTGAGAGCTTTGTTTCTTTCATTTGCACTGTATAACCTTTTATCAAGAGACAAAAACTGTAAAGCACATAGTCAGCATCCTGTCTTGCCTCCTCTTTACCACAGTCTGTTTCCCTTGTAGGAACCTTCAGTAGCAAAAGATTAAACTGGAAACCCCACCTAGGCTTTAAGTTCAGCAGATCCACAGCACACATGAGCAGATTTCAGCACAGTCCCAGACAGAGCAAGCCCAGGACTTCTCAGTCTGTCCAATCCTCCCACCCTGCTCAAACCCTTCTGAAGGGTCTCTGTTGTTTGTGTGGTACATAGAGGGCAAAAGGCTGCAGAAATTGAGCTGGAAGCTTCACCTGCACAGGGAAGGCTCATGCAGGTGCAAAGCTGATTACAGTTTGGTTTTTTTTTTTTCAATCTCCAAGTGGAGAAAGGTCCTCCTGGTACTGTAAATATCACTGCATAATTTAGAGCGCCTCATGGATTTCTCTAAATTTATGCCGAATGTGACCTCAGAAGCAGCCCTGGGATTAGGAAGAAACAAATGTTTCTGTTTGCCCCTTTTATACTTTATTTTTGTACAGGGGCTCATAGATTTGTAAAGAAAACTTGATCTTACCAGTATGCTGCCTCTCAGTCTGACTGATGCCTGTGATTTCAAGGTGTTAAGTTGGTCCAATAAATGTTCATTAACCTCTGCTTCCATTTACCTAATAAAAGTACACTAGGTTACTCAATGTCTCAGAGTGGTAAGATTCTTGCATGGAAATGGTAGCCTAGTTTAGACTCTTGGCCACTGCCAGATGGACATTCTTAATCTCATCACTAAAACCGAATTCTTCCATGTGTTTTAGCAGTGGTTTTGTCTTTATATGGTTTGGTCAAGAACAATGCTGTGCCACTCACCTCTAAAAGAAAACATCACTACCTGCCTCAGAAAGTTCATGAAGAAGGTTACTCAGTTGATTTTGAAAAGACAACATAGAAGATGAGGTGTTGCAACCTGAACAACATTGGGCTGGTGTGTATACTCCAAAAACTGGGTACTAGAGTCACTAGGAAAAGTTAAAGCACAGACTAACCAGTATTTGTTCCATTTTTATTAAGGAAATTATTTCAGAGCGCTGTTATTTAAAGAAATACTTGGAAATGCTGCCAGAGCTTCCAGGGGTGCTTTGCAAATCTGCATTGAAATCCTAGATGCAAACAGTTCTGGCCCCCTTCTCTTCCACTTCAGATAGTATTCAACAACTTTAATGAAGGCTGTTAAAACTCAGTTTCAGGTTGTTAAAATACTTGGTAGAAAAGGATTTTTGAAAACTACATAAAAATATATATATTTCCTGATTATTATAGTAAAGAGTTATCTTTATAAGCTAAATTGACAGAGGATGAGCTAAAGCAGGCACCATAAAAAGTCTGCTTTTTTTATGAAAAGCATATTCATTTCCTTAATAAACCTGTCTCTCAGACTAATTTGTTCTCTACCTTTAATGAGCTCAGAGATAGCCATAACTCTTAAAAAGGAAACTGCTGCACATTATGTCAAATAGTCACATATAAATCAAAATACCTGCACAACAGGAAGCACCTCACTGACCAACAGAACAGAAGTATCTTCTGAATAATTGTGCTCTGTGACCACACTGTGGAGACAAGTGCACAAGCTTAGGACAGAGGAGACTGTTTTTACTAATGCTATGCAGAAAAATACAAAGCTACTTCTCACATTTAAATGTTTGCTGTGTTTTGGGGGTTTTTTGCTTGCTGATACAGTAAGTGCACTTATACTAATTTTTACTTCCTTCCCCTTAAGTGATTTTCAGCAGTCTCCTGCTCTAATCCTGTGAAAGCTAGACTGAAGCAAGTACAAAAATCTTCTTGACTCCTTACAATTTAGCCTCAGAGTTAGGCCTCTTTCCCTGACCTGTACATGAATGAATAAATAATTAATTCTTATCTCAGAAATACATTTCTCAGTTAAGATTTTGGGCAGAAAGTTGAGTTTCTCATGTGATCTTAATCTTTCTGAGCAAAAATAGTGGGAGGGGGAGTGTTTATGTATTTCCATGCATCCTGATGAATCTCTTAGCAACTGCCATGGGACAGTCAAGAACATTAAATCCTGCCACATCTCTGTGTTCTTATTAAAATGTAGCTTGAGCCTACTTTTGTGTTGTGGAAGATAACTGAACTAGTAGCTGTTTGCTTGAAAGAATTTGTGTTGATTATTAGCGAAGTAATACTTGCAAATTTTCCCTTAGCAGCAGCCATAGCTTGTTTTAGTGTCTGCATAATGGAAACACACATGAGGAAGAGTGGAATTTGCTTATTTTCAAGTGTAGCCCATCTCAAAGCTGGAACATGAGTCTGTGTTTCTCCATTGTTGGCCATCCAGGTGGAGCCCTCAGCATTCTTCCCAAAATGTAAATAGATGCAAAATAGCAGAACTACTTCATACTTGGGTCTGTCTTTGTGTAAATGCATGGGGAAGCAGGTGGCATCACTCTTAAAAACTTGATTTTAAGGTGCATTTTCCTACCAGTCAGAAAATGTGGTTTATCCCTCAGTATTACTTGGTATCCTTCATTTAAAAGGTCTCTGAATGTTCATGTTTGTCTGAAGCAAAGGAAGCCTTCTGTGATCCATGGCACACACTGCAATGGTCAGGAGTTCCAGTTTCCAGCAAGGAAAAGATGTTCCTGCCCTCTAAGGCAAAGCACCAAAAGGGCTGAAACCCAAGCAGAGCAAGGTCTTACAATGACATCTCACAGCCAGCCTTCATAACCTTAATCCAGGGCTGTTTCAGCACATGGACTGGGAAAAAAAAAATCAGGGGAGGGTTTTTGACTGGAGCTGCCATGGGTAAAGACAGACACTATGAAAAAAACAGAGCAGGCAAAGAAAAGCAGAAGAGAAAGGAGGACACAAAGAGCACTAAGTTGAGAAGGTGCCACTCTGAAAACCAAAGTGGAATTGCCTGAAAAGGAAGGGGACAGAAATCAAGAATTCTGAAACTTTTATTTACTACCCAAATACAATTTCCTCCCTTGATAACAAACCTCCTCCTGATAACAGCAGTCATCCAGCATGGTTTTCAGAAAGTGCTTGGTTCAGAATGGATGTTGCAGGCTGCAGACACAATGAAACTCGGAATGGTGTTTTTGCTCCTTCTGGGCACTTTGACACCCTCAGGAGAGGAGATACCAGGAGGAAAGGGGCAGCTTGTGTTCACCCTTCAGTAGAACAATGGGGCAAAAAGGTCTCGAGATCTCTGCAGCTGCTCCCTCAGGGATGAGAAGGCTGATGCCAGACCCCAAGGGTCACATTAAGGGGAGCCTTCCTGCAATGATCACTTGGTATGGAAGAGCAATATGAATTAAAACCATACAAAAAGTTGGTTTGGTTTTGTGGTTATTTTGGATAGGGTTTTTTTGTTTGTTTTTCTTTGAGAAGCAAAGTATAACAAGTATTACTGCCCTCTTTCAGAAAGCCACAAGCCAGCTAATGAAAACCTAAGCTTCTTGCTCAATATTTAGTGTCATTCATTGTTTCAATGACGTATTCCAATATCAATTGTACAGTTTTCTGATAGTAGTAGCTTTATTGTTAGCTACACTTCATGGAATTCTTCCCAATCACAGTTTGTTTCAAAGGTCTTACTCTAACCACTAATATATTAGAGAAATCAGGGTTGCAATGTATTTTAAAACCCTTCATTTCATCTAACAAATTTTGAAGTTATTGCAATGAATTTAAATAACTTTATATGTAAATAAAATAAATGGATGGGTATATCAGGTTTCTATTCACATCAGGAACTTAAATCTCCACTCGCCTTTAAGAGATGCAGGAAATTGCCCTAAGGAAAAGAAAAAAAACTTAGATTAAAGAAGAGCATACATCTGGAATAAACTATGCAGAAAGTTGCATTAATTGAATATCAAATTCTCTCTTTTGGTTTCATTATAAACCTTTTTTGAGGCTCTTTTAAGGAAAAAGTTAATTTACTTATTTTTATTTAGATTCATTCTTTTTAATTATTTTACTGCAGATAACCAAGCCTGTTATCAACTAGCTGATTTCGCCTTTTTTTCCTTTTTCAGATTTTCTTAAGATATTAGGTCTACCAGACTTAGATTTTAATTCATGCATTAAATCATTCTGAACAATAAAAGAGTATTTTGAGACCCATAGCAGAAGGCAAGAGTTCAATATGTAATGGAGTCAATTTCCCAGAGAATTCGTGCAAACCCTGGAGGTTTTAAAACACTCAACGTGGATAAAGTCCTGAGCAATCTGGCCTACTGTCAGAGCTGACCCTACTTTAAACCTGAGCCCTCCAAAGATCTCTTCCAACTATATTACCCTATTAAAAAAAATCTTTAAAAATCAAAACTATTACTCAGCTCAGCCATCTTCAGCTCATGTGAATCTTTGTGCCAACAAAACCACATAAATGCAAAAAAAAGATCTTTAGTTGTGGTCAAAAAGCACTTCAGTACTATTCTACTGACAACTGTAGCAGAGGAAATCCAGTTAATGGAATGGTAGATTCCAGGTAATGGAATTTGTCTCCATATTTGTTTCTATTTCATATATACAGGCAACTTTAATTATTCATATTTAGATTAGGTCATTATGCTACCGCAAGTCAAATACAGACTTGTTCAGCAGGTATTAAAATTTCACCCCAAAATTTAAAAAATGTACTGCACTGTACTTCTTACACCAAAACTAACTACAGTAAAAAAAAAACAAAACCAATCCACAAACACAGTAAAGCTCAGCAAAAAGGTCTGTGAGAAGGGGTGAAAAGGCAAGAAGTTTGCTTTTTCTTTGACAGAAGTAAATATAAACAGGAACTACTTTCATATGTGACTGGTCATTCAGAATTGCTCAATGCAGTGAAGGACTGTGAACAAAGTATAACATAACACATTATTCTTCTCTCTAGAGCGTGATGGAACTTGATGCCTGACCTTTCCCCTAAGCAAGAGACAAGATTTAAAGCCTTCATATTAAATTTGGCATAGAAATTAGGATCAGGAAATCAGGAGAGAAAATAAAGAGCTATTTTCAGTGAACATATTGGTGAAATCAACCTAATAAAACATAAATTAAATTCATTTTTTTTAATAGCTGCAGGTAGAAAAAGAAAGGAACTGGGAAGTTCTCAGAGTATAACAAAGCATCTTTGATGCAAGTAAATAATTAAAGAATCAGATACTTTTTAAATTACATGGGATCATAGAATCATTAAAGTTAGAAAAGACTCCTAAGAACACTGAGTCCAAGCTTGGACATCATTATATCAAATAAACCATTGCTCTAAGTGCCACATCCAGTTGTTTCTTGAGCACCTCCAGAGATGGTGACTTCCCTGGGCAGCCAATCCCAGTGCTTAACCATCCCTTCAGTGAAGAAATTGCTCCTGATATCCAGCCTGAACCTTGGTGCAGCTTGGCCTCCTTTTAAAAATAGTATTAACAGCAGCTTTACTGCTGGCTGCTCTCTTTTGATCTGGCCAAGCCACAGTGTGTTGCTGTTTTTTTCAAAAGTTGTGTGTTATGACCTGCTCTTTTTTTTTCAATATCCCGAAGTCACTGTCTTTGTTTTACTTGCTATGAAAAACCTCTTTAAAAAAAAATAGGATACTGAATTATATAAAAGTGTTTGGAGGTAGAATGCCCAGCATTAGCCAATGACTTTTCCCATAAAGAAAAATAGTTTGTTCCTAGTATTAATAGGCATATTAACTGTGGTTAAAAGTGAGGCAGCAAGGCAATGGTAGAATCTATGTTACATATGCTCATTTTTTCATGCAGCTTCACACATGCCTCATTTACTGTCTCGTGTTCCAGTAGATTTTCAATACATTTGTAGTTCTCAAGAGATACCTAATGTTACTGTGAAGAAACTGAACATTCTGAACAGGTCCCAAGCCATTTTAACTAACGCTGCTTGCAGGGAGGTCAGATTTTAGAACCTGACATGACAATAGCTCCTGGTGTTTTCTTGAGAAGTTGCAGCTACACATCAGAGCAATTCAGAGCTACCAACCTAAACTTGCCAGAGTTTCCACTGGGAGATGAGGCAACCCCTGATGAGCATGTTTAGGGAAATCCTTATCTGGAAAAATCAAGGGTCTGCAGCATGTACATAAAACCTTTAGAAGGTTTTCCTAAATTCCTTTAAAAAACACTGTGTAGAGAAATGTCCTGAAGACACTTAATTCAAGTGCACACAGTCCTGAAAATCCTGCTGCAGCTACCATTGCTTGAACCAAGGAGGTTGTACTAGATGATAATAAGAGCTGACTTCCAACCTAAATGACTCTGTAATCAAAACTGGGATTATCAATTTGAAGTATTTTAATTGGAATTAAAATTTATTTAAAAGTGAGTAAAAACTGCTCCTTTTTGTCAAGCATGGAAAAGAGTCATTTGTGGAAGTGGGCTAATCCACTAAATGAATTTTCAGATCACTTCAACGCAATTGTCTGCTTTGCATCTGTACAACCAACAGTTTCCTGAAAGGAGTTCAGAGCAAGGGGATGAAATTACAGGAGCACTCATCTCTTAACTAACGTAACTGTGGAGTGAGAGATGGATGAATTGTTGTGTAGAGTATTTCATTAATAAACAGGAAATATTACAGGTCACAGCAATGTTACAGCACATACTGCTGAATGCTGAAGAATCCACCCCAGGCTTATGCAGAAATTAAGTTTTTAAAACTCAGTCATTTTTCACTAAATTCAACAATTTCAATGTCTAAACATCTTCTTACTCTGTCTTACAGCCATATTTGTAACAAAAGCAACAAATCTGTGTCAAAACCACAAGCCAGTAAAGATTATTGGATAATAAATCAGTAAAGATTTATGAAGTTATCCCATAGGTGAAAGAAGATAAATCCCACAACATTGTTTTCTGTTTATTACAAAAACTTTCAAAACTTTTTTTTTTCATTTTTTGTTAGGGAAAAAAATGCAGACAAGTAAACTTTATAATGGATAAAAACTATTTGTCTCTGAAATGTACAAGTTACTGATCATGACAACTCTCCTGAAGTAAAATATTCTGGTTCTCCGCTCGTCAAAATAAGCATTTCAGTAAAGGCTTTAGGGTATTTCCCAAGTGTTAGGAAAGGAAGAGGAGAGAGATCATGCTTCCAGGAAAATACCTTGTTGATTTGAGCAGCTGCCCCTGCCTGGAGCAGCCTCCAAGGAATTTCAGTGCTGGCTATTTGAGGGTTCTGCTCTGCCAACATTAATGAATTGTAACATTATCTTGTTACAATTCGTGATTTTAAAATAGCAAGATTTTAGAAAATAAAATGTTTAAACTGTCTTGTGGGCTGCTGGGCTTGATGTTATCCCTTTGACTGTAATTTGTGATATTAAGCCTCTGAGGGCAATGGAAAGACAAAATAATTCTCGAATCTTTCACTTTCGGTCTTGACATGTACTTTTATTAATATGTTTTTAACATATTTATCTGGTTTGATCATTAAAACACCTGAAGAGTGAGAGATCTCTGGGGGTGTCACTATCTACTTCCCCATTCCTGCCTGTTGACCCAGCTGTGCTGCAGCTGGGTTGTTCTGTAGGCTCTGGGGCTGTCTGGGGTTCACATGCTGAGTCTCACACCAAAAAGGACCTTTTAGGATCCACAGAGTGATGAAATCCTCCCTGCCTGGGTCTCACAAACTCAGTCCCAGCTGTGTGCAGTAACGAGGCTTGAGGGAAGGGTGACACTGCTGCTCAATCTGAACTGATAGTTCAGCTGTCAAGTTTTTTATCTCTTGTCACTTGAGAATTCCTGAACTTCACTTGAGTAATCCACATGCTCACTTCAGGAGTTCATACCCAACCCAATTTGGATTTTTAAGGTACCTGTCAATAGAAATGAAACAGCAGGACTGAATGAACAGGTAGAAAGGTGTCTATTCAGAAAATAAATAGGCAAAGGCTCAGAAGCAGAGCAGCAGATTTGGAACCTGGGAGCTGTGCAGGAGTCATCTGCTGTGCAGGACAGGGTAAGTCCCTTCACCTCTTCCTGCACTTCCCCTCCTGCATTGTCACCTGTGACCTGCTCAGGATGCAGAAAGGACCTGACAGCACAGTGTTTTAGGTGAGGCTGCAAGGTGCTACCAGAGCGTGCAGGTGTCAACAATTCCGATGGTGAGGCTGGACAGTCCCCAGCCCCTGAGCAGCGTTGGCAGGCACGGCCCATGTGAGGTAACTCGGGGCTTCATCAGAGATTTTACCCCATCACAGTAACTTTGGTATTCAAATCTGGATTTCAGTGGGTGATGCATGTGCAGGTGTGGCACCCACTGCCCCAGAGACAGGCAGGTTTATTCAAACACTGAGTAGCACTTTTAATACTGCGCTGCACGGGCAGCGTCCTGTGTAAGATCTTCCACTCAGAATATTCTGTGATTCTGTGGCTGCAGTGGCCAAAGACTCAGAGATGAGAAGTTCCCAGGGCTGGAAGATGGGAGCATAGATGCTCACCAGGAGCGCTTCACTGAGCCAAGGAAGCTGCCCACAGACCTTAAAATCCAGGACCTTGCAGTCTGTGGGATGGATGTAGGTCCCTTTGTAGCTGTTGCTTGTAGCAATTTGTGGTTTGTGGTTTATTTCCAGTTCACAGGTTTGGGGCATTGTTTCTCCAAACCATGTTCTCCAGTGTAACAACAGTTGCAACTCTCCTTCTCCTGCTGGCCTGCATCTGCCTCCTGCCTGGTTTGTCACTTGTTTTCCAAACTCTTTCTGACAAACACTTTTATTTTTTTAAGGGGAGACCTCACCGTAGCCTTCCAGTACCTAAAGGGGACCTACAAGAAAGATGGGGAGGGACTTTTTACAAGAGTATATGGTGATAGGACAAGGGGGAATGGCTCTAAACTGAAAGAGGGAAGGTTCTGATTAGGTATAAGGAAGGAATTCTTTTCTGTGAGAGAGGTGAGGCACTGGCACAAGTTGCCCAAGGAAGTTGTGAATGCCCCATCCCTGGAAGTGTTCAGGGCCAGCTTGGTTGGGACTTGGAGCAACCTGACCTAGTGGAAGGTGTCCCTGGCCATGGCAGGAACTAGGTGATTTCTAAGATCCCTTCCAATCCAAACCATTCTATGATTCAGTGATTCATCCTGTTTTAGCAATTTAATGAAAAATTTTCCCCTCAAAAAGGTAGGTTCCGTATCCTTGAAGGCTACATGGTGATTTTTATTGGTTGGTGTTGGCATAAAATCTTCCTGTGCTCTGTTAACCTTAGGCCAAGTGGTGTGCTGAGCTGGCCCTCGGATGTCGCAGATCCACAGTCGAGACGTGGTTATTAAGGCTGGCAGCATCACTGGAGGACCACCACAGCCAGACAAGGTGTGAGCCAATAACACAGAAACCCAGCCCTACTCTTAGGAAAATAGAAAAGCTCTATGAATCAAAATCAACTTCACATCCTCAGGGGATCCTCTGGTGAAGGTCATTGTGCCCTGTGGCACAGAGCAGAGATGTCTCACCCATCCCTAGAATTTGTGGTCATTTGTGTCCCACATTGCCCATGATCCATGCAGTACTGAATATCTGGCTTGCTCACAGATGCTTTCAAAGGAGACAAAGGGATCTTTGCAGAACCGGCTTTGTCTGATTGCAAGTTTATCATTTATTTCTGTGCTTTGCCCTCTGGCTCTTTACCAGTCGCATACATCAGGAAAGTGCCTGTCCACTTAGAGTCTGATGTATTTCTTATTGTCACAGCACATTGAAACATAATCATTCAGCACTGTGAGGAATTGCTGCTGCCAATTCCATCCCAATTCACGTGCACACAGCTGGTTGTCCTTTGTTACTGATTTATCACATTTGCCCAGCCTGGCACTGTGCACTCGGCCTTGTTCTCGTCATCGAAAGCCCAGAAGTAAAACCACTTATATTTTTACACATCTTTTTACCCCTGGCTGCATGCCAGTTTGTTGTGAGCACATCCTTATCTCACCAGGGGCTCAGTGCTTCCTTGCTTGTCCCCTCATCTGCCCCCACAAAGCCCAAGAGCTCCCCAGGCCTCTTCCCAATATCTTTGTGCCTGTGAGTCTGCCCTCAGTCTAAGCAAATTGAGCAGCAATTGAGCACCATCATTCCCATTTAGCTTGTCCCCCTTTCAGATATAACTGTAGCATTTTATTCCCATTATCCCCAGTTTAACCCACTTATGGCCCTACCTGACTTACAAAATATTAGGGGAAATAATAGGGAAGCTAAACATCAAACAAAGAGGGAAGGGTTGAGTTGGTTTTAACTGGGCCATTGCAGTGATCCAGTTTCAGCTGGCCCTGCTGGAACAGCACAGTGAGGGCACAGGCAAGTCCTGGCTTGGAGCAGAAACAAGCAGGTGAGGAGAGGAGTGGAAAGGAGGGTTTGGAATACAAGGGGAGGCAGAACAAGGATGCCTTAAGCCTCATTGCAAACGTCCAGCCACGTCAAGAAGCTCCTAACACAGGTCCAAACAAAACAAAGTGAAATCTGCTGTGAATCCAAATGGCAAATACAAAGAATATGCATGAAGAGTAAACCATCAGGTGTGTACAGAAAAACGAATGGTAGTTTTAGGTCTTTTTGAAATGCCTTGGGATTTTTCATTGAGAATATGAGATTTATGATGTGCAAGTTAAGAATCAACTCCAAAATAGTCCTTTAAAAGACAGATGAAGAAGGAAGTACAACAAAAATCAAAGGATGTGGTGAAGGTCAAAGTTGAGAAGAGCTGCAGAAGAAATTAACTTCTCCCATTCAAGGCTAAAACTAACCACAGGGTACAAGATCAGACTGGTTCAAACAACCACAGGGTCAACAAAATCAGGCTTTGTGTGAGAGGCATAGATAATTCTCTGTCCAGAAATACCTATTTTCTGTATTCATCTTTATATTGGAGTTTAAAATACCAGCCTTGCCCCATGAGAAACGTAATTTTGGTGCTGATCTTGCACATGTTTAGTTTTAGGTTTATGTTAGCTCTATGTTTTTCTTTGAAGCAATATTTGTGATACCTTTTTAAAAAAATTATAATTTCTGGTCTTTATTCCATGGTTAGCATTTTCTTTAAAGTTCTTTTAAAACTACTTTGAAGGTTACTGCAGCAGGTCCTTCAAACTCCACCGATCTCTATCAGATTTGGGTGGGGGAAGAGGAAGGATCAGTATTTTTAGTGGTTTTGCAACAATCCCATACCTTGACTCTGCAAAAGCAGGCATTTACAAGCACTGTTTTCTCACCCAAACTAGCCCTGTCTTCTGAAGCTCACACTGGAGCAGGAGTGACCATGACAGGCTATTTTCTTGCAAGGCTTAATATCCTCCAGAGCAGGCACACCAGTTTTCTGGCATTTAACTCAGTTAATTTGGTTCCTCTTGAATTTGTGACCAAAAAAAAAAAAGGAAAGCCCAGCAAATTAATTTTTTTTTTTTTTTTTT
>VZSE01012282.1:585380-605297 GCA_013398275.1 Promerops cafer
TTTTTTTTTTTTTTTTTTTTTTTTTTTTTTTAAAAGCTATCAGCCAGATGTTGAGAAGACAAGGATTAGCCAAAACACAGCACCCTTCAAAACTGGCCATGAAGTTCCTGAGTCTTGGCTGGCCAGCAGCTGTCAGTCTCAGACAGAAGCTGCTGCCTCTCTACCAAAAGACAGCAATGCCTCATGGCCTGCACTTCATGTTTGCTTCCAAAGCAGAAAAATATGATAATCCACAAGAGAAGCAAAAAAGCCAATAGCTTAATTTCACAGGGGGTTACTGGCAATAGCTGCAAATTTAAAGAAAATAGAGGGGACATAAAGGTGTTAATGTTAAAACACTGAGTATTATCCTAGGGGTGCAACATAGCAACAGAATTCTGAGACTCAGAGGTTATATCCAAAATTAAATTGCTTCCTTCCTCTATTTACATTGACAACTTTTCCCCTCTGCTCCAACAGTAACTTCTTGTAAAGCATGAAAATCTGTTGCACCAGTGAAGAGCACTGCAGTGTCACACATTAAAACAAATTGCCTTCTCCCAGGACCTCAGGTGCTTCAGTCTGGGAACACCAGCTCTCTGAACAGACTTCAGTCAGAAGGTGTATCCTAACTCCAGGCAGCTCATGAGCATCACTTCCCACTGCTTCAAACAAAATCTCAGCACCTCATGCTGAGGGCAGGGCTGGGAGCACCACTTTGCTGAAAAATATTTGCAGCTATTCCAAACAGACAAAGGTTTGGCATCTTTGGGGCTGTCCCAGTCCGGAGACAGATTTTGAAAACGGCATTGATTTGTGAAGGGACTCTGAGCCATGGGCTTGTAACCAACAACTGGATCAGGTTTATCAGCTGAAGCACAATTTCGTGGTGAGAGTCTGGTCTAAGAAAATAAAGAAAAAAACCAAACTATTTATTCAAAAAAATGTGATTATGAGTTTTCACTTGACCGTGTAATCAGAGAAACAAGCCATTTGCTAAGAGTTTAGAAACGAGAATCATGAAAGAATGAAGCAGGCAGTTCTAGTGTCTCCTCAAGGAATGAGCAACACAGACGAGCAAAGCGAGAGCAATAGCAGCCTCACAGACCTTTCCAATCCACTCGGAGCGCCCACGTGCCAGCTGCTCTGTGCCACTGGAAACACACATTGCTGCTCTCTCAGCTCAGAGGGAAGAGCAGGATTTCAGAGCAGGAGAGCACAGAGTCTGTCCCTGTTCCTGCAGGGAAGATGAAGGCCCATTACACCCAGCACCATGTCAGCCACGTGCTTTCCAGGCAGCCACGGCTGTGTTAGAGCAGCACAGGGGAAGCTTTCTGGGCCAGGCAGCTTTTTGACCACAAGAGACATTTAAACCATCCACGCCCAAGGTCAGTGTCCCTGCTGTGACAGTTGAGTACAATGTACAACCCTCTTGTCCATCACCTGACAGCACAATCTCTGCTAAAACCGGCATTTTAAGACACTTCACGTTCAGATTTGCATCTTGCAGATAAAGCAGGAGCATCTTTGAAGCACTAATTGACTTGAAAGCCACTCAACAATTGCACAGTAAGGCGATCTTCAGCTTTAATGTGCCTCGGCATGGAAAATGAGTACGTGGGTTATACAAACAATTCACTCATGAGGCATCCGTACTTGTAGGAAGTGAAATAGAACCATTTGTGTCCTACCATCTGTGCCAGGCCTATTGATAAACCTCCCCTGACAGGATGAAATAGTGCTCCTGTAAAGGCATCCTTAACCTAATACGCTTCTACAGCACTGGGCTGGACTGGGTTTGAAAAACAGCCTTTTATAATACACAGATGAATTTAGCACTTAAGAAGATTAATGGATTCATAAATAGCCTGGAAATCCAAACTCATTGAATTTAGTTCACGGAACAGGTCAAATAGGCATTTATCAAACCATCTGGCATTTTGATTCCCTGGGGAAACTGTGGTCGAGCTACAGATAACTAAGAAGCCATTGCAGCAGGGAAGGCTTGGTTTTCCCTGTACTCAGCTTTTCTCTGGAAATCTCTGGCATTAATTAGAAAGCAGTGGATCTTTTTGGATAGAAGTGTATTTCTATATAGTCATTTATATTTTCAAGTGCTGCTGCTTAACACAAACATAAGCACAGTCAGGTTCTAAGTGAAAGTACTTGTGTTGCAGTAAATAGCTTGCCATTTGCTCTAGGCCATGAAAGGACACTCATGTGCACCCATTTGAGTAGCCTACAAAAAAAATCACCAGAGTTGTTCAAGGATCTCAGAAAAAAATAGGTTTGAGCAGTTAATTTATTTTTGAGAGTGAAATATCGAATTATTTTATTAATATGCTTTGATACATAAAATATCATTCTTTCTGGTCATATTAGCAGCTTTCATTGAAGATTTCAAAGATAAAACACTTAAGATGCCATATAAAAGAAAATTATCAGTATGACATAATATGACACACTACGTGGTACATATTAGTGGTGGAAATACAAAATATTTCATAGGGCCTGGTTGCATTTGTCGTCACCATGCTCTGCCCCTGCTGCCATGCCATGAAAAAATCTACAAATTTAAAAAAATGTATTCCTTGAAACAATATATTCACTGAAAAATTAAACACATTAAAATGATGGGAATAAGTTAAGTAGCTTTGCCTCAGAGAAGAATGTTTGCACAAACATGGGTCCATCTAGTTCTCCTGCATCAGTGCCAGGATAATGAGGGGGAGAAATGATCAAAATCCTGCCTGTGGTCACAGCCAAAATACTGTGCCCATCCCATATCTGCCTGGGGCAGGTGCTTCCTCCCCCCCTGGGGCACTTTCCTCCTTTTCATGAGGCCTGGTGCTGCATCCCTGCCCAGGACTGCCCTGCTCCCTCCTGCACCGCTAGGGGAAATCAGCAATAGTTTCCCATTGTTCAGCAGCATCTGCCGTGGGTGTGGGTGTCTGTCAGGACATGAAGAGGGGCCTGGTTTTGCAGCCTCATCTTGCTCTCATGAAGCTGTGTCACCATGGAACCTCTTGCTCTCCCAAGCTGGCCCAAAGGAACAAATACCCCACAGAGAGACCCCTCTTCCCTCCATTCCCACCAGGGAATATCACACATCTCTAGGCAAAATTCAATCTTAGTGCTGCTCATCTCCCTGTGAGTATCCAGGAGGCTCTGGGACACCCACAGGGCAGGTTTGTCACCCAGAGTGGGACCCAGATCTCACCAGCTCCCAGGGGAATCTGGACCTCGATCCAACAAATGCAACCTGGAAGAGTTTGGAGCCCATTACGTATCAGAGGCCCACAGTAAAACTTTTCTCTGATGACTAAGTAGGTGCAGGGTCTAAACACTTAAGCAGAACCCCTGCTCCATCCAGCCCTTGGACTATTTGCACAGCAGAACAGTCACTGTAAAAAGTGCTGGGAGGTACAAGGAAGAGGAGTCAGCCTCGGTTCTGTCTTCCCCCAAGCCGGAAGAAACCCCTTCAGTCTGTCCGTCCGGCTGCGTGGTGTTACTGTACACTTCAGTGGCATTCGCCACCTCTTCAGGAAGGCCCATCTGGAGCAAGAGTTTGGAGATAAGGCTGTTGAACTTGCTCTCTGTGGTAGACCAAGGCTCCTCGCTTGGGGTCGGCCCCTCGGAGGTGATGTTCAGCTCCACCGGGTCGAGACAGTAACCTTCGGGAGACCTCTCGAAGAGCACGTCCATCAGATCAATCCCAGCCACTGAGGAGGGGGAGGCACACGGAATATCCCTGACGAGCCTGTAGTTCTCCATCCACTCCTTGAGCCACTCGATGCGGCAGTCGCACTCCCAGGGGTTGCGGAAGAGGTACAGCCGCCCCAGGAAGTACACGGGCTCGAACACGGAGAAGGGCAGCGTCGTCAGGTTGTTGCTGTTCAGGTGCAGCGCCACCAGGCTGGTGAGGTTCTCAAAAGCCCCTTCCTCGATGTAGCTGATCCTGTTGCGGTCTAGGTAGAGGAACTCCAGCTCCCCCAGGTCCCGGAACCAGGTGTTGGAAATGTTCCTGAGAAAATTCCCCCCCAGGTTGAGCATCTTCAGGCGCCTCAGGCCATCAAAGGAGTTTTCTGGAAGCTCGCCGATCAAGTTGTCATTCAGGTACAGGTACTCCATCCTCTGACAGCCCTGAAAAGCTCGCTCGTGGATGACATTTATCTTGTTGTCCTGCAGATTCAGGTATTTCAGCTTGGTCAGGCCCTGCAGGGAGTTATAGGCAACCGCTTCGATCCTATTTCTCTCCAGGTACACATGGGTCAAGTTCTCCATGCCCCTGATGGCGCCTGGGATCCTTCGGAAGTTGTTCTGGAAGCAGAACAGCTCCTGCAGAGCGGGCAGCTCGATGAAGATCCTGTCTGGGATGTTGAAGAGGTTGCAGTCGGCCAGGTCCAGCCTCACGAGGCGCCGGAGCGCGGTGAAGGTCCGAGTGTGGAGATAGCGAATGTACTCGTTGTGCGCCATCTTCAGCTCCGTCAGGCTGGGCAGCCCCTTGAACGCCCCCGGCGTGATGAAGGAGATGTTGTTGTGGTTGAGCGACAGGGACTTGAGGGAAGGCAGCGTCCCGAAGGCCCTCTCAGACAGGAACTTGATGCTGTTTTTATCCAGGTTGATGGAAGAGGCTTCGCAGGGGAACTCGCTGGGGATCTGCCCCAGCCCGGCACGGTCACAGAGCACGGAGCAGCTCCTCTCTGGGGTGCACACGCAGTTGGGAGGGCAGGAGCGCACGCAGGCCCACACCCCATGGACCTGTGGGACCCAAAGGATCACTGCCATCCCCACGGAGGTGGGGCAGGAGAGAAAAGAATGCACCATTAGCAAATTAATTAGTCACAGCAGTAAAAAAAAAATTACCCTGATTTTTCCTCCCCTCTAGCCAAGCTAATTGCCACCTGGACACCAGTGCTGACTGAGGAGCTCTTGTGTAAAATTCCTAAAAATCTTCTGGGGTTTCTAAACCTGCTGAGAATATATGTCACCTAGAACATAATCTCTGATTAATTCCTCTCCCCAAGAGGGGGCTTGCCTAGAATTCAGTATTTCTCAAGTGTGTCTGTTGGACTCTCTCTGCTGCCTGATGGAGACATGGTTTGGCCAGGGAGCAGGCAGAAATGCATTGAAGGCCAGCAGCTGTGGGTGGGTTACAGCATTCCTGAGTGTGGAAAAGGGGAGGGCAGAGTATTCTGAGTCTGGCAATGGGCAGGCAAGATCAATTAGTTGCCCAAAGTGTGTCAAATTCATACTTTTTGCTTCTTTCTTTGTTTTATTCTTTCAACCTCATGTTTCTCCACTGGAGCCATGAGCTGGTGCAGCACTGGAAGGGGAACTCTCAGCTCTCAAGGAGATGCAATGCAGTGTTTGAAAACACATTCCCACTGTGTACTGGTACAACAGCGTGAGTAAAAACAAACTAAGAGATATTGTTCCACTGCTGGCTTCATGATCTCATCATAGATGAGAAACTCTGCATCTCCAGCACAGTTTTTGCTGCTTTGCCAATTCTTGAGACAGTCACCATAGTGCCTTATGTTTGATGGGAGCAGCCACTTGGTCCTTTATCAGCCTGACATGGGAGGTGCAAGGCTGTTTTTTCCTCCCAGGTTAGTCCCACACAGGTGGGTGAAGAACGAGGAAGAGAAGAAGGCTCTTGGGAGAAATGAGAGAAGAACCAAAAGGAACAAAAGGGCTGGGAGACATCAGCCTCCGCAGACAGTTTTTTTGCAGGGAAAAACTCTGAAAAGTGAATTTTTTTTAATGCAAAGTGCTTTTCTCCTCTGAAAGAGAGGAAATTTAGGTTAGATATATGGAAGTGGTGAGGGTGGTGAGGCATTGGCATAGGGTACCCAGAGAAGCTGTGGATGCCCCCACCCTGTCAGTGTTCAAGGCCAGGCTGGATGAAGCTCTGAGAAACCTGGTCTAGTGGAAGGTGTCCCTGCTCCTGGCAGGGGGCTTGAAATGAGATGATCTTTTAGGTCCCTTCCAGCACAACCCTTTCTCTGATTCCATGAAAATAAACTCATTAGAGAGGAAGAGCTGAAGGCAGTTTTTCTAATTGCTCTCCCAGACACATCCTACCTTCTCCTCAACAAAATGAGCAGCCACACCAGCAATCTCCATGTAGTCACAAACATGAAATGGTCTATTGCTGCTGACTGGTTTTCTGCTGCACTTTATTAGCTCCCATACAAACATAATCCTTTTCTTCTTTTTTTTTTTCAGCAAAACATGGGATACCAACAGCTTTACCAACAGCCACCTCTATTAATGCACTGCTGGGATCGGCGGGGGGGGGGTTTCCTCCATACTCCTGCTGAGTGTCCAGAGGGGGAAGCTCCCAGCAGCTGGGCTGCCTCTCCCTGTGGCTTGCAGCACAGTGACTGCCCACTACAGCTGTATTCCCACGGGCATTTTTAATTAGACAGACTTGTGAAGTGATATGCCTGGAAGCACCAGCTTCAGCAAGCATCAAGTTTTATTTTTGCAGTCCTTAAGGCTTTAATGTACAGGACAAACGACAGTTTGGGCTACAATTGCTCTGCCTTTCCTCCATTCTTTCCAAAGACAACATGCCTAGGACTGTATTTAGGAGTTTACACTGCCTGTGTAAAAGAGTCTTGCAAAACCAGTTGTTGGGCAAGTCCCTGCTGAAGGGCATCAACCCAGGAGCTGCCCTGGAGCCTGGGTCTGTTCAAACCATTCTGGTTCTTGCATGTAGGAAAGGTATTTAGATACACAGAGAGAGCATCACAAAAGGATGAGCTGTGGCCTTTTCATCAAAATTCAGGTCTCATCATGCCTGTGCACACTGTTGTGACTGGAGAATTAGCAAAACAACATCACTTCAAGGATAAATGATAGTGAAGGACTCTGGGAGGTGGAAAGGATTTTAGGCAGGTTTGCATTTTGTTTGTCTGCTCTTCCCCTTTTTCCCATGCCCTTATCTAACAGCCACAGCTAAAGGAAAGTCCCCTTCAGTCCCCCTGACAACAGCTGGAGTCTAAGGACAAGAAGGGGAACAATATGCTGGTCTCAGATTGCTCTTTCTTTGTGCAGCCTGCCCAGGGGCTGCCTCGTTTGCTGCCCTCTGCACCAGTCCACTCTCTGTGTGCCAACAGGGGCATATGTTGTTTTTGTTAGGCAGTTACATAAACTGAGGGCCAGACAGATTAAGGATTTGCCTGTTCCCAAATGTCTGACTGCAGGTGGTTGTCTGGAAAATGATGGATGCAAGTGTTGCTGCTGGTAGGGAGCCTTGTGTGGGTTCAGGGTGACATCCAGAGGGGCATTTGTGCATAGGCTGTCCTAGAGGCATGGCTGCCCTGAGCAAGCTCCATGTTTAGCACCAGCAGCCCCAAGCTGTCACACCCCTGGCCTTCAGAGCAGACCCCCACTCACTGCTGTGCACATGGTGGGCAGTGTAGGAATGAGCCTGCTGATATCCAGATCCCCTCCTTCCCCCCCGCCCCGCGTCTCCTCTAATCACTCAATAAAAGAAATGTCTGCCCCCAAGCCATATCCAGCCTGTTGTCCTTATACACAAGTGCCATATCTGGGTATTCTGCTAGTGGCATTTCATAGCAGATTTCTAAGATTTCTATTTACAAGTGCAGGACATGGAAAGCAAGAGCATGAGGACCATCCAATGAGAAAATATCCCCTCAGCAATAAGGAGCTCAGAGAAACCCCTCAGCAATGCAGCCTTTGTAGGCAATTTCCCCTCTTTCTCCTGGAAAAGAAGTTGGAAAAAATACTCCACATGAACCCTACCAAAGCCTCAGGAGAGCTGTTGCTCAGGGCAAAAGAGATCAGCTCTTCCCCGCTGGCGAGATCTCCTCTGATCAACATAGCCTGAAACATTCCTATCTTTCCCACCTTACTCCTTCCCCTTCCCTAAAAAAGGATGTTCACAGACAGGGCAGCAGCTGGAAGCTTTCAGCGACTCAGTGACACATTTGAGCACTCAAATGAGATGTGTGTTTGAGCAGAAGGGTGAAATAGAGCAGTAAGGTCAAAAATATTTGTGACATTAAAGAATAAAAAAAAATCCTCCCATGGATGATATCTTTTGCTCTTTTAAATACTACAGTAACTCAGTATTTGGAAGAAAGAGTGAGAGATCAAAGGAAAAGAAACAAAAAAGAAAGATTGTGGAGTCTTAAGAAGGGTAAAGAGACAATGATTGCAATAATTGAATATTTAACCACCACCTTTCCAAAAGATCTGTCTAATCCACTACTGGATAATGCAGAATAAGAGTATACTCACCATTTAGAATGATGGCAAACATTACCTTGATTATTCTCTAGTGGCATTTCAGGTCTGGCAAGCAAACTTGAGGGATCTAAAAGCACACAGGAAGAAGAGAGATGGGTTTCATCCTCTGTCATTTCCCTGCATCATTTTTCCACAAAAAGATCTAAGTTTAGAAAGGAAGATGAAGGAAAATGCTCTTCTCTCACACACTTTCGAAGAAGTCCCCAGCACCTTCCTGGTGAGTATCTTTCTTCCACCACTGACCTTGTCAGGGAATCCTGCAGCTTTGTGCCACTGCTTTTCAGGAGCTCATCCGTGTCCTTCCCACCAGCCATGCCAAAGGCAGATTCCTCTCATCTGAGGTGGAAAAGGATCACCAACAGTAAGGGACTGGCTCTATCCCCAGGAAATAGGTGCTGGTACAGAGGAGCGTAACCAGCTTAGCATCAAACAGTGGAAACCAAAATTCCCAACAGAAATCATCCAGAAGCGTTGCTTACCTGGCCAGGCAGTGGCTGTGTCCTCCCTCCTGCTCATGAGGCTGCCCTTAGCCATACGAGTCAGTCTCTGAAAAGTTGGCATTTTTTTTCTCACAAGCTATCATTTAATGGCAGGAAAATCCTCTGTATCAGAGCAGGATTAGCGGAGATGGAAGAATGTGTCTGTCCTCTAAAGCTCCCAAAGCAAAACAGGGATTGCAGACGAACCAAACGGAGGCTTTCTCCCCTCTGCCAACCTGCTCTCCCCCCACCATTAAAAAAAAAAAAAAAACAGTCCAAAATTGGACTGCTGCCACTCAAACAGCATTGCTGAAAGTCATTACTCCACTCCCCATTATGTAATGGCAGAAGAGGTAGGAGAATGCTGCCTAAATGGAATTAAATTTGGGGGCAATCACAGGCTTATGGCTTGCCTGCACTGAGCTCTCCAAACAGACACAGCTTGAGACTCTCAACCCCCATGCACATTTTCCCAGCCCCAGCATGGCTCGCACACTACTAACAGGGTGCCAGTGGGCTTTGCTTCACTAGGAATTGCTCCTGAAGCACAAGGAGACACCAACAGCATCGGGAAAAGGGTCAGCAAACACAGGGAGCTTGCACTGTGTATATGGCCTTGACAATAATAAATTCTTGCCTGTCTGTTTGTTTTCCTTGTGATGCAGCAGTTGGTGCATGGAAATCATAAGGACAGCTTCTGTATGTGGTGATGTTTTAGCATTCAGGATGTGAATTGGAGTTTAAAGCCTTTTCTGACAGAATGATGATGGTTTCTTCAGAGAGTGGGGGCTGAATAAGTGAGTTATCTCAGCCTCCCATGCCTTAGGTAATTGCATTCACCATGTCAGAGGGAAAATAGCTCCACTCTTTATTTCCAAGTGAATAATTCTGCTTTATTTTTTTTCCCAGGAAATGGAATACCTGATGAATTTATGCCTGATACAGCAAGAAAGATTCAGCTGGGAACCAGCCTGCTGCTGCATAGCTCTTCCTGCAAATTAAAGCACACAGCTACATCAGGTTTATTTTGGTTTGGCTTTCCCTCAGTCTTAAGGCATCCGGCTGGCACCTCAGGAAATTTGTCTGTCCCAACAGTGTGTAAGCAGGCTGTGCTGGGGGCAGGCTGGAGGGGAGGGGTGGCCCATAGAGCACAGATTTTAGCTGAATTTTAGATTTTAAGCCTTTCCCCACCACCTGCTATAACAAACCCTTCAGCTTTGCACTTCAGTGCTTTGCACGGCGCTGTTTTGCAGAGGAGGAAAGAGATTTGCAAAGCCACAGACGGGCACATTGCAGCCTCCACCGCAGAGCTGAAGCTGCTGGAGACCTTGTGGTGACAGAACCAGCACCAGCTGCATCCTCACCAGTGCTGGGCCAGCTGCTGTTTGCCCTGGATGCCCTGGTTCCCATGGGAATACCAGGAAGCCACAACCTACCTGATCACAGAAAGCAGATCACTGACCTTTCAGCCATGAAGAAACTGAGAGGGGAGGAGGAGGAAGTGCTGTTCCCACTTCTTTCTTCCCCGGTATCTGCAAGAGCCTTATCAAGGGTACCAGGAATCATGTCTCTCCCCAGGTGCACACGTGCTGTCAGCAAGGTGGGAGCAGTGGGCGAGAAGGGTGTGTGGGGTTTGGGTACAAACTGAGCAGCTGGCAGCTCCCAGGGATTAGACCTGCAGCTCGGTTTACAAGGCAACACTAAACCCGCTCACGGGGAACGAGGAGAGGCTGGTCTGCACCGGGGCACCACATTTCTGTGAGATTTTGGGGCTCCCCTGTGCCTCGCTGCTCTTCTTCCAGGTGCACAGGTAAGGGCTGGAGGGATAGGACATGAAGGACCACGGAGCCTCGGGAAGCATTTTTGTGATCAGCAGAACCACCTCCCTCAGAGGAGCAGCTTGCAGGACCGACAAAACACATTCCCAATGAAGGGCACTGGGAACCTCTGCTATGCACAGCAGGTGGGTGGGGGCTGATGGGTTGGGGACTGGTGGGTTTGATAAAGTGGGAGCTGTGAGCACCTCAGCAGCCCCTTTGGTGGGGGGGAGGGACAGTGGCAGTAGGTGCCTACTGCGGAATCGGCAGCCACGGTGCTGATGAGGCGATGCTGCCGAAGACAGCTGCAGCAGCAGCTGGAGGAAGGCTGGCAGGGAACACCTCTCAGAGAGCTGCTGCAGCAGGCAGCCTCACCAGAGACCAGCACAGACAGTATTTGCTCCTGCAGGAGCTTCTGACAGCAGCTGTGCCATCAGCATCCACCCAACACACACAGTGCAGTGACTGCAGCCAGCCCAGCCCCACTCTGGATTTCCTACTGTGGCTGGAGGTCAAAAGGCTGGAAGAGCCCATGTCCTGCCCCATCATGAGCCCTCCCACCCCCAGCCTCACCAGCCACACTGTTCTGGCACACCCAGAGCTCCTGCCTGCCCAGCAGCAGCAGCAGCTCCACAGCTCTCAGCACTGTATTTCTCTGCACCATCCATGGGCAGGAGCCTTGCACACCTCCAGCACAGAGAAGACATTAACATCTCAGCCTATGCTGGGGGGAGTCTGGGGAGCTGGGAGTGGGAGGCAACTGAGGTCCCAGTTTCTAGGAAAGTTAGGGAGCATCACCCTGTGAGTGGCTTCAGCAGAGCACTGCAGGTGCACCAAGCAGGGCACCCAGTGCCCTTGTGAACTTCTGGCGACTCCTGACTCATTTCCTGATAACCCTTGGCCCTGAAAGGGCATGACAATGTGAGAAGGAGGCCTGAAAAGGAGAAGTTTCTTGTCATCTTAGGTAGGAAAACTTAAATACCAGAGTGTACATAAAGGAGACCAGCATGTATTCTCTAAAGAAACAAACTTGGGCTCTAAACCACACCTCAGCATTATTTAGAGCATGACTCATGGCTGGTTAATGCTGAGGGTTGAGCACACTAGAGATGTTCAGTGATGGGAAGCTGCTGTGGCTGCCAGGCTGGAAATAGTCGAAAGCTACAGACTGTGCTACTGCAGCTCTGTGCTGGTAAATTTTTTTGCCACCGAGAGTTCCTCCTCATGATCTATCCTGCTCTTTTTAATCTCTGGGAACTTGGAGAAGCCAGTGGGCAACAGAGCAGTGGAGACAAGACCAGAAAGCTGCAGAGATATGGTGCCACTGAAAAAAAAATCAATAGATGTTTATATCTGATCTTCCACCAAAAGGATTTGGAGAATTGAGTCCTGACTGAAGGAACCCACTCTGCTTCAGAGGAGTGGGCTGTGGGGACATAAACCTTGGCACAGCTTCACGAATTGGCAGTGAGGACAAGTCTGTCTTGCAGGGCAGTCCTGTGTGGACTCCGTGCAAAGACTGCTTCTAAAAGCCCATTTCTTCATGGCCAGGGGCATTTCAAGTGATGGTGACTTAAGGACAGGTTTGTAGGTAGCTCCTATCTCTAATATACATTGATATGATTTTAAATTATCACTGGGGACTGCTTCTTGCAGATTAAAATATTCCCGTTATTTTCCAAGTTTGTCCAAGAACAGTTCGTGGGACTCATTTTACCTAACTGGAGGTGAGAGGTCTCATCTCACCCACTTTAGCCACTTGTCTGTGGGCACCACCGTGGCCTGCAGCAGGGCTCACTTTCTCTGACAGAGGATGGCAAGACAGCCAAGGATGTGCAGCCTTGATGACACAGTGCTGGATTAGCTGGACCCCAAGCATTGCTCATCCAGATGCTTCCAGCCCAGTGCTGCCTTCCTCAGGGCAATGAAGGAGCAGAGCTGCTGGCCTGGCTCTGGTGGCTGAATCTCTTCACTCCCCTGGTTTTTATCTCTATCAGCTGCTTGCATTCATGGGACCAGTGCTGGGGGTGAGGTCCTCATGCCACAGAGCACCTGAGCCCCTCTGCCTTCCCCAGGCTTTGGTTTCCTGAGCTCCTGTAACAGTGATCACAGCTCAGTGCGTACTTCCCCTCTTCTCGCAGCCACATCTGAGCCTTTCCTGTGCTCGTAATCACCGGGGTGACCTTTGAAGGAGCTGCCTCAGCGTTTCTCAGCAGAGCTCCTGTTGTCAGCGCTGCCTGTGGGACCGGGCTGCACACAGCATGGTAGCACACAGCCCCGGCCGGGGTGAGTTTGGGGCAGGGAGGATGTGTCCTGTGGTAGGATTACAGAGATGTGAGCAGACAGGATGGACCAGTGTGGCCGTGCTGGGGTTTGCAGCTGCAGCACAGCCTGCACCGCCACCAGAAATAGCACTTGGTACACGCGTGATGTGGCTGCTCACAGGAGAAGCAGAAGCGGATGAGGAGCCAACCAGGACTTCAAGAGCAAGGAGCTGAAGAGATTTCCCTTGCTCAGAAGAAAGAATAAATTTCCATCTGCAGGCAGGGATTTCATTTTTGTGTAGACTGAGGCCACCAAACTTTGCTCAGGCATTAAGTTCCAGAGCTCCCTCAGAGCAGGCCCAGCCCCCTCAGGCTGCCATGCCATGTCCTTGTCATCCTGGCTGCTCCTGGTCCAACCCTGCAGGAGACCAACACCACTTCAAGACACCCTTGGACAGAAGAGCTGCTGTGGCTCCCCCCATGAGGTCCTCCCTGTGTATCCTCAGCAAGGAGGGCCTCAGGCTCACACCAGCCCCATTCACCCTCCAGCCTGAGCCATGTCCCCACCACGCACACACACCCCCACACACGGGCGGCCATCACAGAGCAGTCTGAGTGGGGACAGGTTCCTGACTGTGGACTGAGAGCATGTCACGATGCCCAAACCCAGCCCAAGGGCACAGCAGCTGGCAGCTGCCTCACAGCAGGCTGCCTGCAGCAGTAATCCTGCAGGAGGATTCTTCACCACCTGGTCTGTAGATGAGACAAGGCAGCCAGCAGCAGCACTTGGCAAGAAGTAGCCACCAAAAAGCCACTTACCCACGTGGAAAGTGGTGAATTAAAGCCAATAAAACAGCAGGAAGATAAGAAGGTCAAGCTGGGCACCAGATCTCAGCCCCAGCCCAGGTGCTGCCCGATGGCCAAGCCGTGCTGCCGGAGCGGGCCCAGGAGCCTGCAGCTGCAGCAGGAGCATTTTCTGAAAGGGAACAGCACACTCTAGGGTGGGCAGCCTGAAGCAGATGCAGTGCACAGCAAACCACAGGCGAGTGCACTCATCTGTCAGCCCAAACCTCTGCCAGCAGCCCTGTAAGACATCACACAGACCCCACACAAAGAGGACAAGCAGCCCTGGGGATGGCGTGTAGCTCCATCGAGGTCAAATCCTCCCACTGCTTGGCAAGGGCGGGACAAAGGTCCTCTCCATGTTTGTCCAGGCCACTGGGTTTTACATCAGCACGAGGTCTCTCCCAGCCCATCCTGCAGATGTGATTTCATGTCTCTCTCATGCCAATCAAACAATAACATTTCCAGCAAGAAAGGAGCAGCGAGGGCTGCTCTGCAGTGAGGGGCTGGGTGTTTGCCATGGAAGCAAGTTCCTGCTTCCCACTGCAGTATATGTGTATGGATGCAGTGCTGAAAAACATCATTTGGGCTGCTTGGTAACTCTTCACAATACCCAAAGCAGTCTTGGGGAAGGGGGGGAAGCTGGGCTCAGATCTGTATTAATTAAAACTGAAGAGGGACTGGAACCCATGTTTCCCACATCCACTCTGTGACTCTTGGCCTTGACAAAAACTGGCCAGCCATGCCCAGGGTTCTTTGTTCAGGGAAAAACCGCTGCTGTTGAAGCCTGAACAGGGCTGCATCATCTTCCTCTGCAGGGTGAGGGGAGCCCTGCCCTCCCTCCTGCCTTTGAGCAGCCCTGTTGTGCAGCTGGGCATCACCGGTGTCCAACATGTGTCCGAGGAGCAGCTGCTGCTCCCCTGTCACACAGCAGATGAGGATATCCAAGACTGGCAGCACCTGGACCTTCCAGCCTGCCCTTCCTGCTGAAGGTGGCACCTAAGGGTGCCAGCGATGTGGGCATGCACAGCCAGGGAGCCCTGGGAGAGTGTGGGCTCATGCTGCATTTTCCAGCAGCTGGGGAGCTGCTCTGCTCCGGTCCCTCTGTGGGGTCATTTCTATCCTGTGTAATTGTGCCAGGATGCTTCCCCTCCATGCCCCCTCATGCTTTGACCTGGAATGTGGTCAAGCAACTCAATGGACAATGTCCCATTTGCAAATCTATCAGGGTGGATTGACAGGGGACCTATGTGGTTTTTTGGTGTTGAATTATGCTAAAACTCAGTCTGGCACACCAACCCCAAATCAACCTCCTGACAGTAAGGCAAAGCTTTGGCAGATAAGCTGCTAAACTGGCCTGCAGGCATATGACTGACAGTCAGCACCTTTACACTCTAAAAATCCAGTCCACTTTCCATACAGTAGGTTCTTCTAAGACAGCCCGTCTTGGACTGTGTGTGGAGATTCTCCCTTGAGTGGGGATGCCACTTAGGGTTGCTCCTCCAGATTAAGAGAAAGAGATGTGCCCACTCTGAGTGTTGGTACAGTGAGTTACATCAATGTCTACTTAGTAACTGTTTCTTTTTGCTAGCTTTAATATAATTGCTTTAATTCAGTGCACTATATTATACTATACACTACTAGTAGTTTTAGCTTTTATACTGTGTAGTAAATAATTCTGATTAAGATCTTTTGTCTAATCATTTTTTCATAATAACTTGTTTGTTATAAATATATCTGATTTGCCATCTTTAAATCCTGCAGATCAAACTTACTTAAATTGCTGAAAGTCTGAAGCTAAGATTGGATCCAGCCACCCCCAGGGTCCTCTCTCTGAGGAGTTAAGAAAACAAGGGGGTCCCTTCTGCACCTTGTGACTCAGTGGCAAGGCTTCTCTAGTAAATTTTGTCTGAAGCTCCCACTCCCACCCAGGACAGTAACAGGGAGCTGCTTGTGTCCTGCTGAAGTCCTCATGCAATGCTGCTGCCCAAGGCAGTGACTCCTGCAGGTCCTTGTGATCTCATGGGAAGCCTGCACAGTGCTCACAGGAAGGCAAGGACATGGCAGTGAGTTCTGCTTAATTCCCCCTTAGTGCTCATGGGTCCATTCATCCTGATAAAGCTCCTCCACAGCCACATACAGGCAATGCACAATGAACTTGCACCCAGCTCTGCAAACACCTTTTGAAACAGCCTTTCTGCACTAAAGGCACAACAGGCCATACGTTATCCAAGCCAACAGCCCCCCCAGGTCTCACCAGACACTTTATTTACCTCCTGGTAATTCAGCTCTCCCACCTCTAGGACAGGATCAGTGCCACCTTCTCCCCACTGTATAGAGTCAATATTTGGGGCAGGTTCATCACTTCACCTGTCTCTGCTTAACTCAGGTATTTATGTCAGGATCCTGCTCTGTATCCAGGTCAAATACTTGGGAGAATGAACCAGAAGCCCTGGGACTCTTGGAGGAAGGGACCTGGGGGGCTGCAGCTGGGCTGCAATGTGATTTTTACTCCACCTGTCATGGCACTTTCTCCTGTCTGACTAAAACTTCTGAATGCAAAGTAACAAGAAGCACTGCAACATGCCAAGCAAACATAATTACCCAGTATAGATCTAAAATAGAATTCTGTTGTCTGTCAAAGATGCTGGCAGGCAGGAAAGGAGGAAAGCATCAGATCAGGAATAAACTCCAATACCACAACAACCAGCACATTAAACTGGAGGTTAGAGCAGTATACACTCACAGACTATCTGGAAGATTTGATAAATGAACTTACCATGCCTTACTGAATATGCAGTGGCTGTGCATTCTCTGAATATATCAAGCCCAGATGTGAAACATATCATTGCTCCAGGGCACACCAGAGGGGGATGGAGCAGTCACTGGGGTCAGGATCTGCCCTGGGGTCAGGAGCTGTGGCCATTGGGAGTCATCTGCCACCTTCACAAAGTCCATACACAAGGGGTTTAGATGCTCCAGCTCAGTAATGCAGCTACTCAAACATCCTGCACCTGACGTATGCAGAGTTTTTGCACGGGCCTAAGATGATTAAAGCTAGCAGAGATTGGGGGTGGGAGGGGAACAGCCACTGCAGGAGATAAGCTCACATGTACACCCACATATTCTGCGTCCCACTCCTTCCCTGCCTGTGCTTTTATGGGCTGCTGACACCTCCTCCTCCATACCAACCCTGGGCATTGCCAAAAAAAGCCCCCACAGCCATGACACAGCAAAGACAGCAGATCGCCCACACTGGGGTGTATTTATGGATCACAGAAGTACAGCACTTCTGCTCATGCAAAAGACTGTTTCCTGCCAGCTGCAGAAGTACCTGAGGGACAAGGAGTTCAGCATCTTTTTCTGAGACATCGAACTGATGGTGGCAGAAGGATGCAGCTCCTCTGCAGCAGGGCAAGTACACTCCTGGATAGGATCAGCACTGAGTCCCAAACCTAGCAACTGGCAAGGGGAAGAGAAAGCTCCACTCCTGCGAGCTTGACAGCAGCAGCACCACAGCCTGCTCATCCCCTAACCATTTCTGGGTTGCATCCAGGGATGCAGGTTGAGTTGGGTTCACGGGAGCCTGCAGGCAGGCGGGGGAAACCCTCTGTGCTCTTGTCAGAGAAGCTGTGTCCCAGCAGCTGAGCTTTAGCCATGAGTGTGTTGCAACAAGCTGTTGGAGCTAGTGTGCCCAGTTTGAGTTATAACAGAGAGTAGAGTATCTGCCCTCCTTGTATGGTGGGAAGCAAATAAATGAGGGGGCAAAAGACACGTGTGGGAAATGCGATGGAGGGCCAGACATTCAGCATTAAAAATAAATCACACTGGGGCTCTGCAAGATACAAGATCCCTCAAAAAACCTGTGTTCCACCCAGATTTTCTCACTGTGATTAGCATTTCCCTTTGATTTCAGCAGCACTTTCATACTTCCCTGAGCCTTACTGGGCCGTACAGGGGAGACGCATTTGGTACATGAGGGTGTGGGAGGGGGAAGGAGCTGCTGGGCCACATCGGGCAGCACCTCTGGGGCATCCAAAACATCCTCTCTCTCCTTGGCACTCTGAGCAGTCACAGCAGCCACTCAGGTACACTTGGTGAGAGCCTCTCCAGTCTCTCTCTCACCAGAGCAATGCACTCACCAGTGACACAGAAATGCTTCCCTTGGATAGGGAAACCTCACTGCTTGGGGCTGCAATTGGTGCAGTTTAAAATTTGCAAAATAAAGAGCAGACTGTGGAAGCAATGGATAAAAGCACCAAGCTGGGATGCTCTCAGTATTATTTGGGGTAGATGCTCAGTGGGTGCCTTGACAGACCATCCCATTGAGTCTGGGGGATCCTACCAGTGCCTCAAGCTGGCTGTGTGTTGCTTGAGACTCTCCAGTTAAAGGGCTACAGCACCAGGCCTCAGCTCAGGGTGTGGAGAAGAAAAGCACACACAGGGCCCTCACAGCTCAATGGGCAGCAGCATCCCCTGGGGAACAGGATGAGCAGCCAGGGCACTGGCACAGCACAGAGAGGTTAGCTTGTGCCAGAAAAGCCCAGATCTGGACACACCTTGCCTGAGACCCACCCCTGTGCCTCTGGGGCTGTGCCAGGCAGGAGCACCTGTATTTGGGTGGCTCTATTCACAAGAGACCTAAAAAAGATTAAGTATATGCCAGGGAATGTCAGCAGCATGGATGCTGAAACACCCTCCAGGTTCTGGGCCTGAATGTTTGATCAGAAGTGTTTTGTGAGACCCAGGCAGATGACCCTGAAGGACATCTAAACATTTTATTTATTCAAGCCTGGAATGTGCCTATCACTTTTCCATGACAAAGTCTGCAGGGTGTTTGCCTTTTGTCCATCATGCCTGTGCATGACCAACCAGCCCAGTCCAAATGGGCTCCGTCAGGTGTCACTGGGACTGCTCACAGCCCTGATTTCCTGCAGGGAGCCCAGCCCTGCAGCCTCCCCAGCAAGTGCTCTGAGCTCTGTCCCAAGCCAGCCTGAATTGAGCCTTTCCACCCCGACCCTGGGAGCGTGCAAGGACAAACTGTGCAGCACAGCAAACCCTTAACATCAGCAACATCAGCCACAGGCTGGACAAGCAGCAGCTTTTTCAGTGCTTGCCTGATGAGCAGCAGCCCCAAGAGCAGCAGCCCCAAGCTTCAGGAGAGCCAAACCCACCCCACCACCTCCCCTAGAGAAGCGCCCCACCAACAGAAGCCATGGGCCAGCACGGATCAAAAGGGGACTATCCCCCCCTCCTGTTGAAACCATGACATTGTGCAGCAGAACGAATAAATAATGCCAGCAGCCTCTGGCAGTGAAAGAGAAGATGGGATTTGCAAACACTTCCGGGGGGGATGGTGGGGGGAAGCATCGCCTTCTGTTTCCTGGGCAGCTTCTGCATTTTGCACTGAACAAATCCGTAGGTGAAATACAGCAGCAGCCTCAGGGGCAGAGAGGAGAGCCCAGGGAAGTTCCCCCCTCCACCATCAAAGCCCTCGCATGCAGCCGTCACACTGCAACCCCTCTGAGCCACTGCCCCGGGCCCCGCGCCCGACACTCCGCAGATAAAAAATCGGCGCTCAGAGACTTTGGGCACCAGCAGAGCAGAAGCTGCAAAGGTCACAGTCTTGCACTGTAATTATTTTTGGAGTGGGTTTTTTGTCTTTCATCTCTCCCAGGCCCATGCAAAGTCCCCAGCAGAAGTGGGGAGGGAACCATCTCTGCAGGAGGTCCCGTGGGCGTTGTCAGACCCCTGCCTTAGCCTGTGCTCCATACATAAAAGGGGAAATGTTAACATTAACAGAAAATCAAATCAAAAGGCTCCAGTGTCTCCTTTTAATCAAATCTGACATAAGGCAAGAAAGCTTAACTAGGGCCTAGAAGAGCACTAATTATCAAATGGAAAATTAACAGGTAATTTGTCTCTAATGTGAGCTGATAATTTGTAGGGGAGGAATTCATTAAATGGGGGAATTAAATCACCAAGAATTTGCGGAGTGACCACTTCTGATGGGATTCAGTTAATGAGCTATCTGATAGTCATGTCAGGTTTCATTTTCTTCTCCTCTGGACACAAGGGGAGAGACAGAGAACAGGAAATTACTGCAGTGCTCCCTCTCCCAGGCTGCAGAGGTGCTTGCACCTTGCTGAGCCTCACCCTTTTGTCCTGACAAAACCGGAGCAAACCAAAAGCCAAAAGCAGACCACTAGCAAAACACAGTAAAAAAAAAAATATATATATATATATATA
>VZSE01012282.1:605360-637619 GCA_013398275.1 Promerops cafer
TATATATAAAAAAATAAAAAAAAAATAAAAATTTTAAAAAATATTAGTAGGTGAGAGAGAAGGAAGTTTGCTTTAGAGGAAGGGCCCTCAGGACCACAATGCACCCTCGGGCCCAAACTTGGTGCCAAAGCAGCGACACAGTGAACTGGAGTCGAAGTGTGGTGCCAGTGCCCTCCAGCAAAGAGTGGGGTGAAAGGTGAGTGTCCCGCCCTTGGGAACAAGAAAACAAACTCATTTTGCTTTGGATTTCAGCCTTGCCCGAGCTCTTCCTCTGTCCTGAGCAATGGATGGGGGGTGAGGCTCCTCCATGGCCACCAAGATGCCTCAGGCTGGGTGCGGGCACACAACCTCACTGCTGTCTAATTAGACAGAGCAATGTTTATGTCAGTGTCATACTTTTAATGACAGCTCTGTGCCAGCTGCAGGAAGAGAAATGATCTCCAGCCTTGCAGAAAGACAGAGCCGCATGGGCAGACACCACCTGATCTCTTACAAAGCCTGCCAGCACAAAAATAACTTCTCAGAAACACTCGAACACATCTGAACAAGCAGAATGAGCCAATATCACATCAGCACTTTGTATCACAGGGCTGCAGCACTTGTGATCCAGCCTCCAGAGCCCTACATTTGGATTTGCTGCATTCTTCAGATCAGTGTCTGAGCTCACCTACTTTGAGTTCTGCCAACTCATTGCAGCATTATGTGCCAAATTCTCTAACCACCCTCCTGGATGGAAAAACACAAGCATTTACACTTCAGGGCAGTGACTGATTTGTGGCACCTATAATGGGTGAGGCTCTGCAAGTGAAATAATACCGTGCAATCTGGGTGGAACTGAGCAGGGAAGTTACATTATCCACGTCATTCACAGGCTGTGTTTTTCCTCATGTGAACTGAGGTTAAAGGAGGCAAACTGAAAGCAAGTGGAATTCACTGCTGCTGATTTGTAAAATGATTCTCCAAGTATCAGGGTTTTCCCTGATACTGCACATACTTGCTGCAGTAACACAAACTGATAGCTGAGACGTTGCAGTTTATGCCTGAATGACAATAATAATAATAATAATAATAATAAAGCAAAACATGAGACCTGTCAGCGCCTGCTAGCCAGTTCACATTACAGAACAAAATATTCTCTCCTGGAACATGCTGGGTCTTATGCAGATTCAACTTTTCTGGGTGACGCAAATGCTGTAAAAACAACTCTGAGTCATAGAATAAAATCACATAATTCCCCAAAGCCAAATAAGGACAGAATTCAGCCCACACAGCTCTGACTTCCCATATTCCTGGTAGTAGCAATTTTGTTTATCTTCCGTTGTAAATGATACCGTTTCCTTGCTCTCACAGAAAATCTTGCATTTCTTTCAAAAGCCACAGTTGGTGTAAATACTGGTATTGTAAAAAATAAAGTTACATCCCAGTATCTGCAAGGCCTAGTGTAAAAAGCCTGTTATGTGCTCTCTGGGACTGGCTTTGCTAATTGGTATGAAGTCTTTATGAGGAACCAGGAAGGCATTCTCTCAGACTGCCTGTAGTTTTATTTTGATATATTTTTCACCAGGAGTTCATTTACAGCCCATTAGAGCCAGGCTTGGGTATTTTATGAATGTAATAGAGCAGCACGCAAAGAGCACTTAATGCCTTAAGTCTTTGGAAGACTTTTTAATTTTGAAACACAACTGGATTGTTTCACCACCAGATTTCTTGTGCACTGAAGTGGGTAAGGCCTTGGGCAAACAGCTTTGCAGCATGTAAATAAAGCTTTCAGACTTGATCTGTGTGTGGTGTAAAGCACCATCACTCTGCTCTTGTCATTTTGCATCAGCAGCTGCTGAGTTTTCCACTTTGAAACCTTAGGGACGTTTTATTAATTGGGAGGGGGGAGTTGTATGCAATAAACAGGATGTGATGTATTTGCAGTACATGCAAGCATATTGTTTTATTTGTTTTCCTTCTCCCTGGCTTAACAGCACCTGAGCTGAGCTGTGCTGGAAATCCAGGGTGCAATGTTCACACGGCAATGCATCACAAGCTTGATCTAACTGCACACAGCAGTGAGAACCTCTTGTGTCCTTTCTAGCTGCTGACTGCTCCCTTTGGGGTCCCGCTTGGAAGGCAGTGACACAGCCCTGGCTCTGCATTTTGCAAGGCAACAGCCTTTTCGAGCAGGTGAGAATGCAGCAGTGTGTGCAGAGTTGCTGGCCCATGACTGACACTCGTGATACTGATACACTGATCCCTGATAAGATATGCACACACTCCTGGGCACTGGAAGCCATTAAGGCAGCAAAGCCAGGACATGCTTAAAGTGTGGGACTTGTAAGTCAGAAAGAACAAACTGTGCTGTGACCTACCAGAGCCTTAATGCTGCAGCTTCAGCCAGCCAAGCCATGCTTGCACAGCTGCACCCCTTGTCAGCTTTCTGTTCAGTGATCCCTCTTTCTCTTCCCTGCTCCTGTCTTCCAAGTTACCACTAGTAACTGAATATATTTACTGAATATAACCAAGGTCTCCAAGAACCTCATGCACATTTGACATTTTTGTGCTGAACAGTAACGTTTATGTAATTGAGGCATGTTTTTCCACTGCTGTGTTTTAAACACAGTAAATTCAGTTTGGTTTTAACGCTGTTTTTTTCCTGAAAGGTCTACCAGGTCTCTAACAGAAGCTTTATCACTAGCATGTCACTTGAGGAAAAGCAAAAGTAGTGATTTATTCAGCCCCTTTAAAACTCCTGTATCATTAAATCCAATGTAGCTCAAATGTTTGAGAAGCGTTGAGAGGAAAATATGTCTCTATTAAGGCTCCAAGACACTTGTCTTTCTGATTAAGTAAAAATAATTTAATACTTCTGAGATCTCCCACACCATATTCTTCTGAGAGGAAAGGCAGGAAACAGTCTATCTGATGTTCCCTATTTGGGGAGAAATAGAAATACTTCAGAGCTCCTTTAACTATCACAAGCTAGCTAAGAAGAAATGATTGGGGTTTTTTTTACTTTTTTGCCAGGTTTAATCCACTGATAAGCCTGGAAAACTCAGTGCTTTCACCTGGGACTGACATGAGAGGACAACTGAAAGTTGCAGATAATCATCCCTAAACAAGAGAAGGGGCATCATTAGTACCCAGCCATCCAGGCACAGTATCTGTGGTGCTGTGTATGAGGTAAAGGGGGACACAGCAGTGACTCCACTAGGGCAAATGACACATGTAATTCAGCAATGGCTATTGGAACCAGTTAGCAGCTTACAGAAATTTCCCCAAAATACTGTTATTCATCTGCCTAACTTGTGCTGTCATAAATACACTATACAGGGGTTTGTTGTAAGGGCTGGCCTTTCTTTTCCATCAAAGGGAAGGTCATATATTGAGATGTCATCAAATGGCCTGCACAGCAAATTGGCAGCAAGCCTTTTGGCCCAAACATTTGATTCTATACCTGTGAATAGACACCATGATGCAGTCTGATGTTTACAGTCCAGGAAGGTCACTGGAGGACTCTTCCCCTATCAAGCTAGACATAGCCATGTCCTATTTTAGCCTTGCACATAGAAGACTGCAGTGCAAACACTGCAAGGCATTTCCAGGCTGCTGATGGATTTTACTTCCTTTTGTCTTTTATCTCCTGGAAGAAGCTGCACCTCCATCTCTCAGCTGTGACAGATGAGGGGCGATGTGTTCATAAATGGCACAGGCTGGAGTGAGCACTGACACCAGCACTGGCTGTGACTGCAGAGGCCACTGGTGGCCCCTTCAGTCACTCATCACACCATGGGCGTGTGCAGGTTCACAGCTGGCTTGATGAATATTTTAAACAACTGGGTTTTTGCCAAGTCAGAACACATTCACAAATGGAGAGATCATCTCAGGGCAAAGCCTGCCCAGGAAAAAGCCTGTTTCTAATTTGGCACTGCAGCTTGGAGCAAGAGGGTTCAGATCCCAGGACTGCCACAGCTGGAGTCTGTTTATGGAGGAGGTTTAAAACACAGCCTTAGCTAATCCCTGAATTTCCTACAGCAAAGTGTAAAACACTGCTTGTTTATTCCCCCAGACAGGAATTTCACCAGCTCAGGTCTGTAACAACTGATTACAGTTTGCCAGCCACACTCTCACAGCTCACAGGTGAGACCAGATGAAGACCTAGGAGAGCACTATGAAACGACCTCTCTAAGAAGCTCTCATTAGCATCAGTCACTGAATTACAGAGTTAAACCTCCCTGCTCCCATGACTAATCCTATGGATTTGCATGGCAATTCAGATAAGATGCTACTTTCCTAGATGCTGTACAAACACGGAACAAAAGGCTGCAGGACATCACAGATGTCCTGGGACTGTGTTCCTGCTTTCCTACGAGTTTCCCCAGGTTTCCTGTTATGCCGTGTGTCCTTTGCAAGGAGTGGCTGGCACGTACACTGTCACCCTCCAGAGGGATGATCCCAGAGAGGTTTGCTCAGAGAGGTGCTCTTCCTATTCCTGGAAGGGTTCAAGGCCAGGCTGGATGGGGCCCTGAGCAACTTGGTCTAGTGCAAAGTTCCCAGGCCATGGCAGGGAGGTTGGAACTGCGTGGATCTTTAGGGTCCCCCCCAACCCTAACCTTTCTATGATCCCATTTGGGCAAAGGAGGTAAATAATGGAAAGGAGACATAATCCACAGCTGACAAAGTGGGATGAGGTATAAAAAGATGGACCAAGAAAGAGTTTATGCAGGAGTTCTGTGGTGTTAAAACCAAAGCACCTGGCAACAAGGTAAGTGAGGGACAATGAAACAGATGGAAGAAGTTTGGAGCCTGGTACCTGGGCAGTTCTCTGCCTTACACTCCTGAGTGCTCTGGGGCCTCAGATTTCCCCTGAAGTTTCTTCAGTCCATTGGAACACAGGGGAACACATGAGCAGCTGTAACACACGTGACACATGACTGCACACCAAAACAGGAAAGCTGGAAGGGAAGAGTGAAAAGTTGTATTTGAACGTGCAAAATGCTTGTCCAAGACAAACTGAAGTATCCTCGGTTAAAAAGGAAGGACTCCTGCACCGTTTAAGAGCCCACCTCCAAAACTAACATCCAGTTTCCCATCCACAAGTTGTCAATTTCGAACAGACTGAGCAATCTGAGCAATCTGAGCAGACAGGTCTGTCTCTGCTCCCCTGGGTAACCATCTGCTGTGTGTGACTGTAGAGTGTGAGGGGCTACAGCCCTTGAAGAACAGCACCTTTAATCAAAAGCTGAGCTCTCAGCTAGATGAAGAGGCACTGGGCTATATTAAAGATTAATGTTAGAAATTGAAGCATAAATTAAACTCACTGTTGGCTATATGGTGTTGAATTTGAAAATGAATTAATTTCTCATCACATGAAAGGGTCTTGAGCACTATCTCTGGGATTTTTAGTGTCTCCCACTAAAGGACAGTAGTTTTACGTTATTTTAACAGCTATAAGTCAGCTAGGACAAGCCTGGCTCCTGTCTAGCCTGGTTTACTGGCACTTCACAATGCAAATATGCATCCTGCACCAGCTGGGCCGTGGAAACTTGAGGTGACATGGGAAGGAATGTTCTGACACTGAGGCACTCCATTCCTGCCCATCAGCAATCACCCTGCCAAGCCTGATGTCCTTCTCTACTGTACTGAAATCACTGTTTCTTCACTCCCTAGCTGCTTCTTTTCCAGTTTGATCTGCAAGAACCTGAACATGTTTCTTTCCTGCCTGCTCCTTTATTAACATTGTCATATTATCCTACAGGTAAGCTTCCCAGCATACTTGAAAATGTGCTCTGAAAGTCACTGGTGACACAATGTACAAGAACAACAGAAATCAAACCCATCAACACATTCATTTTAGCTGCTGCTTTGTTCACTCTCCCATGCCCAGCACTATTCCAGGCCAGAACTCCTTAGTGATTCCAGCAGAACTACCAGAGTGGGAACTTTCTGCTGGGAGAAAAGGAGAAGTACAGCCCCCTCCAGACTAATTCTGAGGGCAGCACCACAGGTTAAATCAGGCTGGGTGGAAGGTGTCACCCCAGAGCTACAAGGTTTTCCTCACCTCCCAGTCCAAGGAAACACAAATTTGAACTTCAAGGGGGATAATGGGAATAACATCAGCCACTCACAAGTTAAATGGCTAAACCCCCACTATGAGAAAGAAATAGATAATTTCTGTATCAAGAAGATCATTTTAGTGATGCTCAAAAGAAAAACGTGGTATGTACCTTGTGAGCAGGGGGTACTGTGGAATGCTCTGCATGGAAAGCCAGGGAAAGACTCACTTCCACCACTTCAGTCTCAGTATTTTTCTCACTTCGTCTCTTGCCAGCACGAACTGATCCAGGACATTTTCTCTACCCACAAAGCTGATCAAGCACATCCTCCTGCCAGCCTGCAAGCGTCAGCAGCCAGCTTGCACCAGTGCCAGCACACACAGCTGCCATCCCTCCTCCCTCCCCCACGAGCGTCTCCGCTGCTCCCAGCCAGCCCCCACGGCACACGGATGGGGACACAGACTGGGATCTGTCCCGTGACTATAAGCAGGAAGATCCAAAGCTTTGATCTCATTCCCACTCTGCTTTTGACGTCGGAGGACAAAGCCTACGCTGCAATTTCCACAGCAAGGCTGAGCTGCTTCTCCCCAGCAGGTGTCAGACCCTCTGCAAATCTCACTTAGAGCAGCCAGAACCAACCCCATGACTGAGCA
This sequence comes from Promerops cafer, assembly GCA_013398275.1. NCBI lineage: Eukaryota > Metazoa > Chordata > Aves > Passeriformes > Nectariniidae > Promerops > Promerops cafer. The sequence continues at coordinate 612,055 of VZSE01012282.1, forward strand.
CCTGCTGCCTTCAAGGCTTGAGAAAGTCCCCTCCTCCAGACAAGCCCCTTGACACAGCAGAGGAAGGATCGTTCTCAGCTGCCCACCAGGAACTCCCCACCAGGAGTGGTGAGAGCTGCTGAAATTTCTTCCCACTCAGCATCAGCAGGAAACTTTCAAGAAAATGGTGGTGAAGGTATAGCAAGAGCAAGGATGAATCTGGGACTCAGGGATTGCCTTGACCCATGTGCAGAACCTGGCACATGGCCTTGTTGAACCTCATGAGGTTCTCATGGTCCTGCTTGTCACCTTGTCACCTGCACAGCTCCCTTGCAAGGCACGGCAGAAACAGCACCCCATGAGCCTCAGTAATTCCCCTCTGGGATCCATGGCACATGCTGCAATGGTCTGGAGTTCCAGTTTCCAGCAAGGAAAAGATGTTCCTGCCCTCTAAGGCAAAGCACCAAAAGGGCTGAAACCCAAGCAGAGCAAGATCTTACAATGACATCTCACAGCCAGCCTTCATAACCTTAATCCAGGGCTGTTTCAGCACATGGACTGGGAAAAAAAAAATCAGGGGAGGGTTTTTGGCTGGAGCTGCCATGGGTAAAGACAGACACTATGAAAAAAACAGAGCAGGCAAAGAAAAGCAGAAGAGAAAGGAGGACACAAAGAGCACTAAGTTGAGAAGGTGCCACTCTGAAAACCAAAGTGGAATTGCCTGAAAAGGAAGGGGACAGAAATCAAGAATTCTGAAACTTTTATTTACTACCCAAATACAATTTCCTCCCTTGATAACAAACCTCCTCCTGATAACAGCAGTCATCCAGCATGGTTTTCAGAAAGTGCTTGGTTCAGAATGGATGTTGCAGGCTGCAGACACAATGAAACTCGGAATGGTGTTTTTGCTCCTTCTGGGCACTTTGACACCCTCAGGAGAGGAGATACCAGGAGGAAAAGGGCAGCTTGTGTTCACCCTTCAGTAGAACAATGGGGCAAAAAGGTCTTGAGATCTCTGCAGCTGCTCCCTCAGGGATGTGAAGGCTGATGCCAGACCCCAAGGGTCACATTAAGGGGTGCCTTCAGGCAGTTGTTGGGTATTGAGGGGCAGCATGGCAATGTTATTCACTGGGCTTTGTAATTCTGCCACAAGCCAGGTGAGTAGGCCTCGGCCTCCTGGACACAAAGATTGTGATCTTTCTCTTTTGGGGGGAAAAGCCAGGCCCATTGGTAGCCAAAGCCCAGTGCCCTCAGGTGACACTAGCAGGGTTCTCTACTGCATGAAAAGATGTGAGGGGCTGTTCCCTAACTCTTTGGAGTTGTTGCTTAGTGTGCAAACAGCACCCCTCAGTAGCACCGAGGGAAGGGGAAACCTTTTGTTGTATGAAAACCAACAAAACCTCTGAGTTTGAGACTGAAGCCTTTGCCTGGCTGCTGAACGCCTCTCCTGCCCCACTCTCCTAAGCAAAGTCCCCCTTTTTGCCCAACCTTGGTGCTCTTCTCATCCCGTTCTGCTCGTGCTGGGCTGTGGGGCAGCGTGTCAGCAGAGTTGTGCTGCCGAGATTTCTTCCCACTCAGCATCTGCAGCGAACTCCTTTCAAGAAAGCAGTGGTGAAGGCATAGCAAGAGCCAGGATGCTTTGGAAATGCTGCCTCAACTGTCTCTTGTGAGCTTGGAAAAGTGCTTTGCCAAGAGCATTAATTGAGATGATGTAACACTAGTGTTGGCCTCAGCAGAATCAGCCTTGCACAGTGCACAGAAGGAGACAAATTAACCAGCAGCTTAAAGGACCACTTTTGCTCTTGAAAATCCAATAGACAGTTTCTCTCCATTTCTGACACCAGGATGGGGCTATAAATCAGATATATTCTACATACTGAACACATAAGCTGCTGAGGCTGTACTTTTGTAAATTGATGCTAACTTTGTAAAATGAAAATATAAAACAGTACAGTGAATAGCAAGGCAAAACAGGGTCCCTGCTGCTCACTGTAGCTAAAATAAGATTTTTCTTGTCAGGTGTCACCCACACACAGGAGCCCTGAACCTACAGCACCCAAGTCCGAACTGGTGACAGGCACTACAGATGTTGAATCACACTGTGACAAAGCAAATGGTGTCACAAACTGATATGAAGTGACCACAGAGCTGGACAGCAGTTGTTCAACAAAACTGTTCTGTGGCCGTTAGAAAATGCTGATACTTGAAAAAACATTTATAAGGCAGGGCAATTGTGAAAACTGGTTCAAAATTGCCAAATGTCAATTCTTTAAAAGGGTATGTTTTGAGAATTGGATTTAGAAACTAAAACCATTTTACTGCAATTTTTAATAAAGGAAGCAGTAGAACAAAGCCCAAAGCTATCAACCAACCCAGACTTTACGTTACATCAAAGACATTCTATTTTGATCTGTATTGGCAAGGAGGAAAAATTTTAATTTTAAAGTTGGACGATTCCATGGAAAAGGAAAAACATTTCATCCAGGTCTAATTTTAATAACACAGCATAGTCTAGTAAATAAAATTAAATATAAAATGTAAATAAAAACCAGCCTCTTCCTCATTTTGGAGGTTTATCAGTCACTGCACTCTTGTTATTCTTATGCTATTGATAAATAATAGTAAAAAATCCTAAGCAGCAGTATCTTCTCCTGAACTGATGAGAATTCAAATACCAAGTAGTTCATAAAGCAGTTTTTGAGGACTACATGCAAATTTGACAGCCATATCCATTTGCAGTTCTGCTAGCTACTGCTCTAGGCTGAAAGAATTCAATGACCCAGCAGAGCTATGTTTAAATAACCTACAGTAACAAACCTGCTGAGAAAAGCCTTGCACAGCCATATTCCTGCTGCTATTACTTATCCGATGCTGCCTGAGCAGCCCTGCAAACTATTCCTCTAGAAGTAGGACTGTGGGAGGAGGAACATTAAGGGAAACAACAGTATGGAAAATTTCTGACTTTTGAGAAGGCAGGTGGATCTCTGAAGTTACCCAAACCAAGCAGAGGTTGCAGATGGTGGACAGAGTTTGGCAAAAAAGGAAGGGTTACCTGGTTCAGAAGTATGAGGGCAGGTCTTTGGGACTCAGAGGGAAATCTAAGTTCCTGGGCTTAGTAGAAAGAGTCAGGGAAGACAGAAGGAAAACAAAATGCTTTCAAGCCAGTGGGACAAATGGCACAAACACAAAGCAGTAAATGACTGGTGGTCCCCAGCTCCATGGCTGGCAATTTAACACCATAGCTACACACTGATGGATACAAAACTAAGCACAGCAGTAATCTCTAATCATAGAGAATCTGGTGACTGCAAATAGAAAACCACTCCAACAGCCAAGGTTGAGTGCACCACAAAAAGGAATTTGGGTTTCCAGTTGAACCATCCGTGTGGAAACACATTCCTTGTCCCTAAACCTAATTTATAATTAATTCACATAATTCTGTATAAGTCCTAATCTAAACTGCTTTCAGATATTTCCATTGCTCAAGTTCCATCTCCAATCCAATGCCTTCAGCACAAGAACTGGAACTGAGGTAGGGATGAACCTGTACCTGGTGTCTACAGCCTGCCCACATGGGCTTCAGTCAAGACAGATGATCAGACTTCTAAACCAAAACTGTGCCAATAATATTTAAAGTACTGGTCAGAGTAGTATGATCCTTTCCTGACATGGGAGGGAGACCCCAGTATCCAAACTAAAAAGCATGATTTGACCTCTGGTGCATCCCAGAGTCTCCACTAAGCTAGCAAGGCCCTAGAGAAGTGGCTGCTGCTATCAGACAGACATTCTTTGAGCATACATCAACAACCAGAGATGTCCTGATGCTTCCAGCTTGTTAAGACATTCGTAATCCTACAGCACAGCCCAGGCCACAGAATTCAGCAGGGCATTGCAAGGTTCAACTCTATTTGCTGTGAGTTTTGGGGATGCTGTCATGGACTGCAGCACTGAAACTGTCACCAGTCTGTGCAGGGCTCCTGACAAGGGCATTTCAAAGTCACAATTAACTCGTTTGAAAACGTCAGAGTTGAGACCTCAGACTTTTATAGCAAAGGAAGCAAAAGTAAATCACTCTGGTGCTAAACCAAAGATCAAAGAGCAGTAGCAGGAAACCTCCTAAAACCCTGGTGACCACCACAAGGCTCATCCTGCAGGGGGAACTCTGATTCCAAGGGAGTTATTACTGAAGGGTAACGAGTCCCAAGGCACAGGCAGTGGCTGCAGGCTGAGTGGAAGTTCCCATGCTATGACCAGGAGCCTGGGCTGCTCCCAGATCCCCAGGTCATTGTGAGAGGAAGCTGATGTTTGTGCTGCCAGAGCAACAAAGGGTCACTCACTCAGAGGAGAGCTGGGCTTCCACACTAACTTGGCCACTGGCCTCTTGCTTGGCTGCTCTGTCTCCCCATTTCCTGGCAAGGCTGACCTCCTTAAAACTTTGCTGAGATTTGCTCCTGAGAAGTTCTGCAGAAGCAGCAGTGGTTGCAATGAGCCTGTCATTTTAATTTATCCACATGAAATAGGCAAGTACTTGAGTCCCTGTAGGAATTTTCATAAAGCACACTGTAATTTAACAGTAGCCTAATTACCAGATTCCTCAGCTGTTTAAGGAGCCGTGAGAAGAGGATGCATCCTTCCTTGGACCAGCTGATACAGTTAGAAACTTCAGGCAAGCTTTCAAGTACATGATCCTGCTATGTTTGTAGACTCACACAACTCAAATAACATAATTAAGTACAGTCTTTTCACCCAGAGGCACATCTGGGCACATCTTCTTCATGCACGAATGGAGAGAGCTGGAAAAGATCAGCAATGTGGTACCCTGTTCTCAGCTCTCAAATGTTTTTGTATTTCTTCAGAGAACACTTCCCTTAACCTGCATCTAATCTCTGACTAAGCTCAGCACACAAGTGGTATTTAACAAACAGCTCCCATCAAGAGTCTCAGTCCACTTAATTTCTGGCTGTTCCTTCTTTGTAAATAACCCTGAGCGATTGTTCCCCTTGCTGCACAAGAAATGCTTTCAATCACATGAGCCTCTGAGATCTCAAGTGCCATCAGAAGCAATGTTTGTTTTGACTGCAAGAGGAAACAAGTACGTACAAAAAAAAAAAATAAAATAAAACTAAACAACGGAAGTTGGGTTAGAAAGAACAAGGGTAAATATTTGAGAAATGCTATCAGAAATCTCATTTCTCTCTCTTGTTAGAGTAGAATAATCAAGGAATATGCCAGGGTGTCCCCATGCTCTTACTGGGTTGTCATTTTTTAAGCTGAATCTACCTGCAAATTACTGGTTTCAAGTAGAACCTAGAAGTCCCAGGTGAGATGACAGATGAGACTGGATATTGGTGCTGCAATTGCTGATTGAAAAAGTTGATGTCTTTACACTGACAGGATGAACAAGAGACAAAGAGAACAGCTGCAGCATGACGATATGATTGACCCCAGGTAACCCAGAGCAGCAGCACAGCTGGGAGCAGATGTTTTGTGTCTTTGCCAAACCTTTTATTCTGCTTCCTTTTCAAATTTATCACTACTCCTCCTTTCCCAGTGAGTCATCAACTGAAGGAGATTAGACTAACTCTTTAGCCACTGAAAAAAACCCTGCTAATCAGGTCTCTCCTTGAAGCAACAGTTTCATTTTCTGCACTGAGTATCTACGCACGTAATGCCAACACTTGTGCCAGGCTGTACTTCAGCCTTCCCTGCAAAGCCTGTAGTCCCTATGACCCTCGATGACAAACTCTAGTTTGCATGAAAGTCCACTGGGAGCAAAGCTTTTATCACACCTAATACATAATTTGATGCCACCACTGTATTGAAACCTGCACGGATCATTAATCAGGCCCAGCATAGTGTAATCTGTGCTCTGAACACACCAAATATTTATTTGAACCATACGATTCCTTTAGCAGCAGTATTTTTTGCTAAGAAATAAGATGATGGTGAATTTTCCCTGAAGTGGCAAGACAAAGAACAAATCTTACCCTTGCTAGGATGCAGTTCAGAGCAGAATTTCAATTGTTTACAAAAGCTCTGAGGAGATGCAGTGCCCTTCATGATTAAATATACAGCAGAATTTGCTCATCCTAAATGGACAGGCCAGATTTGTAGATCCATAGCACTGACAGCCTTTCCAGACCTTCCCTAAATAATGCCAGGAAAGAGCTAAGGACAGCAGTAGAGGAGCTTGTCATGGTACCTGAGCAAAGGCCCTCCCACCACTTACACTTTTCCTAGTCTTGGCTCTGCTCCAGGCCTGCCTCGTTAACCACCAGCAGGTGACTTCAGCTTGTTAAGTGTCATTTTTCTGTGAACACAGGATAATTACACAAACCACTTCCCACTTCCTGGGACCACTTACACAACTGCTACCCAGGAGCAATGTTAAGCACAAGGCCACTGATTCCATGAAACAGCCAGCCAACGGGCTGACAGAACAAGACAGGATCCGTCCTGCTGTTTTCTGACACAAAGTGATAACCAAGACTGAGAACGCAGCATGAAACTGTCACCTCAACAGCCTTGGCAGTCTACCCCTCAAAAACGATCCACTGAGAAGCTGTGAGGTTGGTTTGAGTGCTGGTGCAACAGCTCCAGCCAGGTTCACTGAAGTGGCAGAGCTCACAGCACAGCAGGAGGGAAACTCCACACCCGTCCTTTGCTCCCCTCTACCTAACCATGAGCACTAACACCTGGGATTTGTAACTCAATGTGGCCTGTCATAACTGACTGCAGGCTATTTTCATGAACACATTGATCAATACGAGCAACAGTGAACACTGCACTGGATGAGGATTCACAAACTTGGAAGGCTACAGAGACACAGCTTTAACGAGATTTATAGGGCAACTTTCGTCTGCCAGTGCCTCAGCAGCATCCTGCTTGTACAAGCTGCCTTTCCTGTACTCAATCCTCACACCAAACAAACAGTAACCACGTCTCTCTGGTAACCCCATTGCTCTCTCCACTTCTGTGAACTCCACACTAGGACATCAATCCAAGTCCCACCCCTGTCACCACAGTCAAAGTTTCAAGGCCTCTCCTTATCTGCACAGGTCGCAGTGACCTCACTAGCAAACCAAGAGCAGAATTTACTACAACCTTCCTGCCATAACCTCTCCCACTGTTGGCACATGCACATTTATTGCCCAAAGACTGACTTTACTGCACGTTTTGAATGCCTCACACAACAAAGCTTCACAAAGACAAATCAATAATTATTTTTACCATTTAACTTAACAGCCTTTTTCTTTACAGTTTAGGATGTCTTGCCCACCTCTTCCCAAGTCTTTTCTCATTTACTGTGGGAAAAATGTTGCTGCTCAGTATGCCAAGAACTACTGAAACACAAACATCCACCTCTGTGGGAACAGACTCTGTGCTTCTCTACCCCCGTAGCTTTGGTGTCTCAAGGCTCCTCATCTCTGCCATTTTCCCAGCCTAACTCCCATCTCCAGAGGTAAATGGCTTCCTCCAGTCTGTAGGAACAATCTTCTGAGGACCAGACTTCCTCCTTTGGTTTTCACTCACTTTGTGCCCACTACTGCCTTATATTAGCCCTTCCACCACCTTTGCAAGCCCCAGTGCAGAGCGCTGCTCGCAGCCCTGTGCTCCTGTGGCTGCCAAATGACTCCTCTGCCACTCCTGCACTCTGCCAGGGACAAGCCTAAGCTAAAGCACCGAGTGCCAACCCTTACACTCAAAGCTGGAGTTCCAGATCCCACGCGCCACCTCCACAGCGCTCATTTCCCTTGGCGTATCCATCTGCTAAGGGGGGTTCTAGTATTTCTACAGATACACAGGGGAGGGAAAACTGCCTTTGGAAGGTATTTAAGTGCACGTTGCACATCCAGGGACAGCGCATGACAACACAAAGCCCTGCAGGATGAGGTTGATAATTAATGCAAGTCTAAAGCAGGTAAATTTAGTGTGGTCCACAGTCAGTGTGCTCGATGCAGATGCTCCAGCAAGCTATCCTGGCAATCACAGGAATCAATGGAATCCTTTCCATTATTCTCCAAGGCCCATACACAGTACTGGACTGGTGGTGTAGACACCATTCCCTGTACGGATCCAGGATTGCAGGGGCACATCACACCTTTGCCAGTCCTTACCCCATGCCATTACCTGCATCACACTTTCATGATCAGAGGTCCCAGGTATTACTGTTTCCCCCCCACCTTCTTCCTTACCATGAAATCACAAGTTTCTAGTCATACTTGAAACACAGGCTCTAAGTAATTTTCCATCACATGGAGCAAATTTATCTCACTTCAAAGAAGCTGGGAACACCTAAATCTATTCCTTCCACTCTATTCCCTTGGATATTCCAGTATTTCACCTCATTTTGGTTTTCAATACCTAGGAACACTGAACAGGTATGACATCAAAACTTAAAAGCTCTCTACAAGGCACTCCTGTGAAATTCAGAGGGACAACAGTGAGATGAAGTCCCGAGCAGTCAGGGGCTGAGGAACCAAGCCCAACTTCACAAGGTTTAATTAGATTTTTACAGCCAAACTTGGTTCCTCTAATGAACAAACAGAGGTGGTTTTCTCCTCGTCTGCCCCACCTCTGCTCTGCAGGCACCTGATACTTGACAGAAACCCTGCACTGCGGGGCACAGGCCATTTTAGGCTCTTTCAGCTACAGCCCTGAGCCTGGCTGCCATCTGTCACCACACTGACGTGTGCCACACTAGAGTCACCTGCTTCCAGAGCTGCACGTGAATGAGACTGCTGGGGCTACAGAGCTCATAAACCAGGAGTGACGCTTCACAAATGAATAGACTGTGCAGTTCAACTTTTTTATTTTAATAAAATCAAGAATATGCACAGCACATGCAGTGCTAGCATCTAAACTAATACAATAAGCAATTCTAAACCTACAGTGACTTGAAGTTCAATTTTCACATTCAGCAAGTTTAAATCCGTTCTTGCATATTGGTTTGAATCCTTGTATCTGAACTGAAAATATTGCTGGCTGATAAAACTTGCTAAAATGCACAAGTCACTGATTATGCCAATACAACAAAGATAACCACATGTTTGAGGATTGCAATGTGCCAGACATTCACTGAAAAAAAAAAAACACACAACTAAACAAAACTCACGCAACAAACATCTGAGAATCTGGACACTTCACATCAGTGTTTAGAAGTGTTTCATAAATATCTTAAGACAAGTGTATCAAAACCTTGGCATGTTTAATTTTAAGTTGCCAATTTTTGTTTTACTATCAGAAAGTTATGGCTATACTGCCAATGCCGGGTCTGCTTAATTTGACTTAAGAGTTTAATATGACTTAAACATTAAAAGCTCACACTACCCCGAAATATATAATTTCACGCATACGGTGACATTCAACATTCAAGTGCCAGTGTTTTTGTACTGTCTTTTGGTCAAGTTTCTTTAAACTTTCAAAGAATCACTTTTAGGCTTACAAAAATAAATATTTGTCAAAAATGTTCAATAAATATTACACAAAACTAGCAGCAAAAAGTATCTAGAAATCTGTCGTGTGCAAATAGTTTTCTTCCCAGCTATCATTCCCATGGTCCCAAATAAGTTTTAGAATCTATTTCCTTCTCCTTAAACAAGCTGCGTTCAATCTCCAAGAGACAAAATAAGATTGGAAGTTAAGGACACGCACACAAGACATATATAAAATTCTCTGAATGTGCAATAAAAGAAGTATTTTGTAAAAAGTTATGGGCAAAATGTACAAGGGCCTAAACCTAGACTTGAAATAGCACCATAACAAATGACCTCAATACTGTCAAGTGCACCTACTTAATAAAAGTTTTAGAACAAGGCACAATACACTTGAAAAAATCTATTGCACTTTAGGAGATTTTTGCCATTTTCCTATGCCACTGTAGATTAGTTGTTAAATGCTCTGGCCGCAAAGTTAGCACAGAAATTCCAAGTGGCAGAGGCATTTTTCTGGTGGACAATACTTATCTTTGGCCAGATTTAGCATAACAGACTATAAATACAATGGAAACCTATGCAACTAAAACTGACTAAAACTGCACTTTAATAGCAGAATTGAAACCTTGTGCAGTTTATGTACATTTCCAACCTCTGTGATCTCAGGTTTGTTTGTTACTCTTCTGGAGCCATTTTACAAAGTCTACAGTAAGCCAGTTTAACATCTCCACGCAGCTTGAACAGAGTAATGTGAATCTGCATTAAAATAAAGCCTGCTGCATAATTCTTCCTGTTCATACCCTCTTGACCAAAAAACATCAACACTAGCATGCGTTATTAGACCAAAAATTCAGTCAGGCCCTTACGGAGGACCAATCACTGCCATGGTCAGCCATTCTACCATTTCAATTTCATATGGCAGGCATTTTTAAAAAGTCTAAATAGATGAATTCTCCTAAAAACTATTTCAAGTTATCAGACCTTTAAACGTTCCCTGTAATGTTCTGCCCACATTTGGCTAGCTCACATTAATGATCTGCCTAAATATTGAAAAAGGAATTGCTGTATTTTCTTGCATTAACTTCAAAAACAGTGCTTTTAATGTATGCATGTATCCATACATCATCTCATCATGACTGGAATGGCTTATTAAAGGCTATCAGGTTCTAAGTACCTATCCAGGATAGAGTGAGCAAATCAGAACTTTAACTTAGTACAGTTTTGCCACATTAGAAACTAATTGCATTGATATGCTTCAAGATGTTTTATTTTTTAAATCTGCAGATACCAAAAGCCCTAATGCAGGCTACCGCATAAGTTTTTCTTTGTAATATTATGGATGAATCAGTGATTCCTGTTTAAGTTGTATCACACCTGTGTGCCAAGGTTTGATTTTAGCCCAAGTTCAGTAATTTTTTATTTTGTCAAAACAATTGATATCTTGAGCATTACTGAGCCAACAGGACATCAAAATAAAAGTTGTCTAAAGTTAAAGGCACAGTACATTAACAAACAAATGATCCTCAGTCACAAAATTATAAATGCAGTTTCTGGGTGGGGATGGGTGGGAGGGGAGTTAATCCTGACTACAGCAATAAGAGTCTTCAAAACCACCTTCAAGATAGGGCTACTTGTTCCTTTATTTCCATCTTGTGACCTTGAGCTCCCTTAAAAAAAATTTCAGTGGAGAATCACAGCTGGTAATGTACTGCGAGTTCTTGAAGCTACACAAGGTATAGTCTGGCTAAGTTACATGTGGTTTCCATATTAGCTTGTTTGGTGGGGTATCTGCTGCAAGCAGATCAGTTGCCCCACCAGTCCACCCCCTGGGAGTTATAGTTTCCTCCATATCCATCACTGTTGTAGAAGCCTCCATAACCACCACCTATGAAAGGCAAGAGAAAGTGATGCTTAATTAACTCTACAGGTTTGCACCTTTACAAGAAAACAACCCAGGTATCTCTTGTCTATTAAAGAACCCCACCCAGCAGTACTGTAAAATGCACATCATTAAACTAATACTGGAAAGGCAAGATAGCATCGAACCATCAGTCAGGTAACCTGCACTGGCCTGGATCCAAGCAGGATGCTGAGACTGCATGCCAAGCACCAGATGAGATCTCTTACTCAAACATTACACCCAGTTTTACCCCAGCAAGCATTTTAGGTGTGCCAGCCCAGCCTCTCTCACCTCCAAAGCCTCTGCTGCCGCTCCCGCCGCTGCGGCTGCTGGTTGACCGGCTGCTGCTGGAGCTGCTGCTGCCGAAGCCGCTGCTCGTCCGGTAGTCCCTGGCGCCGAAGCCTCCGCTGAACCGACTGCTGCAGAGGGCAAGAGACAAACACCAGAGTCAAACAGGTGGCATTTCAAAAGCACTGCACACCTTGAGATTCATGTACTCCGACTCTGGGTTCCAACCACAGCTGGCCAACAGCCACTGCTGAGGTGAGCACACTTCATAAGCATCCCAAGGCTACCTGGAAAGATGTGATTTGGTGAAATCTCTGCCTCCACAAGATTTCCAGCCCTATTTTAGTGTTTAAGCAATGCATTTATGACTATCTCTCATGATGTACAAGTTGAGTATTTTACAAGCATACTGCAAAATGTAAAACAAAAAAGTCACACCAAACCCAATGTGGTTGGATCATGTTAGCTACATTAAGACAAAGTGTTCTCTCATCCTACCACTGTAAGCCAGTAAACAAAGGTTTGTATTACAGTGCTTCAGGTTTCCACAGCAAAACTATTTTACAAGTGGCCTTACACCTGCATTCTCTTCTGTCTCCTTGTTTTGTCAGGAGGCACTGCATTACCTTCTCCTAAACATCAAAACAGCTGCTTAAGGTACGCATCTGGCACAGGGAAGTATGTCTATACTGTGTTTTATAGCAGCTTTTACAATTCTAAAATGGTTTTTGATAACATCATTCTATCTCAGCTGTCTCTAGCTGCTTAAGAGGAAAGAGGTCTTATGTGTTAACTGCCTTATGAAAAGACAGAACAAAACCAGACACTGTCACCTTTGCACACACCAAGCTCAGCTTATACTGCACTTATCAACCATCCTGTAACTGTATTTTCAGACTGAGAACAAATAACAGAACTGTCTCTTAACAGACTGAATATACACCTCTAGACAAAACTGTGGCTCTTACCTCTTAGATCGCCCACGGCTGCCTCCTCCTTTGTGATGCTGTTCATAGGCCATGTTCTCCAGCCAAGATGGTACTTCTTGCTTAGCCTCCACAAGGAGATCAAGCAAGTCCTTTGTAATGTTTACGTTCCTCTCATTGAAGAATGAAGTGGCAAGACCTGAAGCAGATATTCAGTTTTGGCTACACACATTTCAAGTACACCATAGCATTTAAACCCATTCCACATTCCAGTTCCTTACAGCCAAGCCTGAGAACACTGGAATTACTTAAAGATAAAGCTGTTTGAGAGCATTACTCCACCACAGCTAGTCACAAAATCATGTTTACTGACAGACAGAGAAGACACCAGGCTTACATGTAGTGAGAGAGCCTTCTAATGGCACTAAGAACATTACCCAAAGGAACTGGTAAACTTTCCACAGTGGCTAGACAGCAGTGACCAGCTTTTGGTCACAGAAGGCAACTCACAGACTTCTCTCAAGTACTCATTTGAAATTTGTAACTCAGTCTATATGACTGCACCTGTCAACTTAGGTATGAAGTGCTGTCTGTGAAAACCCCAGGTGATACTTACCAAGGTTTCCTACACGGCCTGTACGACCAATACGATGTACATACTCCTCAATGTCACTTGGCAAGTCAAAGTTTATGACATGCTTTACATTTGAGATATCCAGTCCTCTTGCTGCTACCTAGTGGTTAAATGATTCAGTCAAATCTTAGTAAGACTGCACAGGCCAAGAAATAGGCTCACATGCTCGAGTTTTACAGATTTCACTTACTGCTGTGGCAACAAGAATGGGGCTCTTGCCAGAGCGGAACTGGTGCAGCGCCTCCTCTCTGTCCCTCTGGGAGCGATCTCCGTGGATACTTGTACAGGCGTAGCCTTCGTGGTACAGGAAGTCCTCGAGAGCATCTGCCCCTTTTTTAGTTTCCACGAACACCAGAGTCAAGGAATCTTTACCTAATAAAAATTAAAGCCCAGGTTAACAGAAGAAAAGCTCCACAGACAAATACAGGCTCCATGACCTGGTTAATAGGCAGCTCCAATTCTCTGCCCATTTATTCTAAAGTAACATCACTGGGGACCTACCTCCCTATTTTAAATTAACAGACATGTTTACATCAACTTGATACTGGCATTTCACCAGTGCAATACATCCACTGCATGCCAACAAAATACCTTTTCATTTGCCTAATCAAAAGAAATTTGTATTGCTTGAATCATTAGATTCGCCTGTTCTGAATTTTGCCTCGTTTGCTTATTTGCAGCTGTTCTTTACCTGTGGCATTTAGCAGGTCAAGCAGGAACGATCGTTTGTCTGGCTCTTCCACCCATACTACTTTCTGTGTGATGTTCTCAGATGTAGAACCTACTCTGCCAACAGCCAGAAAGATATATTCATCAAGGAAGTCACGAGCAAGCATCTAAAAAGGGGGAGGAAAAAAGAAAATCACAATCAAATCATACTTTTTCTCTCCTTCCAAAGACAACATTTCTTTGGCCTTACGAGCTTTTCAAGTATTTAAACTCTCGTTACATACCTGGATTTCCTTGGGGAAAGTAGCACTGAACATCATGGTGTGACGAACCCCCTTTGGTGGCATAGTATCTTGTTCAACAATTCGACGAATTTGAGGTTCAAACCCCATATCAAGCATTCTGTCAGCTTCATCAAGGACTAGGTACCTAAAGAGCAGTAAAACCCATCTTCAGAACATTCTTCTGTAAGCTGTGCTCTGGTGTCTGCACTGGGTTACAAGTTCTCAAATAGATGTTTAGACAGTCCAAAAGCTACAATCTGAGGTCCTGAACTGCATCCTGCTTTTAGTCATTTGTACATGAACAGGCAACACTTCACTTACTTGCAGAAATCCAGTCCAATCTTTCCCCTCTCCATCATATCAACCAGTCGTCCTGGAGTTGCTACAAGCAAGTGACATCCACGTTCTAAGTCACGGATCTGCTGGCCAATGTCTGCACCACCATATACAACGCAGGGGCGAACTCTGGAGCGGTATGCAAACTGTAAAACAAAGTAAGTTAGCGCCAAGAAAAATTCTACTTGAGCTGTGTTGTAATAACAGACTGTTAGATGTACCTTTCTGGCTTCCTCATAGATCTGCACAGCCAATTCTCTAGTGGGAGCCAAGACCAGTGAGATTGGATATTGCTTACGGCGCCCATACCTCCCGTTCTCCTGAAGAAAAATAAAACCTTGGCATGAGCATCCGAAACACAAAGGGAAAGAAAAAAGCTACTACAGCCAGTATTTAAGACAGGTCACCAAGTTTAAGAAAGACAAAGCATGGCTGAGACCCAATTTGAGCACTGCCCCTGAAGACAGCCCTATTACAGTGCCCAAGGTGCAGCTATGGGTTACTATGGCAACAGCTGCACAATCCTGGTCTCTACAAGCAGCACTGCAATCCTGAACTTCAGCAGCAGAGGAGTAACAGCCACAGAACCAGTTACTTCCTGTTCTGAAATTACTATGACACAGATGTGTGACCAAGTAGCTTTTTGTAAGAGGGAAGTGTCTTTTAAACTTATGCAACAACAGAACCATTTATTAAAAAAAAAATTGGACAATTATGCATCCAACTCCTCAGGTAGGGAAAAAAAGTAATCCACAGCCTGGGTTTTTTAAGGGGAACACCTGAAATCTTCTAGAAGTTGAGATGCTTGCTTATCATACCCAAAATGATGACAACATTCAAGACCAGCTATTGTGTTCAGTAGCACACATCAGCTCATGTGGGGAGGGAAAAACCCCCAAACCTATGACATTGGTCATCGCTTTCCCAGGACTGGGTATTTGAATACTTGCCTTCATTGCTCTCAAGGCATCACCAGGGCCATCTGCATATATCTGGCTCAGTATTGGTAGAAGAAATGCAGCTGTTTTCCCAGACCCTAGCAGAATACAAGCCAGTATTATTAAGAGTTACTATCAACTACAGCACTAATCCTGTATCAGTAGCACATTCCCAGTAACATCCGCATTAGAATATGGCTGCTACTTGTGGCACTGGAACACCCTCAGCACCCCAAAACCCTGAAGCAAATGTGGTTTAAGACATGAACATGTCTCAGGAAAAACACAGTAAGTCTAGTCAAGTCACATCCAAAGCAGATGCAAGACTAAAGCTAATTAGCTTCCAACACACAACTATTTCAGGACACTCTGCACAGGAGGTTCTACCTCTTACCTGCAGTAATACCAGACCCCACTTCTAGTGAGACTAAGCAGCAAAGAGTTATTGACTTACCTGTCTGAGCACAGGCCATTAAGTCTCTCTTTTCTTTAATAATAGGTATTGCATGTTTCTGGACTGGAGTAGGACGGGTGTAGCGTGTGAGTTCAATGTTTCCCATTATAATTTCTCCCATGTCAACATCACTGAACTGTAAGATATTTAAAAGGAGTAAGATCAGAATCCTTCCCTTCAACCACCACATAACACAACATTAAGTTTAGCAAGTCATTTTTCAGGCAGCTCTTGTTTCAGCCCTTCATACAGAACTTGCCTATGAAGTTTACAGAGTCACAGAGATACTTATTCCAGTTTTCTAAGCAATTCTTAAAAAGCCAGCCAAGCCTGAAGTACAGACTGCACTAGCACACACACACTGCTTAGCCTAACACTGCCTATGCCTTAGCAGCTGCTCTCAAATCAGCACCTCCAAAGCACTTCCACTTCTTCACAGGTTCACTGTTTAAGGACAAGTTACAGTTAAAAAGTAATCTATGAGTGTTAACTGAAAAAGCTTCATTTCTTCCCTAAGTTCATCAGATGCAACCCTCTTCTGCAAAACAGCTTAGCTGCAGAAAGGGAAGACAATGTTTCCTTTCCTCCCTAAACTCCAGACATCAAGACATCAAGCTACCCATGCAAAATAGTCGCTATTAGATATATTAGCAAAATAGACTTTTAAAAAAAAACTTACACTTTCAATATGTGGAGGACAGTTGCTGCCTGTTGCTTCAACAGGAATATCATCATATTTCTCAAAGTTAATGCCAGTATTGCTTCCTGAAAAGAGTTCCCTAAAAACAGAAGAGGAAAGTATTTTTACATGCTGGAATTATCAAATGACCCTCCTCCATGAATCAGTACTATTCCACGACTTACTGTTCTAGGCGTTCACTTGGGGGGAGAGGCTTTGACCAGTCATCCTCATCTGATTTGTCACACCAGCGGCTGTTCCCACCACGGTCAAATCTGCCGAAGCCACTCCGGTCATAGTCCCCACCTCTGCCACGCTCTTCATATCTAAATACAGCACGAGAATCAGACCACCCTTCCTGGGCAACAGGGAGTACTGACATGCAGAATCAAAGCCTTAACAATGCAGCAGTGTATGCTCTGTGTATTACATACACAACTGTGGAACAATTCAAAAATCATCAGGTTATCTACACTTGCTTCTTGACCTAAGAACAGAAATTAGTCCTGGCCATTAGACCAGGTCACATCTTTGTGTGTCAGACAGGAGAGTTTGCCATGACTTCAGAGCTCAGTTTAGCTTAACAAAGTGAACTTTGTGTCATCAGTTTTATTTGATTAAGCATAACAAATGTAAACAGCCATCTGTCAGTGGAACTGCAATCCAAGTTGCTCAGTCTTTGCCATTTCTTTGTAGGGAGCTCTGTTCAAACCTTCTAAGCAGCATTATTTTGTATTCCCCCCACCCTTTCCTCTGCCTCATTCTACACAGGTCTCCCATGTACAGACAAAACCCTCCAGTGCTGCAATTTTTTCCTTTATTCCCCCACCGCACATGTGACCAAATACCTCCATTAGGTCATATAATTATTTCATAAAGAGGGAGCTCACCTGTAATACTGACTTGGAAAGAAGGTGGAAGAAGTCCTTACCTCAACTGCTTAGTTTTTGGCCTGGTAAATCATGTTTGAGGTAAGTCTGGATACAGGACTACGTCAGCTTTACTAAGTAGTCGGTAAAGGTCACTCTCACCACACTTGTGCATACAACGCATGATGTGTGTAAGACTGATCAAGTAAGGCAGAGAACCTGCAAGAGTCTCACCCAGTTTTATTAACTACACTTCTTAAACAAGAAAAAAAATATTGAAATAAAAAAAAAATCCATAGTGCTGTATTTTTGTGTGCTCCCAACAGTTCTTCTTTGGCTCTCCTGGAAGTAGCCACCCATCTAGCACTTCCTTGGTGAATGCTGAAGGCAGCCAGTCGCTACAGCTGCAGTGGGTGGCTGGTGACAGACTACAGGGCCCATTTTTCAACACATGCAAGTTGCCCATCCTTGAAATCATGTACCTTTAAAGGCAAGGTTCTCTCCCTCTCTCCTCCCCTCCCAGGCTCCTCCTACCTCATGATGTTCACATCTAGAGCTCTAATTTTAACATCAAGATTACAAGTGCAGTGCTAGAGCTGAGGCAGACTTCATGTGCACCACCCAGACAAACGAGTACTTGCCTCCCTCCTCTGGATCCGGTTCCGCGGTCGAAGAAGCTGGATTTCGCGTCGCGGTCGGAACGCGCACCGAAGCTGCTGTAGGCATCCTTGTCTCGTCTGGAGCTCCAGCCACCGCTGTCGAAACCTAGCAGAGAAAGAGATTTCAGCCACACATTGCACAAGCCAGGCTTTTACAAGAAAAAAAAACACTTATGTCCAGGAAGTCTTCACTGAAAGGTCTATGGGACTGAATTCCTTCATGAACGGAAGATGCATGAATGTTAAGACTTGCTCAACAGAGGACTGAGCCTTTCTCACCACCCATCAGAACTGAAATTTCTCCCTGTATGTACAAGCATGTTGGGTTTTTTTAAAAAACATGCACTTGCCTTAGTAAAATTATTTCAGCTGCCTACCCTGGAAAGATGGGTATCAGAAGAAACTTAAAGATGCTAAGTCTTACCAAGCCTCATTTACGTCATCTCTCCAACACAAATCCTTGACTACACATTTACTTTTTGGAGGTTAACAAGGCCTCTCAGAGATCAATAAATGGTATCAGAAATCCAAACAGAGGTTAGAATGTTTTATCATAGGGCAAGTACACAAAGCAATGTGATCTGCAGAGACTATAACAGCACCATACTCAAAGACAGTATATGGAGCTCTTCACAACAAATTGACCACACTGAATTTTTCAACAGCACTTTTACCTTTGCCTACAGTAGGTGCTTACTTACGTATGTTAACTCAAAAGAATACAAAGTACCTCAGCTTGCCAATACCAGAGTAAAAAAAACTCACTTTTATTCTGCTACCATGGCCTGTGAGGTAGCAGAAACATGAAGCTTTAAACACTGCTCTGGTACTGGACTAAGAAGTTATAAATTCTCTTTCAGAGGTGCAACCCCCCCAAGTTTGTGTAACATTTTTGATCTCAGCTATGGGATTCCAGCAGAGAGTAAGCTAAATAACAGAACAGATAAACAAATCATGACACTCTTGTGAGCATGCTTTGCCAGCTCCACAGCACAAAACCAGTCCAGACCTACTATTCATGAGACAATAAAAGCAACCACAGAAAAAACTCATTCCAAAGAAAGGGGCTGTTCTAGGCCCAGTCTCTCTGAAAAGGCTTTGCAACCAGAATTACTCTACCTTTTTCGATGTTCTCTAAAGAGTGCCATTTACCTTGCCTCTGTTTTTTTTTTTTAATTAAGAAATTCTAGTACCCAGAATCCAGAAATGTACTGGTCACAAGGGAACTTTAAAAACTACTGTGATAACTGTAACTCTTTTGTCTGGATAACTGAAACAGCAAAAATAATCCATCCATGAAGTTTTTTAGCACACAAAATCATGGAACACGCTTCAAGATCTCCGAAGAGCTTTAAGCAGTAACATTAGTCCTTAAAGATATTAACTCCAAGAAAGTTATTTTGGCTTGCTTAAAAGATAGCTAAATACAGATTTTATTATGAGTAACTTTCAAGCCACACTACAACTACTGGGATATGTCATCCTGCCAAGGGATCTAACAGTAGTGGTACTGACAGAGCCATCCTCAGGGATACAGATATAGTTTCTTAACAGTGAAAAACTGAACTGACACTATACTTAAGATCTTCTACCAAGCCTGAGAAGCTCAAAGAGTCGAAATTTTATACTCCAAATAGCTCACAAAGCAACCTCATTCGCCTAGCTCTTTACAGTACTCATTTCTGAAGCTGGTACCTTGCCATAATTTTAAGGTAGTGCAGCAACTTCTACACCAAAGACAAGGTGTACACATCACCTTTCAGTCTGGCATTCCTACTCTAACTTTATTTGTGGTTCAGCACAGAACACAGGTCTAGGCCATACAAGTCAATTCTAAGTAAATGACAGGCATAATAGCTGGAATTTCAGACATCAAATGGCAAATTAAAACGGAAGTAAATGCCCTGAGAAAATCCCTAACAGACCAGAGATCAACTTCTCTAAAGTGAAGAGAATGATTACAATGTTGTGCAAAGACTACCAGAAAACTCCTTAAAATGTCAAGGCTTTCAGTTTTTTTGTAAGTAAAAACCTGTAGAGATTCCATCCAGCACATCTTCCTCACTGCAGGGGTTAAGAATTCACTAAGTTCATCAACTTCTAGAGCAGTTCTGTACTCCTTACACCAATGAACACCATTACAGTTGTCAAGGCATCTCCCTCAACCAGCATTGTAATTCACATCTTGTAACGTTCTAACACAAATCACTGCCAGCTCACTTGAGAACCTGCCACATGCAGCAGCAATAATCATTGTTTTTAAAGGTGGGAGCAATCAAATCAGAGATTCCTTCAGGGTGGGTTAAGACCTTAATGGTGAGTTCTTAACATTTACTTGTTAATTTACTATAGATTAGATTACAGTTTAAATATCCAGAAGCTGCTTCTGAGAAGTTTAAGAAGAAACTTACATGACAACAAGCTTTGGTATTACCAAGTTGAGCTCATGGAAGCAACACACTTCAGGCCAGGCAGCCCTACATACTGAGCTCTCACAGCTGAGGAACAGAACTGCCATTAAGGACATTATTTTTATGCAGGCTCTTATTTCCTGCAGTTCCTGCCATACTCCCAATTAAAAAGCCAATAGATTAGTATTAGTGGGTCAGATCTGCAGGTAAAGGAAGATTTTTTTTTTCCAATCAGGTTACCACACTTGTAAGGCTGCACCAAGAGTTCGTTGTGTGATTAAACACTAACATGCAAGGTTGCTTCCTCATGTCTAAGCTTTTTGAAAAATCTGTCATGAAAAATTCCAAGGAACAGCCAAAATTCAGAACAGCTTCAATGCAGCCAAAGAAATCACTGAGTTATGCAAACAGAAGCAAACATCACTTTAATGGAAGTACAACTGTAGAACACACTTCAAATGATCCTACAAGACAGCTCAGCTTTAAAAGCCCAAACTCATGATGCTTCCAACAGGGTCCTGAACTGTAATTTTTCCATTCAGCAATTATGAACCTTGTCACAGGGGACCAGGAAGATGCCAGTGGTACAGCACTGAGCCAGGTTTAAAGGCAATTTTTGAACACTGGGTTTACCAAGGAAAGTTGGCAGCCAAAGTTCTATTAATTGAACAAGCCACATGTCAGATTATGGTCTCATGACCTATTTACCTTTTTGCACGGTGACGTTTAAGTCCCCAGAAAAGCCTCATGTAATCACACCTACACTGCCATGTCTGAACTCTGGTCTTGCACACAAGAAAGTACAATGCCAGTTCCACACATAACAGGTCACGACAGAACTCAAGGTTACTGCATCTTTTACCCACAAAACTTAGGCACTAAACATCATACAAGAAGAAGAAATCTATGAACAGCAAATGTTCACAATCACCTTAAAGCTGTTCCCTTCTTTTGAGAAACCTGCACGTACCTCAGATTTGGCAAGTCAGTTTCTTGCAAGACTGCTCATGTTCGAGGTCAGTGTGACTGAGAACAAGAGCACTGAACTGGCTGCCAACCAGCCCCTTTCCTTTCCCTAGAACATTCAGCTCTGGTAACATGCTGTTTATCACTTGGTGCTTCAGGCCATACTTCTTTTACGTAACCAAAAAAAACCCAAAACCCTGAACACCCAGAAAACCCACTAGCTTGGACACATACGAAGGCAAGACAAAAACAGACTGATCTTTTTTCAAACAGTTTACCGCCAGAATGGACCATTTTTCACCTGGTCAGATTTCAAGTGACATAGCTCCAAATGCACAGTGACATATACTATCATTTAAGTACTGCCCTTCCACCCACTCATAATGGAAACCATCCTCTTGCAGTATTGAAAACAATCTGTCAAAGTTTACTGCTTTAGAAACAGATGAGATCCAAGTCCTCCCATCCCACAAAACTTTCTTTATGTTGTAAAACTGCAGGAAGTGTTTTAGCTGCTGCATTCTGGTATATTTTAATAGGTCTTGGAGGAAATGTTTCTCTAATATCCACCCAAGTCACCAGACATGACAACATGTACTGCCCCCTTGGAATCTTACACAGAAAGGTCACTATTTACTTCACTGAAGTGTTCCAAGAAAGTTTTCTTCTATATTATGTTCTGTTTAGAGATTCAAATGGAAGATGGAAGCGCCATTTCTCAGCATAAACCCCTGTGTAAACACGTGACCAAAATAGGTCATGTACTTCATGTTTGCTTCACCAACAGCCTGCATTTCCTTCTGCAAGTACTCCCAGGGGCTTCCATAAAAACTGCAGAAGTTGAACAAGGACAACATTCCTTTGTGTAAAATATGCATTTACAAAGTGAAACTGTGCTGTTTGTTCATATTAAACAACTGATTGCTCTAAGTTCCACAACACAGGAACTAGCAGAAAAACTAGTACCCACAAAACCCATTCAGACCAACACTCAAGATTACACAGCAAGTTAAGATGGGAGGCTCCATCTTGCTTCAGTCATAGCTAATTGTTACACAGACATGGAAGGTATTTTGTCAGTCAGATACTGAACCTGAGCTTAGGATATAAGTTGGTGAAGAGACCTAGAACAGCACACTAAAAGCAGAAGATAAAGCTGCCATATTTTGCACAAGACAGCCAAGCAGCCTGTGTAATTGCCTTCAGCAGTACTGTCAGCCTCTGCAGTCTGCTCCTAGAGATGCAAGAACCAGTTAAGTGTTGCCACAGTGTTTCTGATACATACCCTGTTTTGAAGCTTCCCTGTTCCGCAAGTGAGGAGGAATGTATCGGCCTTCTAAAGGACAAAAGAAAGGCAGTGTTACAGGCCATGGTGTCAGCACATCTTGAAATGCTCATCTTGTCAACAACAGCTTCTGCTTAGTAAAAACATCTGCCTTTAAGGCTTCTTGCAGCATTATGAACAAGAATCCTTTAACACAGCACTTGGTAGCACGTTCTCAGTTGAAGTTTAAAGTTCTTGCATACCCATTTAGGCAGCTGGTTTAAGGCACAGATGTCTTGTGTTCCTCTGACCAAACCACACGCCCATTCATTTATGGGTGTTACAGTGTCTACCACAAAAGGCTGCCTCCCTAGAACCCATTAAGGCTTAAGCTGGTGCCAGATACTAGAACAGCTCAAGATGTTTACTGTGACATTCAAGTACTGGCACTCCCAGTATTACTACCAGTATTTTTTCTTCCCCTTAAATTCACCCATCCCCTCCATTCAGCTTAGATCAAACCAGAAACCACACCTAATTGCCTCTGAATAGCATTCCCTGTTTACAATCCAGAAACATCTGTCTGCTAAAGCAACATGAATGAGAACATACCAGCCACAAGCTGAATGTGAATTCCTGGAAGATTCTCCCCTCTTAACATAGTTAAGCCTTAGTGGTATATCCATACCACTTTCTATTCAGTGAATTGAGATCAGCAGAGTTAACATTCCTCCTCTACCCAGATATTTTAAGACAGATCACCACATTACTACAATCAGTGGCCTCAGATGAGAGACAACTGAAAATCTGGGACAGAACTGGAACACTAAGTTCTCTCAAGCTAATTAAGTGCTTCAGAAAAGTGCACACATACTGTACCACTACAAAATGAAGTGGTTCCATCTAAAACAAACAGTGTTTTCAAAGCAAGCTTAACTGGCAACCTCCTATTTCCTTGTCAGCCTCTGTAAGAAAATGCTTTTCACAGCTGCAAACCCCCAATTTCTGAAACAGTGTTTGTAAGCTGCAGAATTTGCGTGTACTTACTGCTTGTAGAGCTTCCTTCACTCTGAGAGTCTGAGGAATTCAAGTCTAGACCAGAAAACTAGAAGAAATAAGACAAGTATCAACATGTTTTACCATGAATTTATGCTAAGATAAAAAAAAAACCTTTTCATTCATCAGAAACAAGCTACTGCAAAGATTTTTTTTTTATATCGTGCCAAATTAGGTCTCCTATTATTACTCACATTGTATCATCTTTAATGTTTTTATACCCACCAATAAACAGACTCCCACATGGGCAGCAAGGCCAGCAGAGTATCTTACACCCACCAAATCACTACCACAGACTTCTGCTTCACACTACATGCCGGCTAAAGAGCCATTTTAAATAGACTGAATTTCAGTGCATTCAAATTTGGATTTGAGTCAGTGACAATTTTTTTTTGCTACAGAAACTTCAGCACAAGTAATGCCAATTCAGTTGGGCACTTTACTTGTAGAGACTCAAGATATTTTTAACTGCATTAACACTACTAAGACATTACAGTCTTCATGTTTGAGGCAACTACTGCTCACAAAACATTAGGTGATGGCTGCCGACATCTTCAGCAAACAGTTTTTTGGGTTGTTTTTCCTAAACGTTTACAGCCTTCAGTCTCACGGTAAAGTTTTCCAAAAAAGCTCAGCTCATGCAGTGCTGGCGTGCCGCTCAGAGGTTTTAAGTCAAACACAATATGGACTCATTTCAGCAAAAGGCAGTGGGAAACCAATAAAGAACCAACTTATTACAGTTGTTTGCCTGCATGACAAGATTACAAACTTGTATCAGAAAAATAAGGCACGTTTAAATACAAATAAATTTTATGTAATGTATTGCACAGAAGTGTCTTCCAACGTGAGCTGAATTAATCCAAAGCAAAGACTCCAATGCACTGTCCTTTCTGGCGCTCAGCTGCGTAAGCTGCCGCCTAAAGACATCCAATTTTTAAGAATTCTCCCACGGCTGACCTCGTAACATCCTATTTAAAGCTACCATTTAAAAATGTCATCTTTCTAGTTGATCGAAGCATCAACGCAGGACTTAAGAATGGTTCTTATTTTTAACAACAAACAAAAACAAAGGCCTCTCTACTAGGTCAAGGCTGCTCTCCACAATCAACAAGAAGCGATGGATGAATCTTCTCGCAGTGGATCCCCACGGTGGGGGCAACACTTCCCAGGCGCTGCCGCGGGCGTCGGTGGCGCAGCCCCGGCGCCATCTCAGTGCGGCACTGCGGGCTGGATTCCCGGCGCAGCAGGAGCAGCTAATCCGGCTGCCGGCGCCCGTCACGTGTGGCGCGGGGGGGCAGCGGGGGAGAAGGGCGAGGGGAGGGAAGGACCGTCTCCATGACCTACTTCGCGGGAGCGGCCGAGGGCGAGCGCTGCCCGGCCACGGGCCCGCTGCAGCAGATGGGGCTCTTCCTGCCCCTGCCGCCTTCCCCGAGGGTTAGATAACCATCGATCCCGCCCAGCGCGGGGAAGGGGGCGGGGGGATGCAGGAATGAAAAAGAAGAAAATAATAAAAAATGGTGCGGACCAACACGAGTCTAGGCCCAACTGCGTCACCGGGGCCCGGCAGCACCGGAGCGCGAACAAAGGCGGCCGCCAGCGCCGCCTCCCCGGGGAAGGGGCGTCACACAAAGCGTCGTGTCGTGTATACGGGCCCCCTTCCCCCGCCCCGCACAATGGCGGCCACTGACCGCCCCTTCCTCCTCCTCCTCCCCCCCACTGCAGTACCCACTGCTACCGCCAGGGGCCGCTGCCGCTCCCGGCGCTCCCACACAAAGCGGGTCCGAGCGCGGCGCGGGGGCCACGGGGCCCGAGCGGGACC
>VZSE01012282.1:638173-663489 GCA_013398275.1 Promerops cafer
CGCCGGCCCCGACCAACACAGCCTGCGCCGCTCTGTCCTTTTGTTCGCCGCCCTCGCGAGAGCGCCCCGCGCGCGGGCGAGACGCCTCTAGAAGGAGGCGGGCCCGGGGTCACGTGGGCGGGCGCCGCCGCCATCTTGTCGCTCCCCCCTCGGCGGGCAGTGGCGCAGCACGTAATGGCGGCGCGGCGGCGAGGAGCGGCTGCTGCGCCCAGAACACACCGGCCTCCCTCCCCCGTGTGCCCCTAGCGCAGGCCCGGACACACCAACCTGCGGCTCCGCAAGGCTCAGACCATCCCCTGTGCTTGCTGCCCAGCGGCACGTGGCTGTGAGCCACTCACCCCAGCACACTGCTGGTGGGCTCCAGTAGTCATTGCACATCTTCGTCAGCTCTTTCTCCAAGACCCTTAGCCACCAAACATGCTGACATACCAAAGGACTGCCCTTATTTTCTCTGTAGTGTCAGTTATCTCTACATCCACAAATAGCACCACCTTGGATTCATCAGTACTTTTAGCCTGTAAGCATCAGTTGAATAGTAACCATTGAACTGTGTGTCAATAGAAAAAAATATACAAATAACCCCTTCCTCTTCTATCACAGCCTGCTGACACAGAGAATAGTAAAGCTGCTTCCTTGAATTTGGGTCAGTAAAAGTACTGACGAATGTGCTTAGAGGATCAGGACTGGGCCAGGGCTGTGAAGTCACAGGGAAAAGGACACGGGGTTTGGCTGTGCTTGATCCACACATAGCAATTATTCCTCCATTTCCCTCCTCCTCAGGCTCCTGCCTCTTCCAAGAAGAAAACCACAAGGAGATCCATTCTCCAGAAGGATGATTCATCATGGGATTTAAAAACAAGACAGAACTTTTCCACAGTACTCGCACATTAGACAGCCCATCTCTACCTAGGTTTTCCCTGCCCTTAGAATTTGAGCTCTAGAACCAAAGTCTTCCCAATGCAGAAATGAGGCCCTACAAGATTTAAACATCCACAAACAAGTCTTTGAATGAGCAACACATGCTCCTCACAGATAAACCACTCAATTCTGTGATGCTCTGGTCTTAAACAAAGCATTTACCAGTCCTCTGCTTTCACCTTCCATAATACTTCTACAACCAGCTACAGCTCCAGAATCAAAGATTTATGCTTGTATTTCTTCCCCAGGTGCAGCTATTTATATAATCTAAAAGCTCACAGGTTTCTTCATTGAGGCTGCGTGACAGCTAAAAGGAAAAGGTTTCTGTATTTTTTAAGAAGCTATTACTGCATGTAGGGTCAAATTTTGGGGTTTTTGAAAGCAAGTTTCAAATAATATTTTTAATTCCTTTTCCTCTTACGACTTTGCAGACAATTCTAAATTCTAAACAATTTTGCTGTTCCCTTTACATCCATGCAAGATCTGCAGTGTTTTACAAACAAAGGCGTTGTTTGTGATAATTCATATGCACTAGAAAATGCCATTAATTAATCCTTTGCTGTGCAAGTTTTAGAAGTATCACAGCAATTTAAACCTGATCCTGCAGTCAGGGAAGTCAGTTCTTGGGGAAGTCAGTGTTCCCTCCGAGTTGCCATCTGCACTAACAAGGACTATTCTCAGTTTCACTTTTAATTCTCCCACAGCTGACTCAGACACAATTCCCTGGAGGAAGCTGAGCAGCTCATGAGCACTTGAGTTGACACCAGAGTCGTCACAAGCCCTGCTCACTTTAAACTCAGCAAGTTTTTGCCAATGGCCTCAACCAAAACTCCTCAAAACCGCACTTGGACACTCAGTTCTTAAATCTCAGCAACTGCCCAAATCTGGTATTCCTTCACCTGCAGAGCCCCACTTGGCAGGCGTTCTGAAAGGCTACACTGAAAGCCCCAAAACAGCCAGAAATGCAGCTTTCTGAGTCTTGAGGAGGTTGCCTTAGGAAGCCAGTATCACCCACTGCCACCAAGCCATGTATGTATGCTAAGTCAGTGTATTTATGAAGTTATATCTGACTTTTAGAGTGTTTTTACCCAATGCTGACAGACACTGACCTTGTGTACACAGGTTTCCTTATCTGTTTTGAAACTATCAACAGGTCCTACTCTACTGACCATCTTAACAAGCAGATTTCTCATGGTACACCACTATGGACTCACTTCTAAGGGAAGAAGGTATTTTACTAATGGTAAAGCAGCTCAGACATCCAGAGTGTGATAAAAAATTGATCCTATCATGGACATAATTCTCAAGTTGCAGTAGTGAAGGCTTGTTTCTTGTTCTACACAGCTGCCTATGAGGCTAAGACCCCTTACCATATTTTTGTGAGTCTTTCATACTGTAACATGGCAGGGCAATCAAAATATAAATTTAACATTGCCCAGCCACAAATTAGCAAAGGGATTTGGAAACAGTCTTTAGTTGAGAGTGAATATCTCTCATTAATATCAGAAATCTGTCTTTAGCAGCATAATTTCCACATGCTCCATCTGATCAGTTCCCAAATTTCTGGTGACATTTTTAGGCATCAAATGGCAGAATGTTATTCAGTGTGCGGGGCAAAGCCACTGCAGTGAACCCAAGGGTTCCTCTCACTGGCATTGCCAGTGATTACTGAACTGTACTTGGACAGCATTTGACAGAATTTTTACAAAATACTCCCATATGCTGCAACATTGTTCTGTCACTGCCTTTGCTGAGTACACCTCTATCCTCAATCTTAGCACATAATGCCTTTAACTCACGTGAAGAATTAAAAGGCAATCTGATTAAGAGCTGCTCTGTCCTTTGGCCAGTGTGCTGCCACCCAAGCCTTGCTGGCTCCCCTTCCCTTGTCTCTCCATGTTCCCAGACTGGTAGGTAGAATGCACACGATTGGAGGGGGCTTAGTGAAGAGTAGATTCATGATGATTCTCTGAAGAGATGCCTGGAGTTTGTTTTCAAGCTTCAAAGAGATCCTCATTTTGTCCTGAAAAACCACAAAAGACTGTTTACAGAAAGCAGGGACTCTTAGCTGAAAGGAGAGACAGAATCAGGAAGTTTTATAAGCTATGACTCTAGAGCAGGGATACACACAAAAGATTTAGTCACTTCAAACATACACTAGTCCTTATCTGAGGTAGCACTCAAGGCTTCTCTCTCTCTCTCTCTTTTTTTCTTTCTTTAATGAAGTCCTATTTTTATTTTCTGTAATGATTTAGTGACAAGATCAAGTAGTCACAGGCTTCTGTGGGAACTGAGGAAGTACAAGCATAGTTTTGTTCTTATTTCTTCTTGTTATGTGAGGATCAGACACAGGGGAAAATGAGGTCATGAATTTGGACTCAGACTTTTAGGGGATGGAAGAGAGAATGTTTTTTGACTAAAATGACAAAGGTTGTTGTCCTGAGTGGAAGAATGAATGGAGAGGACATGGCAATTCTCTGAACACTGAAAATTTCTGAGTTGGGCTCTATTTTTTCACGTCCCTAGATTCCTTGCTAGCTTGGATTTCAAAAACCTTCATCATTTTTATTTCTCTGCATTCAGATTTCTCCATCATCCCCACTGGACTCCAAATTATATTGCCTCCCTCTTTCACTCTCCAAGTTTATGCACTGCTTTGTCTTCCCAAATGCTGTTTTCCATGTTCCAATTAGATTAAGGGCTTGCCTGCACAGGAAAGTTACACTACTATTAATTTGCAGTTTGCTTTAAAGAAATTACGTTAAACCTGGGCAAAAGGCCATATGGACTCCCTGGTATTCCTCTGCAGGAATACAAATGGCTTATTTCAGGTTAGATCAGGTCAATTAGGAACAGGAAGAACTTGCAAAGCAATAAGTTTTCCTACATCAGAATGAAGAGAGCCCAGCAGCTCCTTCTGCAGATTGTAACCTCCAAATGGGAAGAAAGGCTGGGGGCATGGTCTTGACCTCTGCAGGAGCCACAATCTGCTGGTCAGAGGTAGCACAACAGCAGGGGACTGCTGCTGTCACTGCCCTGGCTCGGGCTGTGGAGCAGCTCTTGCCCACTGCAGCCTTTTTCCTACAATCCACAGCACTCACAGGACAGAAGTAGGGACTGCTGCCTCTGTGCAAGGTATTTCCTTCCACTCTGTTCACGTAGGTATTAAAAACTGAGCCCTTTGCCAAAAAAAATTACAGTATGATGTTGTTCAACACAGCAAAGTCATGAGTAACCATCTACTGCCCCTCTTTGAATGAATGCCTGGAGTTAACTATCGGTTTACAAGTAGATTGTAATTTTATGAGTGTGCCTTTCTCTTGTAGGCAAGCCCAAAGAAGAGAAGATGAAGACAAAAGAAGAGAGACTTATAGCAGCAAGAAGAAAGGAAAGAGGCACATCAGTAAATCTTGGATTCACATTCTCATTGTGAACTGGTTTGAACTAGTAAGCTCATAATTGCCTAAATCAAAATAAGCACCTAGTCAAGATGGCTCCTACATTAATCAGCATCAGTTATACTTTGAAGGAGGCACTAATGTTTCTCATTTCGGTTACTGAAAGCCTTTTCTAATTACCACTTCTAAATACCAAGTGTAACTTTTATGTTATGTAACATAAATGTAACATTAGAGTCTTTGAAAGCCCTTCAGAGCCTCTCTGACCAAGTACCACTTGCTAGTGCTCTCCCCTCTGGTGTGCAGGGGTTTGACTTCAGCTGCCAGCTGTGAGCACCTGGCAAGGTCTGACCTTTGCAGATAGTGGTTGTGCAATGTGGTGCAGCTGCCAGGAGTGCTTGGGTTAAGAGAGTGGCCTCAGCCATCTGAGGAATGCCCAGTGTTGCTCCTTATTAAGTGAGAGGATGACTGACAGCTCAGAAATGCCTGTGGGATTGTCAGGGTCCTGAGGACATCCCTAGCTCCCCAGAGCCCTGCCAGGAGCTGAAAGGACAAATCATGAAGCCCATGAAGCAAACCCAACACTGGTCTTCGGGGGAAAGGGGGAAGTTTGTATTTTCCTCGCTGTTTTTGCAGTGTTGGTTCTGTCGCTTGGCAGGGGAAGGATCACCAGCAAGGGAATGCGAGTGGTGTAGGAACTTGTAATACAAAGGTTGGTGTCCTGAGTTAATGTCACCAGGTTAGCAGGTCATCAAGACCACAGGGCATCGACCTGCTGTCTCTCAGGACATTCAGATCTGGACAAAGCAAGGTTAGTCCTGATGACTGCCAGAGCTGAGACAGGTGGAGATACTGACAGTTCCAAAGAGCTACAAAAAGGTACCCAAACCCTGTGCATAGTCACCAATGCAAGAACAACACAGGACTTCAGAGCTGGTATCCCTTGTGTTCTCTATGGCATCACACAGATCCTGGACCCATTACCTGGGCAAAAACTTCATGCTGCCTGGATTTTTGGTAAAACGGCTTAAACATGCTGGTCTGGTGCCTGGTGGCTGCTCTTGTGTGTGAGAATAGGAATGTGGCTTAGTGAAACCTGTTTTGTTTCTGTTTTTTATTTTAAATCAAATCACCTTCTTCCCCTTCCCCCCTCATCCCCCACCTCTCCTAATGTTTTCTACCTTGTTTATACCATTTTGGAGCAGTATTTCCTATAGAGGAACAAGGAGTAGTAAAGAGGAGCACCCAGAAGCATAATCTTTCAGATGGCAGTAGAGAAAGAATCTGCCATCTGAAAGGCAGGTTTTATTTAGTATCAGGAGAAAAGTCTCTCTTTTTCTAGATGGGTCTTCAAAGGCCACCCTGTCCCTCTTGCTGGCTTTGGTCAGCAGTGCAGGTCACACAGCTGGAGCCCTGGCCCACTCTCTTGCAAGAGGCTTAGGTCAGGCTTCAGTGTGCATATTGCAACCTTTCCACTTAAATAATTAAAGATTAAGGCTTTTGGAGACATCTAGTCCATCACGCTGCCTGAAGACTAAATATATCCATCCACTCTGGGTGGATGCTCATCAGACTGGATCTCCAGAATACCAACTGCATCCCCAAACTGGGGAAGGGCT
Organism: Promerops cafer; assembly: GCA_013398275.1. NCBI lineage: Eukaryota > Metazoa > Chordata > Aves > Passeriformes > Nectariniidae > Promerops > Promerops cafer. Next base: position 644,109 of record VZSE01012282.1, read on the forward strand.
CCCAACCCTGACTGGCTTCTCCTAAGGGGCAGGGCCCCAGGATGCTGTCACATCACCACAGCCACTGCTCCTCAGCTGTGAGGCAGGAACCCCTGCTTCATGCTGAGACTGAAAAGCTGCTTAGTGAGCCAAGGGTTCCCAGCTCCTTTCAGACACCCACAGGCACGGTGGAGCTGTAACCCTCCCACCCCCCGCCAGGCAGGCAGCTCAGTGCCTGCAGTGAGGTAGGAGCTGCTGCTGCCTCTCTGAGACAGCAGCTCCTGGTGGCTTCCCCATTGTCTAAAAGATGGAAAAAATGCTGCTGTTCAGCTGTGAGAAGTGGCTGCACAGCTTGTTGTATGTCACCTCACAGTGGAGTAACTTAAGTCTCCATAGTAAACAGGAAGAATAGTTTATTTCCTTCCTCTTTGCAGTTGCTTTTTATGTATTTGTGTGCTGCTATTTTGCACCTCTTCAGACTTTGCTTTTTGAGACTGAATTGTTTTTCATTGTGCCTTACAGTTTATGTCTTCTGAACTTCTTGTAGAGCAGCAGTTTAGTATTTAAATGAATGTAGTGTTTATGAAATGAGCTGGACTGACAGGCATGGAAATGGAGACTTATGTCTTCACAGATTAGATGCCACAGTGGTAGGAGGAGTGAGAACTCTGTGCCTGCTTTGTGATCTGGAACATCTCTAGAGGCAAGAATAGGATGTAATGATGAAATCCATCAAAGTGGTTCAGGTTTCCTCTTTAATCAGTAGCCTCTAGCCTGTTTCAGCCTGCTAGCATTCATTTGTGCCAGATGTGGTGGTGGCTTTGTGATATGGACAAACCATTGCACTAGCAAGGAGCTGTGTTAACCAACTCATTTCACATAAACTACCAGCCTTGTGGGGGCAGAACATTCAGGCAGGGTTCATCTCTGGCCACATGGAAGGCTCTCCAGCCAAGTCAGTCACCTCCAGCCCCTGATACAGCCACAGCAAGAAAAAGACACTGAGGTCATGAATCATCTCTTCCTAAGGTAGATATTTAAAATAGATCAGATAAGACATACCTTTAGATTGCCTACAGGGCAACAGGCTCAGATGTATTGATAGACACTGTAGACATCTAAAATTAGGTGAGCTGAGTCTCTCTCACCTGTGGAGTCAAACCAGTGACACACAGGTCAAAAGCCCCACTTCCCATGGGGGAACCTTCAGAGCACATCTTCTGCCTTTCTGAATTTACAGCCACTTCCAGACAACCAGGTGAGAGAATTATGAGGGTCTTCCACCAAATGGCTAAATCTTTTCACTGATTTTCATAAATAAAATTTATTACATTCTTCTTTTTAGTTTAGTGTCTAAATAGTCATTTTCTAGAACATTTTCTAGGAATAGTTGCATTTTGACTTCCGCTCATGAAAAGCAAATGCTTGGATTAGGAAGCAGAGATATTTATCATGGCTATAATAATGATATTCTGCTGAGGGGAATTTTTATGTTGATTCATCTGATACAGTTGAACTGTAAAGATTTATCTTGCAGATTCTTTGGCATATAGGAACTTCAAAACAATGGCTTTTTTACTCCCACAGCATTTTCTCCCCCTTCTCTCATTTTTTTTTTCCTTAGCTAGTAGTTCATTAATAAGGAAAAAGGTTCTTTTGATACCATAGCACATCTGCTGACCCATTTCAGTGCAAGTGCATATATAACCACTTGTTTGTTTGCACTTCTACAGGTGTTGCTGCTGTGCAGATATGGGCTGTGGTTAAATTTCATAATGGAAAATCTGACAGGCAGTTAACTAATCCATGAGTCATATTTTGTAATAGCCTAAAGGTCTCTGATGTTCGACCTTCATTTGATACCCTTGCCATCAGGCAGTTCATACATAACCCATCTGAAGAACATTCTTTATATAGATGACTGCATGCTGCCCTTTTATACCTGCAAGGATGGGCACTGCACTCACTGAGCCAGGGGAACCTGCTGGCTGGCTCTCTCTGAATGGGACTGGAGAGCTGCACTGACGAGACTCACCTGGGGAATGGGAACAGTGGGAATCTCTCTGCTTAGTTTAAGCCTTCTGCAGGGCCTAGCTGACAGCTGGGGAGAGGAGTGGGGAGTTGGTTTTGGACTCCACTCACCCTAACTGGACTTCTGATTGCAACAACTCCACTAAATGCAAGTAGCAGTGAACTTCCAGCACTAATAACTCTGCTGATTTCACCTGTGTGTGTCTCACTTCTACTTGAGACAGGAGAGACAGAGAATGAGACATCCTTTTGTCAGACCGTCCCAAATGGGGATCCCTCCATTGCTGACAGCAGCAGAATCCAGACAGCATTACCAATGCCAGGGTCCTAGAAGGAGCACCTCAAGTGGAGAAGGCTCACCTGGAGAATCATCCCCTTTATTTTCTAGCCAAAGGGTGAAAAAGCAACACAGTGCTTACAAGAGGATCATAACATTGTTGGCTTTCAGGACTTCTCAAGTCTCAAAGGCAGCAAATGATGTTGGCATTGCTGCTGTTTTCAAAGCTAAAATAAGGCAGACACATGACTTCAGTAACTGCATGTGAAGTTTACATACTGTGACTCATCGTAATAAAGAAACCTAAACAAAACCCCAGTGTGTCATTGAAGCTGGAATATGTTTTCCATTCTAAATTCTTTTAGGTTTGCTTTGGCTTCTTTTTTACAGATGTAGAACAGTAGAGTATCTCAGGGATATTAACTCTTTGCTGTTGCAGGATAGAAAGTTCTGGTCTTCATGAATGGACCTATATAAAACATAGGAGAAGGTTATCTTAGTTTTTTAAACCCTCTGGCACAACAACTTTTACAGCAGTGCCAAATGCTGGACAAGAGCAGCTGAGAAGACAAATGGAAAGAAGAAGGCAAAGGAGAAAGAAGGGTTGTATCACAAGATTTTGCAGGCTGTCTCTTTAAGAAGCTCTGCCACTCCCAAGTAACTATTTTATAATTGTCTGTAGGATAGCAGTAGGCACCAGGAGTGATGTATATGTAGCATGTGAGTTGCCTGCTGTATATGGAAAACTGCCTAGGGAGGGATTGGCACAGTGGGAGGGGGAGCACGGCCAGGCTGGCTGTAGGCACCAGTGAGGAGGTTTGTCATCCTGCTGAGTCAACAGGAGACACAGCACCTCCAACGGGGCTTTTGCCTGCTAGGTGCTCAATGTTAGGCAGCTGAAGTTTCATGGGAGGAGCCTATAATGACAGGCTCATATGCATGCTCATTTTTGCATGGAATTCATTTTGCATGGATGATCTGGATTACCAGCTCCAGACCTCTTTATCTGGAGTAAAGCTGGCACTGGACTGGGCAAGGCTCACTGTGGCTGTTTCTCAGGGCTCTCCTTGCAGCCCTTCTCAAGCCATTGCAGAAGGTAAGAAAAGCCCAAACAAAGGTTTTGGTTGGATTCAGGTTCATTTCAGAGGGGCAACAATGTTTGGAATCTGACAAAGGAGCTGCTAAGAAGGGGTCAGGAGAAGGGAAAGGATTACTCTGCAGATGTATCCATCCTACTGTCAGCAGTTCTACCTCTTCACCCACCTCTGCCTTCCACTGTCATAGGAACTGATTCTTGGCTGTATTTTAATGGTGTGAATGCCTATTGATCAGCACATGATAATAGTTGATACTTCTTATTGTACAGGTCCAGTTGTACAAGTTCTGTCCAGTCAGTCGCAAAATTTCTGGTGTCTAGACTCTTCCAATGAGCAGGAAGAGTTAGGGTTTTTCCATCTTTGCAAATAACTTCCCAAGAAGTCATCACCAAAAGTTGCATAAACACACAGTTATCCTTGCCACACTCCAGGCCAAATGACAGTATAGCTAGAATCAGAAAGTCAAGGGAGTTCTTTCCTGAGTGGTACTAATTATATGAGTAGTACTGAGATAAACCTGTCAGAATCAGTGTGGTTTAAACTCTAGACCTTTAGCCTTAGAGAACTTTCCATCCTGTTCAACTGCTCCGTTGTTCCACCAGCTCAGGCCCCAGCCACCCAGTGCCAGCCTTACTGAAAGATTCTTGTTGCTGACATTTAGGGTCTCAGCAAGAGGAAGGGCCCAGCTATGCAAATCTCACTGGCAGGACAGGGCTGCTGACACAAATGTAATATAATAAAATGCATTAAAGAGTTGTATAACTCTTGTCTGATGATCTGAGGGACTTCTCTCCCAGTTTGCCCCTCAGTACCCACTGAACTATCACCTCCATCATTACATTGCATCATGATATACATAACAAACTTCTGGTTTAAAGTGCCAGGATAGAGGAACTCTATTGTATGCTTGTTCTACAACATGCTGAACTCTTTGGAAATTCAGCTGTGGCTGAATTTTTGTCTTCTAAAAATATTTTTTTTCAAAGTCATCTGATTATCAGAAGAGAATTTTAATTTTGTCCATCTTTCCACTTTTTTTATTGCAGTGTTGGCTGTAATTAAACTTTAAAATAGAAGGACGTCACTACCTGACTTTTTTGTCTTTTTTCTAAATAATATCTGGAACTGAAAATTAATAAAAGGAGATACACCTTTTCAGTTCTTTGTTTAGCTCCTCTGGCTTGTTTTCAGCTTTTTACAGTGCTTTCCAGGCTCTCAGTTTCACCTCCCTATTTTTTGGTTCCCTGAGCTTATGTGGTGTTTTTGATGCTGCAAAAGGGCAAGGCAAAGCACCAGAGGAAAAAGAAAAAGGTAAAATACTGTGATAAAAGGACAGGCATCACCCCAGGGATTCATGTACTGAAACATCTTTAAAATTCTTCTTAAAAATGGGCTAGCTGGAAGCTGACAGTGTCCTTTTAAGGACAGTTTATGTTAAGAAATCCTGCTTAGTCTCATGAGCAAGTTTTGGCTGAGCACAAGTGCTAATGACTTTTTGAAATGAAAAACATTTCTAAAGACAAAAATAGCTAGTACTGAAATCTCTCACAGTCATTACTTAAAATTTCTGTGTGATTCCTTGTCCAGATTTATAATGATTGCTTACCATGCCAGCAGAACTTAAAACTTTCTGGATTTGTCTTTAATGTTGTAATTAAAACCAGGATGATTTTCATGGGCCCCGAATAATTTGTAATTGTTGTGAGAGCTCTGTCTTTTAAGTGGCCTTTCATAAGATGTAATCTGCACTGACCTAAGCATGCATACACAATTTTCTTAATACTCATTGATGTTTTCATTAAGGAATTGTATACCTTTGGGTTATTTCAACCTGATGTGTTTAAGAACAATTTTCTCAGCCTTTCTCAAGAATTTGTAATGCATTCAAGTTATCTTGAAGTAAAATACTACTTTTTCTTCTGAGGGGTGCCTCCAAATAGCTTGTCTCCTTTAGTCCTTCTATGTGAGTTAAAGACATGCCCTTTAACAGTCTTTTCCTTCCTCCAGAACAACATTTTCCATTTTACTGCCCACCCACTGGCAACACATGCTGGGGACCCTGCAGTGACTCTCCAGCATTTCCAGAGCTGTGCAGTCTGAAGGCTTCTCGTTCTCCCTAATTATGGGATCATTATGCAGTGTAAGCCCCAAAATCTGATCTCCTAGTTCTCCATATTTGTTGGAGGGGTGAATGTTCCTTATCATACAAAGAAAAGGCCAGACTGGCATCACTCACACACTCAACAGGGCAGAACTGTGTTACAGCAGTAGTCTGTGAGGGGTAGTTACATAGGATGGGTGGAGAGCTGGGTCCTCAAATGTGAATTTCTTCTTATTGGAACACACAGCTATTTTTGAAGCCTGAAACTTCATTTACAGGATTCTTCTATGGATAACTTGTCCTTTTAACTTGTCCTTAAAGCTCTTGTCCTGGGAATATCTCATGTAAGGTGTTTTGAGCCTTGAACTTGCTTGTGCCTGGTAGTATTAATAACCCAGGGCAGGGAATGTTTATGTAGCACTGAGCACCATGGCAGCACTTAGTAAATAATGAAGTAAATCGAAGGCTTTGTTTCTGTTTAAATACTGTGTTTGCCTTCTGTGGATACAGACCTGGATCCTGCTCAACAGCCTCATTTGGGTGAAACTGGATATTGCGCCAGTGTTATTCCAGCTCCTTTAAGGTATGGCAACTGTACAGACAATGCATTGCCTAATGAAGAACTCAGAGTCCCCATCTGAATGCTTTTTTAAAAAGCCAAAATCCATGGAACCTGCACTAAAAATATCTGGCAGGATTCTTAATTTTGATACAAATACACAAATTAATTAAGAAAAGGCAAGAAGCGATTATGTCCAAATCAACAATTTCAGCATACAAGGACCATTAGGGTCCAAATTCACTGCTCCATTCCAGAATTCCAGACATGCACTGAAAATGCCAGGGCTGGGAAGTTACTCTGGCTGCTAAGGAGGGGATGCCAAGCGTATGAGAACCAATAAAGAATTAGAAATGTGAAGAAAACCCCCACTATATAACTGCTTTAAAGCACTGAGCAGAGAAAAATTGGGAAGACCAGGGTCAAGGCATTCTGTGGTCTTGGCCATCTAGACCACACAGGTGCAGAGGCCAAGGGGGATGTGTGCTGTAGAGAGGAGCTGTGTGTTTCCCTTCAGAACAGCCTGGAAGCTGCTCAGGAATCCCAGCACTTAGGACGTCTCAGAGAAGTCATCCTGCGGTCGACTGTGCCTCTCTCTCGTATGTTTTTAATAGAAGCATTTAAAATAATTTCAAGATTGAGGCGTATACAAGTTAAACTTTGAGTAGAAGCTGAGGAACAAATAGAGCCGTGCTAAATTGGTTTCTGGTACAGCCTGACAATATATTCAAGATGCTACCTAATCCCAAGTGATCCCATAAGAAGTAATCTCCTACCACCAAGTCAGTCTTAAATTTGTAGGTGAGGTTACTACAGTCTCAGCCTGACTGAATCTCTTTTCCGTCAGGAATTGGCAAAGCCAAGAAATTCTGTATGGCTAAATTAATCATATTTTATGTGTGATATTTGTAATTCTCTATTTTGTATATAAAAGATAAGTAAATATAATCCCTATAAATGTGTAACCATGCATTTATTGTGGGATAATAACACTTACATTAATCAAAAGATTAATACTATTTGTCCATAACTTCATTAATGCAAAGTAGGCTGCACTAAGGGGCCTTGAGATGGGCCAAAAGATAAGAAAGGACAAAATTCAACTCCAACAACCAGCGAACAAGGAGTTAAGGTACTAGAAACTGAAGCCTCTACAAATCCAGAGTTAAAAGCCTCTGCCAATTCTGGTATGGAAATTAAAGCTTTCTTCTACCACCAGGAAGTGACAGCAGCCAGGGGAAAATGGGAAGGGATAAAGGAACAGTGAGGTGAGAGACAAAGGCTAGAAGACGATCGGGGTGAAAGGTGAATTCACCATCTTCAAATGACAGCTGAATGCCCTGTGAGACCTGATAGTCCATCAGAAGGGGTGAGGTCCAGCAGAGGCTTTCTTGGTCACAGTCATGCAGGAGGCCAAGGTAAACAACCTGGGCAGTTTGGGATGTGCAGCTGGAGCTGGAGCACTGCTGCCTGCTTTGTGCCACAGCTGTGGCAGAGCCGAGGGCAGATGGGCAGTGAGGGGCTGCAGAGCAGTGCCCCGTGCCAGCAGTGAATTCTGCAGCTTGTGCCCAGAGCAGCAGCAGCAGCACCGGTGTGTCTGCTCAGCAGAGCCCAGCGCCGGCAGCCTTGGCGGGGTAGCTGTGGGGGCACAGCAGTGAGGAGCTGCAGGTACTGTCTGAGCAGAAATCTCTGTGGAAAGGGGAAAGGCAGATGCTACTTTGCATGTCTGGGCTGGTGTGAATTCATCAGGCTCTGGGTTTGAACGGGAGCCAGGTACAGCATACAAGTAACTCCTGTTTGCTGTGCCTGACCTAAATCCAAGTGTTGCTTTGTCAGGTTTTAACCAACACGTGTTCTGTTTGCCTCCTGTGTGGTAACGCTGCTGCAGCCTGGGTGTTAGCACTGGGAACCTGATGATTCAATCACAAAGTATGAGGGCTGTCCTGCAGCAACAGGGAGGAAGTGGGGACATGGAGCCTTACTGCGTATTTTGTGGTGGTCAAAGGTTTCACTTCACATCAAGAGAATTCTTATCTGGAGAGTTTCAAAGGGCTAAATACAGACCAACCTCACATGCTAGATGGCAGTGAGGCTCTGCAAGCCTTCTTCCCTGCTAACAGTGCTTGTGGGGATATCATGCCTTGGTTGGTTGGTTGGTTGGTCATTAATCAGGATCAACATCAATCAGAGCCCAACCCTGCAACTCCACCATTTCCCATTCCTTGGCAATGGGCCCCCCAGCAAGACTGCACAGCCAGCACAAGGGCTGGAGCTGCCCCTGAATCCTTCATCCCCACTCTCACTGGCCTGGGGGAAGACAGGAATATTACACAAGAGGTCTTGGGGGTGGTAAGATAAACATCTGCTATTTGAGACTCTGCCTTAAACCACCACATTGCCATGAATGACATGTTTTCAGTAGCAGGAAGCCAGGAATTACTCAATAGGAAGACTGAAGACTGCCAGCACTTCTGTGATTCCTGCCTCTGGCTGGGGCACGAGGGCAGTCCTCCTGGTAGGATATCTGTGTGAACACCAGATCCCATCCACTGGAGACACCCATATCAAGGCTGAACAGAGCAAATACACTCTACCCACAGATGATCCCAAGGTCATTTCCTCAGTGGAAGAACAGCCTTGGTGTTGAAGGCAGAGAGGGTGAAGGTGTCACCAGTGAGAGATGAGAAGACTACAGCAAATTGAGATTGTTGCTGTGCATATCCACTAGGGCCCCAATCATTGGATGTGAGATTTTTCCAGGCAGTGAGGACAATTTCAAAGATCCAATTTCAAAGACCCATATTTGAGACCTCTAACCAAACAAGCAATTAAATAAAAAATAAGCAGTAATGAAAAAGAAAATCTGCGTACAGGAGATTTCAAGGGGACATGACAAAAGTGAATTTATGAGAACATAGAATAGTCTACACCTGTAAGCAGTTTCCTGCTTTAATTAGGACAGCACAGCTGCCTGAGTGCATAGTAGCCCTTAGGAGCCCAATGTGGGACCCCCATCCCAGCACCTTCTGGCCTGGGAGTACCACGCCTGGCTCTGGAGCATGGCAGGGAGGGCACTGCCCATCTGCTGTGCACAGCACCCTGCTCCCACTGCTTCCTGACATGTATCTGAAAGAATAAAACCAGAACCATCTCAAAAGCAGAGACTCTATGAATGCTGTCAGACTTGCAAAGAAAAATTAAAATTAGTGCTGCTGCAGAATGACAGACATGGAATAATACACAAAAAACTAATTCTTGAAAGAAAGGAAATATGTGCCTCCAGTACCTGAATCAAGATCTCAGTGTACAATGGCACAGGCGGAGAGGCTGTAGAAAATCTTTAGATATTTAACCACTTGTGCATGTTCCTGTGGGAAGGGAAATGACAGATTATTTTTCCTGTGGAGGATTCATTAGTATGCTGTGATTGGTGAGTCAGTATTTTTAGCTTAGTGAGCTCAAGATGTATTGTGGTTTAGGCCTCAGAAGTTACCAACTCTGGGTAACAAATTAAAAGGGAAAAAAAAAAAAAAGAGTGTGTTAGGAACAGAAGAGTGATTTTCCAAGCTCTTTTATGAACCATCCTCCCCACTTGTTTAGAATTAAGTGCCTATTAACTCCATTTCGGGAAGGTGGTGATTAAACTGGGTCAAATGGAAGTGATTAGCTTGGATTATCCCTGTCATGGAAAAATTCACTGGAAGATCTGAGAGGGAGGAAATTGCCACACAGATCCCAGCAAGTTCTGCTGGAAGGTGGATGGATTTGCTTTTCTCCTTGCAAAAGAGCTTTGGCCCACACAGGATCCCTCTAGATATCTCAGACTTGCTTTGAATTGAATTGTTTTAATCTTGGAAAGTTCCTCAGGACTGGTAGGGAAAGCAGTTGTCCCAGCATTGCTCCCACTTGCGTGTGTCACCCCAAGTTCACCTGTGCTGAATTTTGGAAGCACCCCTGGAGACACTGAAGCTCTCTTTCCTCAGGGGTCTTTAAGGGAAAAAAACCCTTTTACTTCTGGTTCTAAAAATTACTAAGGAAACGTTCAGATGGACAAGGAATAATAATAATGACAATAATAATTAGTGCCACCATGCCTGTTGAGAGGGCAAACTCTGCAATGCCAGCAACAGGGCCCAAAATGGAGAAGATAAACCTTGTACTTGAGACTGGGTTGAGAATTGGGAAGACGCCCTGGCAAGCCTCTCTCTCAGCACAGCCTCCTCCATTGTGTGATCCTGCCACAGAGAAACAAATATTTTGCGACCGCCAGGATTACTAAGAAATAAACAGTATTTTATTGCAGGGACTGATACAAAGAATTTCCTGCTGCCACGGGGTTGCTTCCTCCTGGTGACATCTCCCAGTGCTCCCTGCACGCCTGGCTCTGCTGCTCTGATTTAATGAGGTTTTCAGCTGACACCATTTCATCGACCCCTCTGCCACAGCCCTTCACCTCTCGTGCTGTCACAGAACAGCCCTGGGGAGATGGGGCTGAGTGCTCTGTGTGCACACAGACAAACGTGTCTGTGCACCAACACGTGCCTGTGCTCACAGCTGTGTTTATTTTATGTTGCATATAGAAGGAAAGAGGATTATTTATGATCTAATCATGATGTGTTCCCCAAGCAAAACATTTTCTGCTCTGATTTATTGCTCACTTTAGGCCTACCCCCAAGCATTGTTCTTGTATTTGGAGCCACTCACATTTTTTTCCCATTTGGAAATGGAAATCCTAAATGTAATGGCATATTTAATGAAAAAAAAACCTAACAGTTACTTGGAGGGAGGAGGAACTTTACTTCTCTATTTTCCCATTTCATATTTGTTTTCTTTCTCACCTCTTTCATTTTATTCTTTCTCTTATCTCTGAAAAAAGGAAGGAAAACCACTATTTGGAGACAAGGTAGGAGCAATATTGTGTCCTCATTTTCAGTTAAGAGATTAGAAAAGTTCAAAAGTTTTACCCAGAAGAAGTCCACATGAAAAGTACCTGTCATTTTCTGATTAGCACTGTGATACTATTGATCAAAAGTATCCAGCCAACAAACCTGTGTAAATTAAACACGCTGGTGCACTATATGGAGCCAGCATTTCTTGGCAACTACAAAAGAAATGCTTTTCTTTTTTAATTCAGAGAGCTTTACAAAGCTTATGCAAGTGGCCTTACAGCTTGGGTTTCTTTTTATCTCACAAATATCAAAAAAGAGAGGTTCCCCACCCCCCCAGCCTTCTCTTGCTAAAGGACTTCTCAGAGGACCAACAAAATCAAATTAGTTTTCTAGGCTGCACTTAGAAGATAGAGGAGAATGCAGATCTTTAACAAATTGAGCTTTTCTCCCATGTGTTTCTCAGGAGTTTTGATTCAATCAATCTCAGAAGAGTTTTTACACAGTCTGAATAAAAATTCTTTTAAAATCCATTTTTAAACCTTTCTCCCTTCCTCCATTTTAAAATCCCCTCAGTAGCTCAGAATTCCTTTCTGTTTTGAGGCATGAAATCCCTTTAGCTCTATTGCCTACACAGCAAAGGAGAAGAACAAAGCAAGAGAATATGAAAAACACTCTGCAAGAAAATAATTAAATTTTCTTTTTTCAAAAGCCTTATCCATCATTATGCCATAAGAAAACAACAAAAACAAAAAATTGTTACCAAAACATACACTTTTTCCCTGTCTTGTGAGTCACATCTATCAAGCAAGAGAGAATCCTGTGCTATTGTGTTTGGTTACTAAGCCGGATGCACAAACTGCCCTGGCTGTAGCCTCCAGGAATGTTCTCACCAAACAAATGTTGCCATTAAAGTGTTGGTAGGAGGTCCATTAGGAAACTCGAAGAGAAAAACTTCTTTTTTGGGGGGGGTGGGGGGAAGGTTATTGCATAGGAAAACCAACTAATAGCTAAATCTGGAAGTACAGCTGGGTGCTCTTAAATTAGAAATCTTTAGGAGGTCTCCCACACATCCCTGCAAGTTTGCTAAAGAGTTGTGCATTGCTGCAGATCTGTTTCACCTCCTCCAGCTTTTCTGCTTCTTGCTACGCTTCTCCATGGCTTTAAGCCTCTCTCAGTTAAATCCCCAATGTCTCTCTGGCCAGGGTCTCACTTCTCTTCTGTCTCCTTCCAGTTCTCTTAGTTCCTTGGTGTGGTTTCAGTCCTGTATCTCAGCTGCTCAAGAGGACAGAAAATTGGCTCAGTGGATTTCTCCCCTTCTCCATCAGCTGCCCCTGTTGTTTATCTCATTAAGAATAAGCTGATCCAGATGTATGAGTTAAAAAACCACTTATTTTCTTACCCATTTTCTTGCACCACGCTTCCCTGCAGGCAATTTTATTGTTGTTTTACAATGCAGGCAGAAGGTAGTTTTCCTACATACAGTGTTGCTTGGCCTTGAATCTGGTGGATTGTCAATTTTCCCATTTGCAGCTGAGAATAATTTTTCAGAAAAGATGATCATGCTCCAGTCTGACACGACCAGCACGGGGTTTGAGCTCCGCCTCGCAAGGACTCGGGCACAAAAGGCTGTGTTCTGCAGACTCCCCAGCTCACACCTAACCCTGCATCTTAAACCCACACAACTTAGATACTTGTAAGCAACGGGATTATCTCACCAGAGAGGTGGGCAGTTTTTCTAGATCGGCGATCAGATGAATATATCGCTAGAGATATAGTAGTTCCGCTCTTATTGACGATGCACAAAGCAAATTTCTTCTAAAAATGTGAATACCTACCACACTGTGCAGGCTTTGAGGCTGCTGCACACAGGGAATTATTATTACCGCGTTTAGTGGGAGGAAAAGAATAACAAGAAAAGAATAGTAATCAATTACTGTTCCTCAATGCCTTCCTCGCTAAGGCTAAAATGAATCTTGGTTTGAAACTAAAATAAAGCAGAATTCTCGTGCTCATTGTTTCAGGAAATACCCGCAGAAATCAGGTGCTTTGGGCTCAGGGCCTCTAGAGGTCACCAGAACCTCATTAATGAGCAGTGCTAAACCCGTCTGTGAAGTGCAAATTGCTTTGTTTTGATTGGGATTTTCCACCTCTGCGGCTCTGGGTCTCCCCTCTCCCGAGGAATCCAGACTGTCATTACCCGGGAATAACAGGACCAGCCTGCAAAGCCATTCCCCGCTGGAGAGCCTGGGCTGTGCGGGAGGAGCTCCCTCCTGGGGGACAAGGCACAGTCACCTAATTGGCTTTTTTCCTCTGCGCACTGTTTGGATTTTACCCCGTGCTTCTGTGGTAAATCCCGCCCTGGCACAGCCGGAGTCTCCTGTGCCCCCGGGCAATGCCTTTGCCACACCTCTGCAAGCCCAGGGAACTGCAGGGGTATTACCAAAGTCAGGGGGTGAAAACATGTACATGTATATGGAAACCATATCTCAAAAAGGAACACGGCATGAGCCTGCAGGCTGGGGGCTTGGCAAGGATTCTTCTGCCTAAATCCTTGCCTTGCAAATTATGATTTGCAAGCACAGGAAACCCTGTAAAGAGCATGGTTTCCTTCCAGGTCACCCTGTGCTGTATTTAGAGGAGAGCTGCAATTATGATGAAGTGGTTGTCATGTGGTCAGGGACCTCATCTGCTTCATGCAAGAGCAGAAGGGAAAGCTCAAGTAATTTCCCTGGAACTCCCTCCAGGGTTTAGGAATGAGACAGGCTGGGGAACTTGGTACAATTGAGGGAGACTGTTTATTTCAAGACAGCAAACAGAAGCTGATCCTTTCAGAAGAAATTCCTCTGGAGAGGGCAAAGGTATTTATTTTGGGAGCAGTCAGTGGAACGGAGGCCTGTGGTGTCTCTGGAGAGGGATTTTTCTCTCTGGAACGCCAGGAGTGTTGAACGCAGACGAGTGGCCTGTACCCCACCAGGATGCTGAGGGTGGTACGGGGGGGCTGCTGCGAGGGGATCCTCACAAAGAGCTCCTTTGCTTTTAGATACAGGACACTGCAGGCCCAGGACATTTCCTCGGAGTCCAAGGAGTGTTTCTGGATGCAGAGCAGGAGACGAGGCTTTGCCCCTTCAGCAGTCCGTGCAGGAGCTCCTGTCTGTGGCCCTTCCCTTGCCATGTGGCAGCAGGTGACTCCCCAGTGCCCTGCTCTGGAGCAGCAGTAAGAGGATCTCCCCGAGGGTGTTTGCTGGGATTAGCAGGTGTGTTATTTTTGCAGACTGGAACTGTGACGCTGCAGGTTGGCAGGAGTCCACGTGTCAGTTCCTAATCCCAGGCAAAGCCCCCGAGAGGTCAGTAAGACCATAAACAGAGGTAAGTGCCTTCCTAAAGGAGGTCAGGATTATATTCCTAGTAGCATACCATTTCCAGAGAGAAAACACAGCCATTCTTTATTCCTCCCCTTTCAAAAGATGCACAAAGTTAAGGGCTTCAGTTCCCTTTCAAGGTGGGGTCCTAGAGAAACCTTGCTATTACTTCCCCTTTTCAAACAGCAATCTCATCAAAATTTCTTGGTGGCTGCCATCTGTTGCAAGCAGAACACCACCCCTTTTGCTATTTACAGTGCAATTAACCTTCAGCAAATTAGCCTGTGACTGTCATGAAAGGATTAATTAAGGCAACACTCCCTTGACTTGTTCCCACCGTGCATTTATGCGGGTGCGCCCACGGCTCTGCCAAAGCCCTTTCAGAATCAGGGGAGTAGTTTTTATCCTTTCTCTATTATCCCAACAAATCTACCAGTCAGGGGAGATGCGTGAGGGCCGGGCTCCAGCAGCCACAGTCCCATGGAAGTAGCTGTGGAGATAGAAGACCTGGCCTTGCCCAGCAGCACGGGTGCTTCCCCGCTGCCGAGGGCCACTGCCCTGGAATCAGGATGTGGGGCCATGACTCAGCCAGCTCAGCTCAGAGTTGTAGTTGAAGCAGCCAAAGGATGAAGCTGCTGCCAGAATACCAGGCTGTGATGTGCTGCAGCCGTGCTTTGGAAGCACACCCCATTTTGCCTAGCACCATCAGACTTCCATCCAGATTCCTGTGCCTGGGAGGCACGTGAGGCCAAGGCTTCCTGAGAGCCTCAGACCCCTGATCTGTGCAGATGTGCAGGGTGTGTCTGGGTTATCCAGACAACCCTGTGCTTGCTCCAGGCTTGGAGAATCCTCAGGGAGATAAGCAAATTCTCCCAGCTCCAGCACAGCCTGAGTACTGGTGGAAAAATAGGCTTTGGCCAGAGAATTCCAGCACGGTGGCTCTGCCGCTGCTCCTCTTCCCACCAGCTGCAAGTCCTGGCAGAGAGGCAGCGAGACTGGTAAAGGCTGTCATGTCTTAAAGCAAAGCAGCTTCTTGTTGTTTAATCCCAGATGGCAACCAAGTACCAGCAGCTGCTCGCTCACTCACCCACCTCCTGCTTCTGTGAGATGGGGAGGGGAATTGAAAACAGGCAAAACTCAAGGGATGAGATAAGAACAGTTCAATACTTGAAATAAAGTAAAAATAATAACAGCAATAATAATAGGAAAAAGAGAGATGAATAAACCCCATGACAGACAAGTGATGCACAGTACAGTTGTTCACCACCCGCTGACCACTGCCCAGCCTGTCCCTGAGCAGTGGTCAGCCCCTCCCAGCCAACTGGCCCCAGTTCCTATGGACACGACACTCTGTGGTGAGGAATATCCCTTTGGCCAGCTTGGGTCAGCTGTCCTGGCCATGCTCCCTCCCAGCTCCTCACTGGCAGAGCACGAGGCACTGAAAACTCCTGGATTTAGAGTAAGCACTACTTAACACACTGATGTTTTAGTTGTTGCTGTCAACGTTGTTCTCATACTGAATCCACAACACAGCACTGTACCAGCTACTGGGAAGAAAATTAACTCTATTCCAGCCAAAAGCAGGATACAACTGCCAGAGATGATGTCCTGAAGGCAAAAATCTCAGGGCTCAAAGCTGCACGAGAGCAGCTGCTGCACAGCAGTGCAGATGTTAGGCAGTGCCAGGGAATCCCTGTGTTGCTTTTGTTGTGCCATCAGTAGCCCTGTGGCTCACACTGTCTTGCCCAGCATGGGCTGGTCCTGCTGTAGCTCTGGCACTGCCACCTCCTCCCCATGCTGAGAAATATCCCACAGATTGGATCTGGGAGATGACATCAGCCCAGGGACTGGGGGCCTCTTTTCAAAGCACAGCACAACCTCCACTCCTTGAAGTTTGAGAGAATTATGATCACTGGTAGTGCTCAACACTCATATTTCTTTGTCACTGAGACTCTTAGGGCATGACACACAGCCACACTGTTCTGGCAGACCTGGGCAGTATTTTTTAATTGCCATCCAATGTAAACCAGTTGCTTGCATTTCTTGTTTTGAGCTCAGTCTGTGCTTGGATGGGCCAGGTAATACAACATTGTTATTCCTTGATGATGAAAGTGTTAACTGATGTTGTCTCTTACAAAAGAAGAAATCAGTTATAAAATTACATTATCACCAATGCAGTTCTGTCATCTCTTTGCATTTCTTCTCTGATTTCTAAATGCCACCTAGGCTGGAAAACTTGGAGGCTTTCAGGGTTTTGCATTCACGTGTGCATCCTAAGGAATCTTGAGTGCACAGAGACCTAGATGCATACTATTCCCAGCCTCCTCCTGGTTTTCTCTGATGGAAAAGTACTTAAGAGTCAGCTTGGATGACACCAGCACTGGGGCCCTGGGCAGCAGCATGCTCGGATCCTGAGGTGTGCATAAACACAGCCTGTGGTGACACAAACAGGTGACAATCACTCAGCACTACTGGGAGGAAGGGCTCAAACAGCCTCTGACGTGATGATGGTGAACTCAGAACTCTTCACACTCTTCTGGAGCAGACATTTCTACCCATATTCAGGACACCCAAAAAGCTGGCAGGGAGGAGTTAAGGATGATCCCAGTTCCAGCCTTACCCTTCGTGTTGCAGCAGTACCTGGGCAGGGAGCAGCTGCCCAAGCCCATGATAGAATCAAGAGGCTGCAGCTTCACAGATGATGACAGCAGTGTGGAGACTGCACCACAAATTCAATAACAATAAAATGGAAACAAAGTATAGTTGATACAGGATAATAAAACTGATGAGTGTACCAAATAATTACACAACTATTTCTTACATGATTACTAAGTCCTTACTAAGAACGTGAAAGAGGAGTCACCAATGTAATTTGCTGGGTTTATGGGCACTATTTGGAAATTCAGGTTCCTATCTAGCTCCTTAGAGATCTGTCTCTTGTCATATTTAGTAGCAAAAACTAGCCAGATTCCTGCTGCCACAGGAACCATAAATCAAAGTCTCGAGATGTTCCCACTCAGTGTGACAGTAAACTCAGTGTAAACCAAAGTAAGTGGCAGTTTGCCATCCTGCACTGAGCTGTCACGTGGGGCCCAGGACAAGCAGCTGTCACACTGTGTGAGGGACAGTGACCTCCAGCAGATGGGCAGGGTGGACTCCTGGCCATGCTAATTCTTTTACCAGTGCGGGCTGAATCTGACAAGGATCCCGGCTCTGAGCCCTTGGCATGGGGGGTTTTTGCATCTTATGGGAGGGTGAGCTCCACCAGTCCCAGAAGGACTGTGGTGGGAAAGCTTATCTGTCAAGACGTGGTGGATGCTTAGGTTCTTCAGCTGCAGGAGAGGAGCAATGGCATGTGTGGGGCTGATGAGCTTTTCCTAATTCCCAGTGAGTCAAATAAGGTTAGATAGTCCATGTTCAGTGAATTGGGTCATCGACAGTGACCTGTTCTGGAAAAGTGGCCTCTGATGCAGAAAACCTGGTGGGCTGTTAAAGAAGTTAAGGCACTTTTCATTTTCCCTTCCAGGGCAAAGCACAAGTTGATTAGGAACACTAAGATGATTACCTCTGCTTTGCTGTATCTCTCAATTATGCCCTAATTAATATTGATTAAAATCTAGCAAAGGCAGCTTAAAGCACCTGCTGGGGTTTTATCTTCAGTTACTTCTTCACCCAAAACCTACAGCTCTTAAACTGCACAATACAGTCTGATTATTACAGATCCAGCTGTATCTGTGATGGCTGGAGCCTCATCCTACAAACTGCACCTTTGGTCCAGCTAATTAAAGAAGGATTTGGCATGGCAGCTCTTAGCTTGGGGTCCCTGGTTGTTTATGTGAGATCCCAAGACAACAGGCTGTCAGCCCCCAGGGGTTTAAACTAAATGCCTCTCCCCCTGTACTGGGCACTGGTGAGGCCACACCTCGAGTGCTGTGTCCATTTCTGGGCCCCTCAGTTCAGGAGGGACATTGAGGGGCTGGAGCGAGCCCAGAGAAGGGAACAGAGCTGGGGAAGGGTCTGGAGTACAACTGTGACGGGAGGCTGAGGGAGCTGGGAATGTTTAGGCTGGAGAAAAGGAGGCTCAGGGGTGACATTATTGCTCTCTACAACTCCCTGACAGGGAGGGTGTAGCCAGGTGGGGACTGGTCTCTTCTCCCAGGTAACCAGTGACAGAGGAGAGGACATAAAGCTACTCCAGGGGAGGCTTAGGTTGGACAGCAGGAAGGATTTCTTCACAGGAGGCATGATTCGATACCGGAATGGGCTGGCCAGGGAGGTGGTGCAGTCACTGTCCCTGGAGGTGCTTATGGCAAGACTGGAGGTGGCACTCAGTGCCCTGGTCTGGTGACACGGTGCTGTTCAGCCATAGGTTGGACTCGATGATCTCAGAGGTCTTTTCCAGCATAACCCAATCTGTGATTGTGTGAAGAAAACCCTGGAGAAGTGGAGCTGTGAACTCCGAGCCCCCCTCCGTCCCCCTTCCTCCCTGGCCCCTCGCAGTGTGTCGAGGAGCGTTTGAAGACACAGAGAAGCGGGTCCTGGAACACCGGGACGGGAACTGCCCGGGATGGGAACTGTCCCGGGACGGACGGGAGCTGCCCCGGGACGGACGGGAGCTGCCCCGGCTCCCGCCTGGTTCGGGACCTGCGGGTCTGGAGCGAGGTGAAAACAGCCCCGCTCTCCGCGCGGCTTCTCGTGGAACCACGCTGCTCGGAGACAGCAATCACTGCTATGTAATACTTTTAATTATCTATTTTCTACTTATATATATATATATATATATATATATAAAATGAATAGGTTTTGTTTTTATTATCCACTGAAACACATGCTGAGTGTCTCAGACTGGGGTTTGTTTGCCGCTGCTTTTAATATTGCGAAATCAAGCTGTGAGAATCCGGAAAACTTCGCAAGTGTAGCTTTTATCTGTTTTTCTTTATGCAGTGAATGTACTGCCTTGCATCCCACGGTCGCATCCAAATTCCAGCGCCTTGCACCGCCTGACCCTTGCTGTCCCGATCTCTGAGCACTGCCCTTAGCCCGCACCGGCGCTCGCTGGGCGCGTTTCCCGGTGCCCGCCCCATCCCGG
>VZSE01012282.1:664316-776968 GCA_013398275.1 Promerops cafer
GCCCGCCCCATCCCGGGGCGCTCCGGTGTCCCGTCCTCGCTGCCGGAGCAGATGAGGGAACCCCGGGGCCCGCCCCTCCCTGCTGACGTCAGCGCGCCGGAAAGGGCGTGACGCGCCTGTGACGTCACGCTCCCTTCTTTCCTGGGGAGGCCGGAGTGAGGTAGGAGCGGGGCGGCCGCGGTCCCCGTCCCGATCGGGATCCGCCGCCATCCGCGCCCGCGCGGCCGCGGGAAGGGGCAGGGCGGGGACGGGGCAGGGACGAGGTGTCGCTGAGCGTGCCGCGGGTGTCGCTGAGCTGTCCCCGCGTCCCCGCAGGGCGCCATGGGCCGCGTCATCCGCGGGCAGAGGAAAGGCGCGGGCTCCGTGTTCCGCGCCCACGTGAAGCACAGGAAGGGCCCGGCCAAGCTGCGCGCCGTGGACTTCGCCGAGCGGCACGGCTACATCAAGGGCATCGTCAAGGTACGGGCGGCCCCGGCCCCGCTGCTCGGGGGGGCGTTCGGCACCGCGTCCCGGGGGTGCCCGAGCCCCCGCTCCTCCTGCGCTGCCAGCAGTGCCCGCAGCCCTTTGGCTGGCCCTTAACCCGTCTGTTCCGGATTCACGTTTCTGTGTTCTTAAATAGATCATATCCCTTGAAAAGTTGAATTCTTTTAGGTTTATGAGAACATCTCAGCAGAGAGGGCACCCTTAGCCAGCAGTAGAATTTTCTGCTGGAGCTTTGCTAAGAGTAGTAGTACTAGCGCGGTTTTATTGTTACCTAAGAGTTCCCTGTACCTCAGGAAACATGGATGGGGAGTTTCCCATGTAGTTGATTACATAGTAAAAAAAAAAAAAAACATTTTAGTCTTGAGCAGTAGGAGTAAGGCCATACCTGTATTTGGGGTGTGATAGTGGTTCAGGTACTGTTTTGGGTGTCAGGGACTCTAGAGTGCAAACAGTGCTACTGGTTGGATGCTCTGAGCAGCCCTTCAGCGTTTTACAGCATGGTCGTGTTCAGCTTGTAGAGACAATCTTTTTCATCCTCACCTAATTGAGGTGAGGAGAGAAGATAGGTAGCAAAGTTTGACTTGAACTTGGTAATACATAGGGGATTTGGCTAACAGGGTTGAAAAAACGTCAGTAATGGACACCAAGAGTTTATGAGCTGTCCTAGAAGACAGACACATCTTACAGATGTGTCAGAGTCTCGTGTCTGTAGTCTAAATACATGGTTGGGTATTTTAATCTCAGTGTGCTTCAGGAACAGAATGAACATGTTTTTTCAAGTGTAAAAGAAACAGCACGTCTGTGCCTCCTTATTTAGGAGCTTCAGAAACTTTGCTTTACCTGATTGCAGAATGTTAGAAATGCTTCAATCCCAAGGAAACACATGGAGAAGTCTCTGCCTGTGCCCAGCTCTGACTCTGCCCAAAGGTGGTTGGGCAGAGTGAAAGTGGATTTCTGAGTATGGAGAGACTGGAGACCTGCAGAGTGTCAGTAATAAAACTGTTCAGACAGGCTTAGCTACAAGCAGCCCACTTAACCAGGCATTATTTTGTGATCAGTGAATGATTTGGGTTGCAAGGGACCTTAAAGCTCATCCAGTTCCAATCCTGTGTCACAGGTAGGGACACCTTCCACTGTCCCAGGTTGCTCCAAGGCCTGTCCTATGGACAGTTCAGGGATGGGGCACCCACAGCTTCTCTGGACAACCTGTGCCTCACCACCCTCAGAGGAAGGACTTTTTCTCTGCTAGGATGGGATGTAGGTACTGGAGCTTGTATTATATCAAATGTGAATCTTCAGCTTGCTCACGCTGGGGGAATCCCAGGTCCCCCTGAGAAGTTTCTTGCTGAGAATCGTCCCAGAGTAAGCATCCCCCAGTTCTCGAAGCTCTTTGATTCCTGCAGAGCCCCTGGCAGAGGCTGTGTGCCCCCCTAAAGCAGCTCTGCTTTCCCACAGGACATCATCCACGACCCCGGGCGGGGCGCTCCGCTGGCCAAGATCGCCTTCCGCGACCCGTACCGCTTCAAGAAGCGCACGGAGCTGTTCATCGCCGCCGAGGGCATCCACACCGGGCAGTTCGTGTACTGCGGCAAGAAAGGTGGGGCTGGGCTGGGCTGGGCTGGGCTGGGCTGGGCTGGGCTGGACAGGACAGAGGGTGTCCCAGCTCCTGGAGTTTGGGATGTGGAGTGCAGCACCCTGCTGCCGCAGGGTCTCTGGTGCTGCCCTCCCCTGTTCAGCAGGGCTGTAACCCCGGCCCGGGGCCCCCAGTGAAGCTGTGGCTGCTCTCTTGCTCTTTGCAGCCCAGCTGAACATCGGGAATGTCCTGCCCGTGGGCACCATGCCCGAGGGCACCATCGTGTGCTGCCTGGAGGAGAAGCCCGGTGACCGCGGGAAGCTGGCGCGCGCCTCCGGGAACTACGCCACCGTCATCTCCCACAACCCCGAAACCAAGAAAACCAGAGTGAAGCTGCCCTCAGGCTCCAAGAAAGTCATTTCTTCTGCAAACAGGGCTGTTGTGGGTAAGGAGTTATCACTGTGAACTTGTCACTGGATCTTCCAAACGAGGCCCCAGTTTCAATAACCATCTTGAAAATAGTGTCACGTGCAGGGTGGACAGTCTGTGCTCAGGTGTCTGGCTTGTATTTCACACCTGCATTACTTTTGCATGTTGCTAACCTAAATTTGGAGAAGGTTTGACCTGGCGAGGGGACAGAAAAGTAGACGCTCATTGTCCTCAGGCTGTAGTGGAATTGCTCAGCCTATAAAATCTACAGTCCTTGGGGAAGGACTTACATGGGAAATGCCATTTTGATTTCCTGCTTTTGGTACACTGAAGGAGCCTGTTGGTGGTGTCAGGTGGGTGGAGTGTTCTGGGAGGTCTGACAGGGAATGACAGAGCCACTGCCAAGAAGCAGAGGCTGCACCAGGTTTGTTGTGCACCTGACTGACAGCTGAGATGGCTGCTGGTGACACTTGCCTGCTTCTGCATGAAAGACACCAAAATGGATAATCTGGTGTGTTACTCCAGTAAAATTGACTCAGTAAATCATGAAACAAGGAGGTATTTGACCTCAAAGTTGTTCACAGTCCCCTGAGCTCTTCCAGTTCATATTTCACGTGAAAAACTTGATGTTGCTCGGGAAATCATAGCAGTAAAACTGGCAGTGCTTCAGAAAGAAAGCTCAATGCCGTGTGTATGGGATCAGGAAGAAGGCTGTGCTCTGCTGTCACTGTTGGTGTTGGCTGTCCTTGGTACTGGTGTGTGCTCTGGTGGGGTGTCACTGTTCCTGCCATTCCCTGCAGGAATCGTGGCCGGTGGAGGCCGTATTGACAAGCCCATCCTGAAGGCCGGCCGTGCCTACCACAAGTACAAGGCCAAGAGGAACTGCTGGCCACGTGTCCGTGGTGTGGCCATGAACGTGAGTCTGTTTGGAGTCATCCTTGTCCCCTCTGACAGTTCAGAAAATCCATGTGGGAAATTGGGACAAGCCTGGCATATATCTGGGAGGAAAGCTTCCCAGATGAATGTGCAGCCACAGGGTCAATTAGCAGCACTCGATGGTGACTGCACCACGTGAAAAGTGAAGTAGTTACTTCTTTGTCCCCTTTAACCTGTTTATTTCTGTTGACCATCAGTTTGGGTGGTTACATTGCTGTCTTGCTCTCCCCCTGCACAGCCCGTGGAGCATCCCTTCGGAGGAGGCAACCACCAGCACATCGGGAAGCCCTCGACCATCCGCAGGGACGCTCCCGCGGGACGCAAGGTCGGGCTCATCGCCGCGCGCCGCACGGGGCGGCTGCGGGGCACAAAGACTGTGCAGGAGAAGGAGAACTGAGCTCCCACCCTGGGGGCCACACAATAAATTTGTACAACAGAGCTCACGTGGAGTTCGTGGTATCTGCCGCTGCAGTGGGGATAAAACTGGGATAATGTTCAACACAGGAAGTTGTGAGTGGAGATTCGGGGTTTTTTCCCCTTGCCTTGGAGAGCAGGGGCTCTCTCAGCCAGCACTTGCAGTCTGTAAGCTGGTCCTGCAGGCTGGAGTAACACTGCAGTGGATGCTCTTGTGCCCTGGTGTGGTGTTCATGTTGGCCTGGTTCTGTGGAAGCTGAGGCCTGACAAAGCAATCAAGTAATCCTGTGGTTAAAGCTGGGAATCTGGCTGAAAGGATCACGATCTCTAACAGTGGTTTTCAGTTTTTGTCTTTCGGGGGCTGGGGGAAGCTTGAGAGTTGCAGAACTTAGGAAGTATTTCAGCTGCACTCACTGCAAGGTTTGGGCTTCCTCTGGGAACTGTCAGGCTCAAGCCAAATGAAAGGTGCCTAAAAATTCGAGGTATCACACAGCCTGCCCGCTCTACTCGTCAGTTTTTGGGAAGGGCAGACAGCTTCAAACCTTCCCCTTTGCACATTGGTCATGATGGGATATTCCAAGGTGCTGCAGTAACATGGCAGTAGCACTGATGTCCACTAGGACCCTGTGTTCTCATAAGAACAGCTGTCCTGTGAAAAGCCAGCTTTTGTAAGGGAATGAGAAAAGTAAAGGGGTTTAGTGCAAAATGGCTTCATTTACAGCTTCATTTACAGCTTCTCTGGACTGGCCTTAGGAGGGAAAAAGCAGTGAAAGCAGATGGGGCTCGGCTTCATGTCTGAGCACACCCAAAGCCAGGGCTGCTGTTGCTCTGCAGCAGCTCTGGCTGTGCTGGAGGGGTCTTCTGTGCCAAGGGCCAGACTTCATCTATGGGTGTGACTTGCATTCATGGGAATCCTGTGGAATGCAATGTGGGAAAAGTCATTTCTACACCCACCTACAAAACCAGTACTGGAGCTGGCCATGTGTGTCTGGGGAGGGAAAGGTGATTTGAAAAACCCGCACCACACCTTGAAGAAAGGCATCAGATCCCACTGGGGAGAAAAAGCAAAGCAAGGGCAAGCTTTGTTTCTGTTTATATTGCTCCAGTTCCATCAAAGTCTGAAGTTCACATCTGTTTTGCCATGAGGTCAGAAGCTTTTGGGTGCCTGTGCTCTCCTGACAGGACCCGAAGTGTAACACTCCTCCCAAACACCATCAGAAGAGCAGCTGAAGTTACTTAATGTTCCACAACAATTTGCATTAAATGCACCTAAAGGACTCAGAAAACCATGGTTTCCAACCACATTTGGGTCTGTTGACCCTATGTATTCTCTAAGGAAGGGGGAGATGGTTACTGACCCTTGGCTGCCTCTGCTGCTGTTAACGGGCTCTGACAGTGCCCATGGATGTTCACAGCCACAGGGCCAGTGCACCAAGTCCATGAGTAGGGAATAATTAATACAAATTATTTAAAATAAATAAGTACCATATTACAGGGTTTAATGCAGCTCCGAACACATTTTAATGTAAACATATAGGATGCAATGCCAGAAGTCTCTAAATTCACACAGTAGTATGAGGATTTCAAAGATTTTTCTCTCTTCACCCAACTCCAGTTGCAACTATTCCAGTACAGTCTCCTGTTACCAACATGAACATGGAACTTTAAAAAGCTTCTGTGAGCCTGGCAAACGACCAGAAGGCTCAAGGGGCAAAATGCTCCTCAAGCCCCAACACCTCCAGTGCTAAAAGTCTGAAAAGAAACGTGAGGGAAGAGGGAGTATGATAAAGCAAATAAACAATGAAAGGCTCTAAAGAAACCAACCTGCAATGAAAAATTTCAGTAAACTGAAATATATTTTCCAAACCAAAGGTCTAATTTAAGCTGTAGAATAGCAGTGAACTCCAGCAGTTTACACGACAGGGAAGTTAAGACAATTAACAATGCAATGAGAATAAAATATACCAATAAAAATGTACAGGTGAGTTCCTAACAAGCTTAACTTCAGGTTGGGAGGATCTGTGAAAGCACTGAACAGAACGAAAATGGGGCTGAAGTTAAGCTGGTCCCTGTCCTCTGCGTGGGCTGAGCCCAGGTTCAGCTGGGCAGGGCAGAGGCTCCCCCCGAATCTGCACTGCAGAAATCAGAAATTCAGCTGGGCAGGGCAGAGGCTCCCCCCGAATCTGCACTGCAGAAATCAGAAATTCAGCAGGCCAGGGGCACTGCAGAGGAGCAGGAGCTGAGGAGCTGCTGAGCACAGGAAAGCACAAACCTGGCCGTGAGGTGGGCGGGGTGTCCCGGCTGGACTGAAGAGGCTCCAACACAAAACCACTTTCAAATGTAAATGAAGCAAAATAAACGCAAACCACCTTTAGTAGAAAGCTCACTTCTGTGTGAAAGACCACCTGGTTTGGTCTTGCTCTTCTTCTACCCCCACAGGTCATTGTATGGAATCATAGGCTGGTTTGGGGTTGAAAGGACCTTGAAGATCATCTAGTTCCAACCCCCCTGCTGTGGGAGTAATTATGTAATGTGTTGTAATTATGCTTTAATTGTGTATCATAATCAGCAACCTCCTGCTCAAACCAACTGTTTTAGCAGCATGACAGAATACCCAGCTGATTTGCTTATATGGTTTATATCCAGGATACTTCACTTCATGGAGGAGCATCTCAATTCCCAACCCTAATACTGTACAGAAGACATGAGCTACTATAGATGTAGTCAAACTTAAAAACCAAAGCCATGCTTGTTAATAAAACAGTAATAATAATGAATATTATTATATTATTAAATCCCCTCACATAAAGATTAGCACAGTTACAGAAATCTTGAAATGAAGCAAACTGTTTTAAAGAAAGATGTGAAGTGTTCCTGCAGAATTCTCAGAGGTTATTTCTAGTATATGGCTTTGTTTGCTAAAAGAAAAAAAAAAAAAAGATACATACCAGTGAAGCACTAAAGCCTTCTTTTAGAGGGGCTTCCAATTTCCATCTTCTGAAAAACCAAACATTTTCTTTATACTTTTTTAAGGGTGTGTTGAGAAGCACCAAGTGCTACCTAAACATCGACAGGTATCACAAATTCCTTCACAGTAAGAAAACCCTCATTCACATCACTTCCAACACCTCCATGGGAGCAGGACTTCACCCAGAGGGTCACTGCCCTGGGGCTTTCCACAGCACCATCTCCCATCCTGACTGCCCAGCCTTGAGAAATCAGAAAGGAAATCAGAAAGGAGCAGTTCTGGAGGATCCACAGCCTGCTACACACTGGTGCAGGCAGGGAAGAACTGCAGGTGAGGCAAGGAAAGTGTGAGGTAAAAAAAGGCCAGAGCAAACCCATGCAGGGAGTTTCTGCAAAAATGAAGAGAGGGAAAGAAGCTCCAGCAGCAGGATAATCATCCTGGCTGTTAGGCTGAAGTTACCCGGTAAGTATCTATTGAATCCAAGTGAAATCCTTTGGGCTGTATTTTCAGCTAATGTAAAAACCACAGGAGCCCAAATTCTAAAAGGTTTCAGGGAGTCGGGTGATCAATAAATCATTACAGCCTCCACAGAAGTTAAATTAAAAAATGGCTTTTTTTGTCCTGTGGCATTAACAAATTCTCAGAGAGAAATGTGAGAACAGAAACATTAGTGGGAGTTGTTTTACATTTTTGCTGTCTTCATCAAAAGCTTTCTTCTCTCAGTTTACAGCAACCCCCCACCCCCAATGATCTGCTGGGATACATCCAAAGTGTACCCTAAATTCTCAGTTTTGCCACCATGTCGATGTCCAGAGAATTCACACTCATGTCCACTCAGATGGGCAACATCGACTGAACAGACCAAGGAAAAACTCAGGTGTTACAGAATCACAGAATTGTCAGGGTTGGAGGGACCCCTGGAGATCATCCAGTCCATCCCCCTGCCAAGGCAGGGTCACCTGGAGCAGGTGACACAGGAATGCATCCAGGTGGGTTTGGAATGTCCCCAGAGAGGGAGACTCCACAGCTCTTCCAGAGCTCTGCCACCTTCACTGTAAAGAAATTCGTCCTCATGCCAAGCTGGAACCTCTTGTTTCACCTGCTTCCATGTCTTTTTAAAATTGTTTCTTTATTTAATGTTAGTACCATGAATTCCCAGAAATTTGCCACTGTTTTCCACTTTCATTTGCATATCTTCAAGAGCAAACTTGGGGAACCAGAGGTTTCCAGTAGCCCTCCATTGCACCCACCTCACGTTCCTTTGGGAGATGGCCCCAGCAAAGCAGGGGGCAGTGGCAGGCACAGGGGTCACAGCAGCTCCCCAGCAGCTGCACGGGCTCCTCTTGGCCTGGAATGTGACAGGACACCTGTCCCTGGAGCAGCTGCCACTCCCAGGCCTCTGGCCCTCACAGGCATGAAGGGGATGCCTGGAGCGTTCCCAGCTTGTCTCCAGCCACTGCAGCACCATCAAACCACTCTGTGGGTGCTACAGGAGGTGCAAAGGCAGCAGCAAACCTGGCTCAACTCGAGGACACCCCAGCTTCATTTCCCTGTCTTCATCACAGTGAGTCTCCTCCACCAACAACTCGGTTATATTGTATTTTAATGAATTCAACACAAGAGGCCTCCACTAGCCCGTTCTTCATTTAAGTCCACATTTTATTTATGGTTTGCTGTTGGTACTTCAATCAGATTTATATATACATAATCTAAAACCTACATCAAAACCATGTTGACTGCTCTGAAGACCGAGAGAAGTGACACGATTGAAGTTTTCTTCCACAGCTCTATGGTAAGTCTACATTCCCACAGCAGGTTTTTGGTTCAGGTTGCAGAAGTGTTCAGAAAGCCAATGCCAGGTCTCTCTCAGACTCGGAGTGGGAGGGTTACAGTTCTCTTTCAGCATTTCAGTCTTACATACAACCACAGTAGCAATCAGTAACATTTTTTTTGTTCTGGATAAACACCTGGGTTGATCTGCAGAATCCTGGCTTTTCACATTCCCACATCTCTCCCTTTCTAAGCCCTCACCGACACAGCTGGAAAACCAAGTCCCTCCCTGCGATTGCTGTGTTGTTTGAACATTAATTGTCAGAGGATTTGATGCTACTTCACATGGGAGGCAGCACGAGAGGCTGGGAAGTGTTTGTGGGTCCTCACGGTGCCACCTGAAAAACGCCAGTTCCTTCACTTGGACGCAAACACAGGTACCTCAAATGATTCCATTTATCCCCAGGGAGGCAAGGACTGCCCGTGCCTGCCCAGCAAACAGCCCCAGCAGGTATTTGTGCACCTTGGCCTGGCCCAGGGCAGCTCTCACATGGCTGGAGCCACTCCAGCAGAGCCGCCGGCAATGAACGACAAGAGGTAGAAAGTATTCACAGAAGCAGCTTGCGAAGGCCCTCACCCAGCCCACTCCCTGTCTTTATTTGCTCAGAGGATTAGACTTGGTACAGATCTTAGAGAAGAAGAAGAATAGAAAATGCTTTACATGCTACTTAATCTGAAGTTCCTGCTCGGAACAGTTCCTGGTGACCGGGGAGCCCTGTGGTTCAGGACAGGCCCCACCGGGAAGGCTCACGAGCTGCTGCCAGAGGGGTGTGTGGGGCCAGGCAAAGCACATTTCCAGTTCCCCAGGGATTTCACACAGCACGGCCTCTCCCTTCAGCAAAATATTCCCATTTCTGCTATTTCACCTGTCCCAAGTCATGCACAGGGCAGGCAGACAGAATTGGTGAGTATCAGTAAGTCCTGAAGAACTAATCTTGACATTTCTAAGCTTTGGAATTTGGTTCCAGAAGACCTTCCACGGACTTTAAAGCACCTACCAGATATTTAAATACAATCAAGTAGATTAAGTGTCCAAGTTTTCAATCCGCCTTCTTTTCCAGAGGAGATTCCAGCAAAACCTACTGTTTTTATTCATCTGTAGAATAATGGTTCAATAGAGAAAATGAAGGGAAAAAATACCCCAAATAACCACCAACCAAAGAAACCCAGTAAGCTACAAGCTATTAGAATTCCAGACTGCCATCAGTAGCACAAAGCTTTCGTATCCCACATAAATGAGAAGAAGATTTAAGAGATGACAAAGCCCATCTGGTCAAGGCTGTGGCTGCTGCTACTGCACTGTGAAAGGCTCCAGGCTGCCTGGAAAATGTGGGGGGTTTTTGAGTTTTTTTCTTGCAGCAGCAAACAGCAGGACAGCAGGTGTTGGTAAAAACAGGAGGTAAACAACCATCTTGGCAAGTGATTTGGTTCCAAGAAAATACAAAAATATTGAATATAAAAATGATCCTTGCAATCCAGAGTGAAAAACTCTGTAAGAACAAAGAATCACAAGAAATGATGGACAGGAATTTAAGAGTGAGGGACTAGAACTGAGCAGCATTTCAATAAATAAAGCTACAAAAAAGGCCAATACCTTTAAAAGCTGCACCTACAGAGGTATAACTACAGCAAAGGAACAGAACTGCTCACTTAATGGCTCAGGTGAAACCACACTTGGAAAGCATTCATCCAGCCCTGGGCATTGTATGAAAACAGGAACAGCACATCACCACAACAGAAATGTGGATCAGGGAACAGCTTATAGGGGAAAACCAAACATTTAAAGAGTTGGCTCTGGTGTGGACTAAAGGGGACATCACTGCAAATGCAGACTGTGCAGCTCACACCACCTCGGGCAAAATACACCAACTTACTGGAATAGCAAGTTGCAAATAAAGAACAAAAATTAACATTACCAGACATTTTGAATACTATAGAAACAGAGAAGGGAAGGATCTTATTTTCCTGCACTGGATGTTTTTCTGTGGTCAGATTGTGGATGAAGTCGTAGAACCTTTTTCCTCTTGTTTTCATTACTCAAGGTTATCTAATGGTTAAAAACTAGAAGACATTTTTTGCACATTATTTTGACCACTGAACAATGACCCTGTCATTTCAGAATTGTGCTGATACGATTTAAGGCTATATTAAATTGTTCCAAGGAAACAGCCTGTAGGTCAGTTTTATTATCAAAAAGTGGCTTCAAGGAGTTCTAAAGCTAAAAAATACAGAGTTGGGTATTTAAAAATCTGATGAAAAGTTAGCCCTTATTCAGGAGTGTTTTTCTCCTTCAGAAACTGCTTCCCTCGTGCTTGTTTTGATTTGTCTGCAAACAAGAGCTCTGTCTTCTGTGCCACCCGCTGACTGAGCTGGCTTGACCCCAACATATCACCAATTTCCACTCTTACAGTGCTGAATCAACTGAACTCATACAAATGCTACTGAAATCCATGGATCCACCACAACTTGCATTAGAAAATCAGAGTGCAGGATGGGGATGTCTGATTTTAATGGCTGGAATCTCTTGTCAACACACTTCCAGACACAGCCTACCCCAAGAGACACTGCAGGGGTGGGGCTGTGCACCTGCTCTTGTGAAAAAATGACACAGGAATGGTCACTGGACACTTAAAAACAGCCCAGGGGAGACTTTTATACCTTAGAAACAAAAGGAAATCTATGGTAAGAACCTTATGAAGTTCCAGTGTGAGAGGCGACAGTGCTCGGGCTGGGTTAAAGCCCCATCTCCAGTCTGGAACGGAGGGCAAGTCTCAGCCAAACTGTGCTGACATGGCAACCCCACTGCAAGGAGGGACAGGGACACCCTGGAATGGCACAGAGGGCACACAGATCACTCTGACCCCAGCTGCCAGCGAGGAGGAAATGCACTGAGCTCTAAAGAGCAGCTCGGTATCACCTCCCTCACCAGACCACCTGCAAGCAGAGCAGGACTCCTGCAGGAGGAAGCAGCTGGGATCCTTTCACTTTGCCTTCTGCCACTGCAGCACCACGGTGCAGCACATGGTTTGTACAAGACTCTTCCTACTGCTCCCAGAACACCTCTTCTGTCTGGCTCTAGGCAAGGCAGGTGCAGACTTTTATTCCCAAGACCTCAGGCTGTGGGAAAGTTCTATCATGAACATGATGGAGAGCATGAAAAGTAAGAAGAGCCAAAATCACTGTTGTCCTGATTATGCTGTGCTGGAGCAGAGCCACAAATGGGAAACTCCCACACCTGTCCTAAGAAATGCGAGGTTGGCATCAGCATCTCCCCCTCCCTGTGTGTCTTTCATCACGGGGCAGAGAATTTGCTTTCAATGTGGATTTGAAAGTGTTTAACTAAGATATTTAAATGCTTAATTGGTTACTTTGCAAATTTCCCAACATGCCACTTCTTCCTCTAATTTATACAGTCAGTCTTTAGCTTTCATTTTTAGTTAAATCCATTGCACTGAAAGCTTCCCTGCAATGCCCAGTAACTGGAACTCATGCCAACAAAAACATGGAGCCACTATGCCCTCACACAGTTCATCAGCCTATTCATTTCTGGCAAAAGACTTGAGAGGTAGACAAAATTTATTGAAACCAAAAATGAAGTAAATTGCTACAGCAGCCAATTTTTGCCCATTTTAGCTTTGGCAGAATGGCTAATCTCTTTCTCTCCTGGATCTCAGGAAATATACAGGAAGTTTTGGAACCGTAAGTGCTTTTTCATGATACATATGCTAAAACACACAAGCTAGGCACAACAGAGTGGCTGAGAAGGCATAATAGCAAATATGGTAACATAAATTTCTCATGTTGTCTAAAGTTTCACTCAGAAAAATAAAAAAAGAAATGTCAATGGGGGAATTTCATTTCTTTCTGGCTCAATTTCAGCAAGATACACAAGCTTGAAAAACAGAGAACTCCAATTTTCAGAGCTCGTAGTCAGCTGGAAAAATAATGTGAAAAATTCCAAGTCAAGCAGAGTCCTGTTCTGCTTGTCCCTTCCCACAAGTTTGGGTCCTGCAGGACAAACAAGCTTGGACTGAACCCTGAGCCATCTCCTTCTTGTCAAAGGGGTAACACAGGTGCAGGTGACCAACTCTGGGACCAAATGTACATTTTTTACTGATACACAAACAGTGACTGAATTCTTTTTATATATGGCTGTACTACTTTTAACACTGAAAGTAGCAAGTGTTAAAAGCTTAATTTAGTCACTAAACAACCACAATCCAAATGTACAAGATGGAGAAATTCTGCTCAGTAAGGTTATGGATTTTCCCCAAGGTCAAACTAGACACTAAGCCCGACTCAACATCACCTATGGATTTTCAGTTTCTATGTATTCCATGCTACAGCGCCAGGAACACAAGGAATTGCTTCACTATTTATTGACTCATTTTATGGAAGACCAGAGATTCCCTAGAAACTTCTAAACAGAAAACAGGGCTGAAATCAGTGATGGGGGAATTAAATCTTTAGGCACTTTGAGGGCTACTGCTTTAGAGTGTGCCATCACCAATGAGGTATTGCCAGGTGCATCGCCTGAAAGTCACCTGCCAAAATGCTGCGACAGAAATGTGCATATCAAACTTTTTGCTTGTACAATATTTGTTAAGAAGTACAATTTAAAATGGTTTTGCCCAGAGTGAAGAAAACATTGCACCTTACACTGGAGCTGCTTGTTTAAAAAGCAACAGCTGCAGCAAACAATATGGGTTTGTCCTTCTTCATGTCACAAAGATGCACAGTATCCTCAGTTTGCTGCCTGGAAAAGAACTGCCACTGCAGCCATTCCCAATTCCGGGGCAGGGCTGGGTATGGCTGGAGAAAGCCACAGCCTTAAAGTGTCACAGGTTTGACATGTCTCTACAATCATTGCACTATTAAAAGCAAACACATTTGGCAAGGCTGAACTAGCACATTATATATTTTACCTATATAGTACAAAATACGTAATAATTGCCTCTGAGATAGCTTGTTTAACAATTACTGGTCCAAATAAATATTTCAACTTGAAAACTCAGGGTAGAATTTTTTTAGTTAAAACCTCCAACAAGCATCCCCAAACATAAATGGGAACACGTTATCCAAATTTACTAAATCCAGGTAAAATGGTATTACTAAAAAACTATGAAAAAAATCTGAATTAACTTGAGCACTAGGAAAAACATGGAAGCATAAAAGTGATCATCGCTACACAGCATATTCAAAAATCTTCTGTGTCTCTCCCTTGTTACACTAAATGCCTAAGAATGCACTTGGACTGAATTTTCCATTGTTCATTTCAAAACTACAGACCTTTAATTTGATAAGCAGCTTTGTTTCTATCAACTCATTTGTAAAAAACACTATCAAGCTTGTGCTCTTAAATATATATATGTATATATAAAAACATACAAAAAGTACAAGATAAATCACATTAAGAAACTTTTACAGTGTAATTGTCCTGATTATTTTATTCTTGAGGGCCAATTTTTTTTTTTTTTTTTGTGCACAGAATCTCAATGTGACTGTTGTTCCAGAATTCAGCATAGTGCCACTGCACAGAATTCACCTTCCTGTGCAGTCCATTAAAAAACAAAACCCCAAAAAACAACACACACCACAGGACAAAACATTCTTCTTAAATCAAATTCTATTTGTGAATTCAGCAAAATAATTTCTATAAAATAAAACAGCAAAATATTTAAATAGTATAGGGTGGGCTGTATCTGTTTTGCAGGGGTATTTGGTTTTTAGACAGGTTCCAAAAAAATTACACACATTCAAGTTACCAATTTTCATTTAAATACAGTATTTACTGATGCGTTTCTTTAAGTCTTTAAACAAATGTTTATTCTGGAATAGAGATACCTCAGAATTGTATTTGACTAACCAGTAGTTTCTTTTATATTTAAACCCTGCTTCTAATGTTAAGATTTTCTGTATAATGGATAAAGAGCTAAGACAATTCTCGCTTTCAAGTAGAACTGTGAACGAGCAGAAAACCAGCAAGTTAACTTGGTGCAGTGGCACTCACAAGTACTCTGTGATTTTGTTGACTTCCACTTCACTGGGATGCAGTAGAAGGAAAGTGTTAGAAGTTTATCTAATAAGCTCTACCAAAGAAACAAAACAAGCACACCAAATACAGTCTATTATGCTCCAGGCATCCTGGCATAGCAAATTTTTGCATATTTGTTTTAAATCTTTTAAATTCCTATTACTGAAAACTAAGTGTTCTTTATCCCACCCAGAGAGAGAACTGTCAAACATCAGATGTGAGGAACATATGTGAAACTGAAAACCACTTGTTTGTCACATTTTCCCTCCCCATTTTATAGTCTAGGTGTAAGAAGAAAAAGTTCTGAGCAATACAGTTGTCACATTGGGACAACTGCTGTCACGTTTGTTTTTTTTTCCCCTCATTGGCTACACTAACTTGGTGTGAAGCCATGCTAAATGTTACAGCATAACTATAGCTTCAAAGTGATTAACCTAATACCAGAATGAAAAAGGCAATGAAAAAAGATCTAGAAACAATGTTACATCACCAATTTTCCACATCAACCAAATAATTAAAAGGTTACCAGCCATTACGTTGCTCATAGTAAAATCGACTCCAGTGGCAAAGAATTAACATGAAACTATTTTTGTGGTTGACATGGATAGGCTTTTTCGTAAAGGAGTTGATCCAACTGCCATGAGGCAGGCAACACCGGTTGCAGAGCGCAGCAGATATATCAAGAAATTATTTTTTTGTTTTTGTAGATCTGTGAGTCTCATCAAGACAAAAAAAAAATGTTTCTTGCTCAAGAATTAACAGTCAAACATTAATATACTATATACACCTTTGCCATTTACACATTAGCATCAGGCCATTTATTACAAAACACTATACACTTTCCACTGCAGGCGGGTTATATATTGACAGCAATTTTCTGCAGATAAGACAGTGAATAGACTCTCCACTCCATGTTGATTAGGAATAGTTTTTCTAGTTTTAAATATTAGCCAGACACAGAGAAAAGTTGGACTGTAAGGCCTGGGTGCACAGTCTTGATGGACCAAGTTAATTGATTATGTGCATTTCACTAATCTTTTGTCTGAGGCGGGGAAACTTCTTCACTGCCTTCGTAGTTTTCTTGTGCTCGTTGGCCAGTTCGCTGAGGGTTGTTCATATGATGTGCTGCCGGGCCCGTATATGGCTGTCCATGCACGTGGTTATTCTGCAACAAAGCACACACATTTCAAAGGGATTTAAACCTGTGGGGCTGCCTCCTGACTCCCTGCTTTCCCCCTTTCCACTTAGACCACTGCAAAGTATCCTCAAGCACACCAACTTCTCGTGTACCCACGTCGGTATGAACACGCATCGCAGCTGCTTCATTCCTCTGATTCACACCTGTCACTTAACTTGCTGATTTACACACAAGGGAAACAAACTTTCAACTTGTAAAGATAAAAGGATCAGTTGAAACAGTAATCTCAGCTTTTGAATCACAAACAGTCACATGCAAAGCAAAAGCAGCAAGAAAGGAAAAAAGGAGACCAATAGAGATTGCCTATGTGCTGCCACATTAAACCGTGCACGTATTTTATTAACAGATTCAACCAGCTTGACTTTTTTCCCTAAAACAAGGGAAAGAAAACCTGTGTTTATGCAGCATACTTTAATTTTTAAGGGGGAAACTTCAGTGTGACAGAACTGATCGAAATCTAGACCAGCAGTTTTCTGCAAATGCTCTGCCCCAATTTAAAAAGTCACAGACAGATCTGTCAAACAAAACCACCTCATTGATCTACTGTTTTTCAGAGTTTGTGGAGAAACCAAGAGTATGAGGATTGTGTGTGTTGTGTTAGTGAGAAATGCCATCTCTTGCAAGAAAGTGAACGCATGACAAGAGCAACGGTGAGGTTACGGAATGTGTCTGAACTCAGGAGCTCAGGAAGGAGTGGGAAAATCTGTATGACTTACCAACTGCTCTGCTGAGAACATCAAGTAAGGAAAGCAAGATGGAGGGGAAAATGGATTTGGGCAGGAAAGGAAATTAAATTAGAAGATTTGGAATATACAAAACGAATTGGAACAAAAAATGGCAACTAAGTGAGGGATCTAAGAATTTAGTCAATTCAATAAGAAGACTCTGGTTATGATTTCTTTCAGATCTGGCTTTCCACTGGAAAGTATTAACAAAGCAGCCATTTAACATAAAAAAACAGACTTGGATTTTATATGTACTTAAGATTTAGAGATGACTGTTCATAGCACGAGTTACATAGCAACAAAGCCATCTGGTTTTTTTCCAAAAGCCTTCCAGT
This sequence comes from Promerops cafer, assembly GCA_013398275.1. Taxonomy (NCBI): domain Eukaryota; kingdom Metazoa; phylum Chordata; class Aves; order Passeriformes; family Nectariniidae; genus Promerops; species Promerops cafer. The sequence goes on from VZSE01012282.1 coordinate 681,242, forward strand.
TATCCAAATTCAAGCCTTGAGACTTGATTTTATATTTGAAAACAAGAAAGCAACTCACAAAATATTATCAGTGTCAATAAATAGAATCAAATTCAGTATGCACTAGGCTGTGATGGCATCAATCTCTCTACTCTTTCTGTGGACGATTAATCCCTGATCTGATGAAATTCTCACCTGAAGCTCTGATGGTGAAACTGCTCCTGGTGAAATGGAGGTGTACCTTTATCTTTATTCCTCCAAACATGGTATTTGACAATAACACGCTTCTGGCTAAATGCCCACAATTAAGTCACCATACATGCTAAAAAAAGCAAACCTGAAACTCTGAATAAATAGTTCAACTCAGAGCTTTTACCTGTTGATACTGGGAACCAGGTGAATGGGGATACAGTGGGGCATCTTCAGGTGGAGAAGATTCATGTTCATCTGGGGCATCAGGATCATCTGGTTCCTAAAGTTTGAAACAGCCCATTTAATTTACTTTTCAAAAACATATTACAATTATTCTAGCCTGAACCAATCTTATGTCCACGTGATTGTTTCAGACATGCTACAGGCATGTTTTAGACATCTAGAGAAAAATTCCACCCCACCCTGTCACCTATAGCTTGTATTGTACTAAATAAAAATTCCCTCTATCAATGTATTACTGGAAATACAGACCCATTCATAATCTACTTCAAATGGTCAATTTCAATTTTATACAGCTAATTCTCTAAGTGACAGATGTCTAAAGGAACAGTAATAAAAACTGAAAAATAAAAATATGAATCCATACTTATAAAGTTCATATGAAATGTGTTACCTCTTAAATGAGTGGAGACTGTTGTTAAGGTTAATTATTTACAGAACCACTTTACTCAGTTTCTTAATTGAAAGTCAAATTAATTCTTTACCTCCTCTGGGCAGAGTTCACAAGCCTTTGCAAGAGTCATTCTAGCACTGTGTGACCTCTCTAGGAAGTAGCCATTTGATGTTTCATTGCTCTGTATTGGTGGAGACCAATTATTGTAGGTGTACTGGGGATTGCCAGTGTATGGTCTACGCTCCAGCTCGTCTCCAAGCCATTCCACTGCCCAGGTCCATTTTCTCTTCAAATCTCCATTGCTCTGCAAATCGAAAATGAATAATTCACAATTATTTCCTCTGTTCTTGAAAACAGAAGTATTTTTCCTTTCCTATACATCAGCTGTCAGAGATCACCAACCTATCTGCTGCTGTTTAAAGAAAAACTTCAAATTTGATACAAAATCTGCAGATTTACAGCTGCATCACAGCTGCAAATGAGTGTGAATTTAACCAGATTGCTTTCAATCCCTTATAATGACCTTCTCATACAGAAGGTTCAAATGAGTTGTCCCTGGAAGTTGTAATTTAATTGAGGTGTTAAAAACTGAATAATGGTGGGGTTTGTTTTGGGTTTTTTTTAAACAACGAAGTGGGAAAAATGCAGCAAGAAACAGAACAAAAGGTATCACCTGAAGGATCTGGTAAGCCACAGGGCAGTTGCTGAAGAGAGCTACCATGCACTTTATACACTGGTAAGCTCTTTTCTGATAATGATTCTTTGAGCGTTGAATGGTGTCAAAGAGTCCATCCCTGTCATCTGGGATTCCCTTAAGTGCATTGTGAATCCTAGAAAAAAACAAAGCAAAATAACGACAAAACTTTAGGGGTTAAAGACTTTTAGCATTTGAATTAAGGGTCTATATACAATGTAGTTACAAAAGGGACACTTGATGTTCTGACTTCTGGTGTAAGTCAAGAGGTTTTTTTTTTTTAAATCAGAAAATTAACCTGGCATGTCATATATATAACTTAGTTTAAAAATTACCAAACATGCTAAAAATATAACTGAACAAGATATATAAAAAATGTAAGTATAATTAATTCTAGTCACAGTAATCAACTTTGACAGTTCAATTTTATTACTGAAGTATCTACTACATCTACAAATCAGCCCTGTTAACCCAGTAGGTCCTTGCAGAATTGGAACAGTTAAATCCTCAACAGAATGCTTACTAACACTCAGTTATGCTTCTCAAAGACACCCTTTCACATGCAGCTCCTTTGAAGGGGAATGAATGGTACATATTTGTGCATGGGATAAGGGACTTGGGTATTCCCTGGAACTAAGCCCAGTTTCTGTGCCTTCTGCTCTTGAACAGGGCACAGGAATTAATTGCTACCCTGAAGCTGTGCAAAAACTGAGAACTGACAGACTTTTGGCTTTGAAAAAAAGTCAGAGGGGGCACAGAACCCACACGGGTGTCTCAAAGAGCTACACTCATGGCAGGGAAAGCAACTGCCCTCTTTCCTCATAGCCCTGTCAGCCATCAGCCCAGGCTCCATCTGTAAAGAAATGAAGAGCTTTACTTCAGTTAATTTAATTTAATAGCACTTGCACCATTCCAAACTTGGCACTTGAACCTGTCAAATCAAGAGAAATTTAAGAGAGTGGGTCTGATGCCAAGGGCCAGCAGCAATGATCTTGCAGTACCAGAGGAAGGACAAGTTGCCCCAAGGGATGCACAATGCTCAGGGTCAGATCAGACTCGTTTTCCAGGAGTTACAAGACACCATTTACAATGGACAATTTCACTGTTTTGTGGCAGTTTGTTGGGTTTTGGGTTTTTTTTTTGAAAGAGAAGACAAAGATCATTAAAACTCTCTGATTATCACAGCAAAACCAAGAACAGGGCAGAAACAAGTACTTCAAGCTACAGCCAGAAGCAGCAGCAAGAAGTAGTGGGTGACTGGAGCTGGCCATTTCATACCCTCTGTGGAAGCCTAACACAATTCCACAGAGCAGTGCTACTCCTGACACTGCAATGGAACATGGAGTGATGTTCTTCTCCAGGGAATTCCACCTCCTTTGTACCCCACTATTCCAAATACAGCATTATCCCCAACAACTGCTTCCGTGATTTCTCACCTGCAGTTCAAGCCTAAAAATCCATTATTTTACTTCATATCTATTAAAGTATGCCCATCCTCCAGCAACCTGTGGACTTACCTCCTGGACTTATTTGTTTAGCAAGAAGATAATATAAGCTAACTGCATTATATATGCACAGAGAATCCTATAAAGAAAATTACCAAATCCCCACAATTCAGTCATCATATTTTGGAGTGTGGTTAAGCCAGACCACCATCTCCTTTGAGTCTCTCCTAAAATAAGGCCAGGCAATTGGTAACATCCTAAATGAGCAGCTGGACACAGCTAAGGACAGGAGTCCACTCCCATACCCACCAAGTGTGCTCTCACTCTTAAGTATTTGAAATGTCCTATGAGAGACAGTTGGAAATGATTCAGTAAATCCCATACTACCTATAACTGCTTATTATGAAACAGTGACATTTTGCAACACTGAAAGGTAGCACATTGATGACATTTGTGTTATCTCACCTACTATTTTTATATTAAACTTCTAAAAATTTACTGTTCTCAGAAATAGTATTTGCAGAAATTAAGATTTTTAATAACTTTCAAAAGCTTTATTCTGTAGACATATAAAAATTAGGTTTTCAACTGGATTAATATGTAATACGCTGAAGTTACAATTCTCTTGAAATGTGATCATACAGAGAATACTAGATGTGAAATATTCTTTTCTCCCACATTCACACTTTATGTGTGTCTTGGTACCACTCCTACATCTGATGTGCTCCTGAGCAAGCCCAGGCTGTTGCTGACCCACCTCAAGGGGATGTTTCTATGCATCAACCTGAGCACTTCACACAGAAGACCACTGAGTTTAACCTAAACAGCACGTTCTCTTGTATGTGAAAAATCTTGGCTTTATAGCAAACTTCTCAATAGTAAGGAATGTGAAAAATTGTACTGATCTCAAAATTTCAGATAAAAACACAAAAAATTGCTTTATTTGTGAATTTTTATTTAATACCTATTTAAAACAAACCTATTATAAGGATTAGCAACAGAATCACTGGAAAAACAATCTGTACAGAACAATACTGAATTATAAAAGGACAGGTAAATGCTGACCTGTGAGTTTGCCAAGAGTCCTCAATTAACAGGATTTGCAGAAGCAGATCCAAATAAGGTCGAAGCTCGTATGTATATGAATATGCAACCTAAAAAGGGAAAATGCAGAGAACACAAGAAAGCATTTCCTTGAGGCAGGCAGCTTACAGAGTGAAATACAAGAACACAATTTATTTGAAGTTTTGTGTAATTCAAAGGATATTTCAAGATACAATACTTCTTTTCTAGAAAGTGTTGGTTGTGTCAGGAATTTTGTGGGTTGCAATTTCATTTGATTTGTTTTGTTTTTAAATACAGTAGGTTCTGTAAAGGACAAAATGTTTCTTTATGACTTTCTGACACAGTTATGTGAAGCCCCAAGCATGATATGCTAAAGAAAGTACCTTAAAAAATACTTTTAGAAAAGCAAAATTTTAAAATGGCAATTTTCATTTATATTGCTACTTTTAGGAAATGTGTACAAAGGTTGTCTTCACATGTTATCCGAAAACGTAAAATACATGGCTAGAAAAATATCAATAGAGTGATTTTATTGTGACTCTTTCAAGTGTCAAAGGGACATGGAAAAATGTGATGTTACATGAAAAAAAATGTGCAAATATAAAGATGGGTTAACAGAAGTAAAGAATTTTATCTGGAGTGGAAAAGTGTAACTGACCTTACAGAGATTACAACAGAAATATAAGACAGTATCAAAGATTCTTTGCTGAGTCTGAAGCCAAGTATGTTCTGCAGACTTGTAAAAAAGCCTTACTTAAGGAATATACTTGAAATAAATACAAGGGAGATCTTAGGAAATTATTCCAACTTCCCATGTCATCTACAAATCTCTTTTATGGATAATGACAGAAAGCTTTAGCAGATGCTCTTGAAATACACAAAGACCACCTCAGTCTACTTTCCACCCTTAACACATCATTCCTGACTTGTTAAAGGTTGATTACTTCCCTAAATTCATAAAGCACTTCCCACAGTACTCCAATGTGATGTGCAGACCTAAGACACTAAATACTGACAGAGGATGCCACCTTGGGAGAAGTTTATCAAGCACCCGTTCAGTATTTAATAAAACACTCATACATATAAATGCAGAATCATTCGTATTTTTATTCCCATCTTTCTCCTAGCTTTTTATTCTTACCTGCCAAAGTAGTTCACTGAGGACTGTGGAAGAGAACTGAGGATTCTCCCAACAGCAGAAACGAAGCAGCTTGATGGTCTCTTCAGAGTTGCTGCAATCTTCAATAATTTTCTTTACATAACTAGTTCTCACAAACAGAATGTCTGCTACGTTCTGCTGAAGTGCCATTATAGGTTGAGATAAATTAGGATCACCGTAAGGGTTGGCAAGTGGAGGATTACCTGGAACAAACAGTTATTACAGATTAAAAGGTGCTGAAGTACCTTCAGTGTCGACACTCCAAAATACAAACTGGTGTAACTCATCAAAAAACACAGATGGAGAAAAAACACAAACCTTCCCTTAACAGCTTTCTTTGAAAAAAAATAGTATGAAATAACTAATTTTTATGTTTGTGAAGCTTGACATTTGCTGCCTGAGAGAGTGACTTCTCCCTCTCTGATAAGATCATGCAGTGACAATCAAAGCAGAACAGCTGGAGACATGTTCACATGCAAGAGGAGAAATCACTGAGATTCCTCAGAGAAATCCTCTTATCTCCTGCATTTATCTACTTCACTGCTTGTATAACACAGCCCAAGTCATATTTTAAGGACACAATGTCTGTTTACTTCACAAGACTATGCAAAAGTGTTCAGAGTATCTATGTTAGAACAGTCCCATTTGACTCTGGAGTGTAGAGAATAAATATACTTTTGTAATTAATGTATCTTATTTAGTCAGCTTCATTTTGTATAGTGAAAAAATGTTGATTTGCTCCCGATGTTTCTAAATTTAGCAGTGTTTTGAGTTATTGTCTGCAGATGCCCAGAAGACTAGGGAGAACTTTTCTAGTTTCATAAACTGAAGCAAAAAATAACTTTATTATGCAAATAGTAATCATAATTAGTAGTCAAAGTAAAGTTCACATAAATAAACTTTTTTAGTACAATATTATGAATATAGTGAATATACAACTATTTTTCACAGGTAGAGTATCTTTTCAGTTTAAGCTTCAAGTAATGCACTTGGAAAAAACCCAAACAAAATTGCCATATGATTCTGAAGCTTATTACAGCACAGTAAAATTTTCAGTTCATTAATCTCACTATAGCACAGTCTAGCCTATTGACTTTATAGCCTGACACATCAAGCTGTAATGAGTTTGCCATTAAATAGCTTCTCTACAGATTTCTAATTAGGTTTTCTAAAATATGCTTAGCAGAACATGTACAGACACAGGCTATAAAGTCCACATGGCCCAATATCCTGTCACCATTCCTCAAAAATAACTGCACTCTATTCAGCTACTGGAAATGTTAATGATTTACACTGTGGTTAATCAATTTCTGGCTGATTCTTTATCTTTTATAAATTGAAGCGCTGGCTTCTGTTTGCTGTCTTAAGTGTGAATGAGCATCAAATCATATTCAAGAGCTACCCAAAACAATGCAGCATCTCTTCAGTGGCAAGCACTATCAGTTATCTCAAAACCTGCTGTGGTGTTTTTCCTGTACAGATTATTTCTGTAGTCTATTTTTTATCACCTACTCAGGATAAAAACATCTTTGGACAACTCTTTACCATGGGCCTAAACTATTCTAAAAGCATTACTATTTTGTAATGAACAGCCTCCTACTTTAATAATTATTTCCCTATTTTTTTAAGGAATAAGCCAAGCAGCATAAAATATAGAACAGATTTCTGTCTTGGTCTTTTTAGTATAACAAATCAGTTTTGCTTATGACAAACAGACTTGTTTCTTTAAATGAAAGGATCTGTTAAGCATAAAAGGAAAACATTTTTCCAGCTGATCCACTTTATAAATAATAGCTAAACATGCAATAAAAGACATTTACTGATTTAGTCAATGGATCTAAAGCAAACTTGAAATTCACTGTACCATTGATAGAAGACTGCATCCGCGATGAGACGTTGCAACAGCGGATCAGCTGTGACACCACAGTGTACAGCTTCCCCAGTTCAGCATACTGGTATTTAATTGGAGGGCCTGGGCCTTCATCCAGAGCCACAAGCATGAAGGTTGCAGGAACATTTAGTTTCAGAAGTTGTGTCTTCTCTGCTACACCTTTATGGGGCATGGAGGAAAAAAAATAATCTTGTTTCTGGCACTGAAAAAATTTTTAGAATTTTTAGAAAGAAAAATAACAAGAGTTTACATGACTCGCAACTTTTTAGTTCTTGGGTTCTATTAAAACCTCATTTATACCTTCTGGGGAAAAAATAATCAAATCAATAAAGATGCAGAAGAAAATTACATACAGCTGAAAAATCACATTGAAGGGGAGTTGTAAATTACTACAATTTCTTCACAGTGCTCATTAGCACTTAAGCAACGCACAAGTAGCACCTGTGTTAATAGCAAAGCCTCAGAGAAGTCTTTTGGAAAATAAATTAATCCTTTTATTGTGAGGCCCAGGACAGGAAAAACAACCTCCACAGTGCATTTTGTTATTTTTCAATCATGTCCTAGATACATCAATCACAAACTTAAGACATTTCTAACTGTGCCACACGATGTAATAAATGTAAATTAAGTGACAAAATAAATAAGAAAACCTCCAAAACCCCAAACAACCAAAAAATCCAAATCTACACCTGGTTTTACTGCAAGAATACCTTGCATATACAAGTACTCACTAGGAAATTCACTATGTCCCTTCTTGCATTCTCTTTCTTATTTTGCTTAAAAGTAATGATTTTTCATGCATTTCCAAGTCTTTTCTTATTCTGAAATACAACTGGACCTTACCTTCCCTTTTTCTGATAAGGAGTGTAAGTGGGTTATTAATGGCATTTTTTCTGATTATGCTAGATAGTTTTGTAGTTGCAACCTCTGTAGAACTGACCCCCACTTGCTTTGATGTGAACAATTTCATTTCTCAAAATGTCAGACAATTTCACCTTTTTCACAGAATGCAGGAATAATGTTTTTGTGGTTTTTGATGAATGAACTCTACATCCGTACAGAAGCCTTCAGGTAACAGTAGTAAGACAAGGACAACTGCTTATTGTATTAGTATTTCCAGGTTTACCTCTGCAGGGTAGATTATGATAATGATCAGACTCACAGATAAAATTATATTTTCACATCTGGCCTCTGAGTGCTCTCCTACTCAGAGGCCTGAACTGCACTCACTATGAAAAGCTAGTGAAGAAGAAAACAGAAGCTGGAGCAGAAGAATTGCATCTCTCTTCTCTGCCATGATACTAATTCTACTCTGGGGTCATGACAGAAACCTGCCAGACAGAGAATGCTTTGGTAGGCAAAGTATGTGAAAGCAACACACATTACAGGTGTAATTAAATTAACACAATTGTCTAGATTAATTTTAGAGATAGGAAATTAAATTCCTTTAAGATTGTCTACTTATTGCATGAGCTGATAAACAGCAACAGTCAAGTATTTTATAAAATTTCACCCCCACCCTCTCTCAGCAGGACACTGTCTTACTGCTCCAAGCTTCTCATGTTTATCTTCCACGGATCACAGGGAGACTGAAGCCCCAAACTCCAAAGAGGAGGAACACAGATGCCAGGGAGCATTTATATGACATGTAATTATAACAACCTGCCTAAGGATGGGAAACTGGATCCTCCTGCTGTTATCTCTGTAACTGGATCATTAATAAAGCCCCAGTTTATTACAGTGCCATCAGTAAAAGCAGTTTGCTTACCTAGATTGGCATACATCACAAACAGATTGAAATACTGCTGCAAGTGGCGCCCGTGTTCGGATACTTCCCTTCTTAGAAGATTCAGTACCGCCCTCAGTAAGTGATCACTTAAACTTAAGTTATCGTAAGCCTAAAGAAAGAAACAAGTTCTACTGTTAGTGGCTGAATCTATCAGATCTTTATTTAGTTTCTACTTTTTATTATGACAGAAAACAGAACTGGTTAAAAGATATGGGGTTTATACTAGCTCCAGAGTACCAGCAGCTGGTCAGTCTTCTGTGTCTCACCCCGACCAAAAGACACAGACAGGGAGTAAGACTCTCATCACTCAGTACTGTGTAAGTCCAAGAAATTACAGCTACAGAAACTTTTAACTGGGCTTTTTTTCCAATAGCAGACAGGCCTAAATACTCAGGAAACACACATGCAATTCCACTATTAACTTTGTAGACTAAGACAACCAAATCACCTCTACAGGTGTATCTCAAATACCTCACAATACAGACCATTTCCTAAGCCTATGGAGCTTTAACTTAATTCTTAACAAATTCTTTTGCTGGACACAGCAGTGAAAACATTCTGAGAAGGTAAATGGGACCATGTAAGCAAAAAGAAACATTAAAACATGACAAAGCAAAGGCTCAAAAAGGTTGATCTTTTTAACATTGTTATGACAAGTATCACAGTAAGATGTAGGCTTTTTTTTTGGTTGTTTGTCAATCCCAGGTGTGTAAAATCAGGCAATTCACTGTCTACTCCTACACTAAGTTACAATTTTTGACAATTTCACTATTGCAAAATACATGGGATTAAAACTTAGGGAACTCCTGAAGGTTTTCATGTTAGTGTGTTTGTTTGTTTGTGGGGGTTTGTTTGTTTTACAGTTCTAAATAAAAACAAGAGTTCACTTCCCTAGATATTACTTCACTAAAACTGCCACTGCTTTTTTTTGCAGATTTCACACTCGTAGCTCAAAGCTCTCATTGAGCCTTCACAGAGATATACAAATAAGGGGAAACTGAACCCTGTGACAGCAACTCTCCAACTGGTTGAGTTACATCCTGTTTCACAGTGCAAAATGGGCTGTACAGCTTTCCAGCCAAACTGATGCTTCTGCTCCAGAGTTTACTTTCCGTTAAATGCTTATAATGAAGAAGTAACAATAAGTTCCAAAAGTTTTCATTAGAAAATTAAATACCTGACTGGAAGGTCCAGGAGAGGCAAAAGGTGATTGACATGGTCCATCTTGCAATGAAAAATGTGCAATAAATACGATAAGTTTTGCAAATGCACCCCTCACTTCTGCACTGGGGCATTCCAGGAGATACTCAGAGAAGCGGTTTGAAACATTAAAAAGGACGTTGTGTGCAAACCAAAAGCGTACATTCTTGCTGTGACGGAGCAGGATGCACAGGGCATCATACCTGAAACAGGAGATGACACAGTTATGGCCAAATGCAGACATTAGTGAATTTTGGCAGACACGTTCTTTTGCAGAGTTTGAAGAAAGTATGTGTTAAAGGTGATCCCCAAACATTTTTGTTCACAAAATGATTCTAATCAGATAATTTGTAGTTCTTATAGTGATACTCTTACGAGCAATCAGAAATGGAAGATATACTTCAATTAAAAACCTAAATTAAATGTAGCATTCTACTTCTATCAGCTATAAGAATTAAGACAGCACTACACCCCCTAACTACTCCTCAAAGCAGATCCTATTTTGGCAGCCACCATTGTCTCTACTGGAACTGGGGGAGAGGGTGAGCAGCAGAGAACACAGGTGGATTTCATAAGCTGTGTATACAACACACAGCTAAATATGTAACCTAACAAGAATTTACAGTCTCATCTAGAGATCTTAAAAAAAATCACAAAATGAAAAACCAATACCCAAAGACTAAAATATCTGTTTCAGAGAGGGCCTTGCATTACTCTGTCCTTTCAGCAGGAATATTTGAACTCTTCTTGCTCTCTTGAATTAAACGGAATTAAAACTTAAACTACTCTGGAAGTTGCTGCTGGGGGTATGAATTTGCCATTATTACACAACTACTTACTAGTAGCTGGTAAACTACTGGCTATGAATACCAGATTTTCTCTCCAATTTGACCCACACTCCTCTCCCCAGCAGAGAATAACCCAGCTGAAGGACTGAAACGAGTAAGATGTGACTGTCACAGTGTGGATTTGAATTACAGGCCCTGTAGCAATGTACATAAAGTACTCTGTCAACAGTGTCTCAGAGACTATATAGTTTCACAAACAGAATTCAAATATAAGCTGCAACAATGGCTTGTAAGGAGCTTTGTTTAAAACTACTAAAATAATGTAAAAACCATTTTGAATTTGTCAGAAAACATAGCCTGTTAGTTCTGTGCTAGTGACAGCTTCCATTTTTTTATTCTTTTAAAAAGACAGACAAAAAGACACAGTTAAGCTCTGTTTGAAAATGAAATTTGAAGCTGTTCAGATCAGCAGGATATTTTAAGGCTCAAATTCTTCCCAGTATTTTCTGTTCAAATTTTCCCCCTTTTCAAGTGCACCTTCACCATATATCTAAATGGGATCTTTTTACAGACATCAGTCTTCCAAAAACTGTAATTGTTGTTAAAAGAAAAAATACCAATCACTAGCAGGGCCACGGACTATTTTCTTTGTATGAAATCCTGTGGTGAAGAGAAATCTAGCAGCAAGCTGAATACTAATCATAGTTATTTCTTCTGCTTCAGGCAACAGATGATCTTGTCCTAAAGAAAAATCAGAATACTCACATGTAGACAAAGTAAAAGCAATTTTAAATAATTTAACTGATTTCAGATTACTGTTTTGTCTGACATCGTGTTCCAATTTTAGAAGAAACTTGATCAAAACAGCCTCCAGCTTCTGTAATGTATCATCTGAAAATGTAAGCTTTAATACAGGTACCTTAAGGCTAACATATGTCTTTTACAAATTCAGCATCTCACCTTTGAGAACTATTTTCAACACAAGAGCCCTCAAACTTGAGTATTTTAACTTGATTTAATACAGCAACTGAGTAATAGCTGAGAGTTTATCAAAGTATTTTTTGCTAAATATTCTGGCAAGTCATCACTGATGAACAACTCAACAAGAGGTGTTTAACTACAGAAGTCCAGAAGGACAAGAGTATTCAAAGCAGGATACACCAAATCTTCACTGGCTAGATAAATATCCTTGGCCACACAAACTAAAACTCTTCTTGCAAGAAATGAATCCATAATTATCACACTACCATACTAACCTGGAGGAGGGTTTAGGTAGACACTATTACAAGTAAGCAACTTCTTTATGAACTGGAAATATTCCAGGCTGTACTGCATCCGGTTATGCATGAACTGCACGTTCTGCTTCCGCACGCTGCGCTCGATGGCTGAGGGCATTTTAATCTGGTGGGGTTTAGTGGTGATAGCAATTTCTGAAATATATTTTATTAGTTCATTGTCTTTGTCTATCGTGTCCATGCGTTCATAAAAAAGAATGTAAGCATTCCACCACCTCTTCTGGCGCCTGTAGGACATTCGCTTCATCATGTGATCAAACACTTCGCCCATGTACTCTCCCCCAAAACACTGATTTTTCATCTCTTCATCGTCATCCATTTTACACTCTGTCACATCTCCATCATCAAATTTGTACCACCGGTTCTTCTCACCATCTCCACCATTCCTCTGGATAATGTAAGAGTAGTAATGTCCACCGCTGGCCTGGCCGCTGTGCACAAGTACACCCACAAGTCTGTATTTTGTGCTCCCAGAGTGTTCATTTTCCGACTGCTCATTTTGTATTATCTGATTTTCAGGATTCACATCATCCCCTTCCAATTTTGCTACACCTGCCACTGTGTAAGGCTCCATGTCCAGTTCTCGCGGAAATTCAAAATAATCATTGAATTTGATTGCACATTCCCTTTCCCAGTCATAATCAAATCGTTTCAACTGGATTGCAAGAACTGGAGGCAACTTCTTAATCAACAAGCGTTTCACTGTATCCACCTAAAAAAGGACATGAACAGTTACCAGCTCTCAAATTTCCACTCATATACTCCCACCAAATATCAAACTGAGTAATGAAAGGATGACTTTTCTCCCCAAACATGAACTAAGACTGAATTTAGTACAGCTGTAACATCACAGTTGTACACAAACTTAATATGTAAGGAATCATTACCTTTTTGTTGCATTTTTCACAATGATATGCATTTGCACCTTCCAATAAATCACCTTTGACGTACTGTTCCAAAGAATCAAGAAGGTTTTGGTGATTCCTTATATCTACATTTAGAGTTGTGAAGGATTCCTCACACTCGTACCTAACAATGAACAGGTAAATGTAAGAGAAAGGTAGGAATGTGTTCAACTTTTTAAGTTTTACATGTGCTACAGTGTGTAAGCAGTAAAAGAGCTGAACTCTTTTTACTGCAGTTTTCCTACAGTTACATTACAGTATCTGCACACTGTATTTTTATGGTCAGGAATTGGACTGATAAACACAAATATTGTATCACACCTAAAGACAACAGTTCAAAACCAATGCCAATTCAGCAAAACACCAAACAAAAAGTCTTTTTATTTTCTATCTAAAAAACCCTGAATCACCATCTTCATAAAACCTCTTTCAATGTTTATGACTGGCTTTGACACTGTGTTCTAAATATAATCTACAAACAAATCTCTAGCAATGAACCAGCAATGCTTGAGAGACAACCAGCTGATACATCCTGGAAGCAACTTTTTGTTTTTAAAGATAAAGAAGTGATGAATAAATTTAAAAAGCCGCATCTATTCCAGTGTAACCCTGAAGGGCTTGTTTCCCTGATATGCAATCAAGCATTCAAAGGCTGAATAAATAAATATTTAGAAACACTTCAACCAACCACACTATTCATTCATCTAATAAATAACTTAAAAAAAAAATAGAAAGGCTGTTAATTTGCCATACACAAATCCACAGTTTAGTTACTATCAGTTTTCTCCTCCCTAAACTACATTTTTATTAGTAAGTAACATTATGCAAATCCAGTAGAGTTCCAAAAACACAGAAATACTTCAGGATAGCATATATCATCAGGAATGAATGGTAACTCACGTTGCTTCTGGTCTGGATCTGCCATTTAATTACCCATTGCATACAAGATAAAATCAATACTATCATTTCACCTTGCAGTATTTCAACTCACTTCTAGTCACTCATTGTAACCCATGAAACCTAAGATCTTCACTTTACAAATTCCTCTTATTCATATATTACGTCAACTGAAGTTGAAAGATTACCACAATAAAATCCATTTGTATCATTTTTTCCAGTATTTTAATGGCTAACTGAAGGCTAAAGGAAATGGTCAGCTTTCAAAATAAAGAGAATTTGCAATGGCAATGTACAGAGACATGTACTGTTAAAGAATCACACATGATCTGAACAGTAAGAAGGCCAACTGACAGAGACAGAAAGAAACACAATAATTAAAAAAAGCCAAATGCTAAAAAGAATTTCATCATTAAGCCATCCTGAATTTTGCATGCAATTTTAACCATCCATTGCAAAAAGAGAGACAGATTAAAAAGTCTGGGGAATTACAACTTTACCAAGTTCTATTCCTTCATTAATAACCATCATTGAAACAGTGTGCTACAGACTTGCAGTCTGATTTGGCATGGATGGTTTCTTATATACCTTCTACAAAGCTGAATTTCAGTATTCACATTTAAAGTTAACTACAAATACAGCAGAAGTCTTAAGAAAAAGATGAACTTTCTATACTGCTGTCCTTAATTACAGGTTACACGGTGAGTATGAACAGTTTTACTCACTGGAACTGAAGATTCCTACTTGGCTCAGCTCTAAACACATATTATGGAAAACCAAAGATGATAAAAACTGTTGGCCAGGTATTAAAATTTTCTACATTGCATTTGGTCCCTACAATTGTTTTCACTTTTAACATGAAAAAGCATAATCTTTTCCTGCCTTGATCAATACACAATGCTTCACATACAATCTGTGAAGCAGAAGCAATAATGATTAAGTACTTCAAGGCACTTGTAGACAAATGAATGTTCAGCTGTAGAAAAAGGTAGCAAAATCTATTAGCTTAAAAAACCCCCACAAAAAGTCCACTCTTGACTGTAATTACTTTTATAAGGACACAAACATAGGTTGTTTTTCTAGAAATAAAGACTAAAATCTTCAACACTTACCGATGTGGGCATCCTTGACAAATCTTCTGATCAGCAAAGGATCCTCCTAAAACTTTACTTAACATTGCTGGATGGCCCAAAGCTTTTAAAGCTTCATCTAAACTGTCCACCAATGAATTAAAAAATTCTAAAGCATCATGTTGTTCACGCAGATTTACAGGTTCACCCCAGAGTCTAAAAACAAAAGCACATTTTGTCAAATATTTTTTGTTTTGTTTGCCAACAATTTCTTTTTGAAAAAAAAAATTATTCAAGCTCCTAACCCCTCCTCCTTAAAGAGCCAACCTACTGGGTTTTTATGTACTATACAACCTGTTATTCTGTCCCTGACACTTTCTGGTAAGTAAAAACAAGCTCTTGTGTGTAACTTCATACTTAATTCAAAGTCTCACTATCACAAACTGCTAAAATTCAGAAGAACCACCCTGCTGTAAACTTTAGTTTATTAACAGACCTGTACAGAATGGTGAAAAGGCCGATAAAGCTGCACAGCTTCTGCAAATTTACACTTTACAGCATTGCCATTCTACTATGATTAGTTTTTTTGCACTTCAGTGATCCATTGAACAAACATCAATATTCAATTTTCTACTTACCTAAACTGTTTCCAAAACCCTCTTGGTACATAGTACTGTAGCCTGGAAGCTGCTAAATGGCCAAAAATTACTTGGAGATGCCTCAAAACTCCAATATTGTACTCTTTTCTATCTTCAGTTTTGCTCAGTGCTGGTTTATCTTCATACTGGTGTGGATAACCAAACACATCATCTCGTGGGTCAACATTGCTCTGAAAAACAGGAAATTTGTGCAGTTCACTTTCATATGTAGCTGTCTCACAGTTAGTTTTATCCCTTGGTTAATTTGACAATCTAAGGTGTTTCATACTCAGCTGAAAACCCAAATACTGTCTTCATTGGCATTAACAAAGTTGTGGTGGCTGAAATAAGGTACAGTGCTTTCCAGTAGAAATGCCTGAGGAGGAATTCTGCAAACCCTGCCACCTGGATCTTCTGAAGTGCCCCTCTGGCAGTGAACCTATTCAAGCATGAAATATTAGCCTATTTTCTCCACAGATATCAGCGGAAATCAAAGTGATTGATTAGTAACTGAAATTTATTTATAACCTTTTCATTAAAAAAGTAATTACAATTTAAAGATTAGGTAATTTTATATTATTAAATTTACCTCATTGTCCTGCTTTTCATCCCCAGACATGTCATCATCTACATCACTGCCTGTGCCTTCTATTGCAAGAATCCCATTCCTGATGGCTGGAATCATGTACAGCTGCTGAATGACAGAATTCATGTAACAAGTGGCACCAGCATTTTTCAGTCCCACAAATCCCTTTGGCGGTCGAGGCCCAACAGGTGGCAGATATTCCCATTCTGTGAGCGCTTCACAAGCTAAGAGGAAACAGCAGAATGTGGTCAGGGAACTGTTTTGCTATAAAATAAAGAGGACATCAATGCAGTACAAAGGGCAGTTGCATAAAATTGTTATTAGTCTGTATCATACTGCAATTTAATAAAAAACAATGTTCCAGCAGAAAACTTAATTGCTAAAATTAACACAGCTTCTATGAAGGACGGTTCTAGCTGTAATCTTATTACAACATTTTCTTCTACTGCATAACTTAAGAGGTGTCCAGGCAAAAATTCAGTCTATTTATATATTAAACAGAAGTCTTTCCTCAATACCAGCAAGTTTCTTAGCTGAAGAATTCAGCTGAATGAATATAGAATATATATAACAAATTTATAAACCTTTCAAAAATTATAATACTCTCAAAAATTTACAATCCTTACTTTTCCCACTTTTTCTTGCCAGGATGGGAAACAGTTGTAGCAAATGCTATGTATATAACTTGATATATATTTTTTCCTCGTGAGTCTTCTCTCAGGTCCCTCACATCTCTTCAAGAACATTTATGATCACCTAAGCTAACCAGTTGTTCTATAGTTTTAACACAAAAAATTCTGATGTAAGAGAGCATGCATATTTATTTAGAAGCAGAGTTGGTATATGAATCCCAGAGCATGCACAGTTCACACGTGTTCTCTCTTCTGTCTGACATACTACAGAGATCCAGTATTCTATTGTGCTTATCAAACACTTGAATGGAAGGGAATGCCATTAAATCCCCCTAATTGTGAGGTGATAAGAAATACACTACTTCCCAATAGAAAAGGGTGAAGAAAGAAGGATGACACAGAGGAGAAAACAATAAAGCTGCCCTTTTATTCATCTGAGATGGAACTGAACAGGAAGAGACTGAAAAGCCTCAAGTGACTCACTGATAGCACCATTCAAGCAAGTAGCACTGACACTCTGAGAGGTAGTGGACAATTTCCACTTTTGGATACCATTTTTAGTTGCTTATGGTTTTGCTCAGCTCAGTGAGTTTAAACATTCTGTTAAATCACACAATGGTTTGGGTTGGAAGGACCTTTAAAGACCAACTCATCCAACCCCGTGCCAAGGGCCAGGATATTTTCCACTAGACCAGACTGCTCAGGGCCCCATCCAACCTAGCCCTGAACACTTCTGGGATGAGGCATCCACAACTGGGCAACCTGTTCCAGTGTATCAGCATTCTGAGAGTGAAAAATTTCTTCCTTGTGTCCAATCTAAATCTATTCTCAGTTTAAAATTATTGCCTCTTGTCCTGTAACCACAGGCCCTGCTACAAACTTTTTCTCCATCTTTCTTATAAGCCATGTTTAAGTAATGAAGGTCACAATGAGATACCCCTGGAAGCTTCCCTTCTCCAGGTGGAACAACCCCAACTCTCCCAGCCTTTCTCACCACATGAGCTTGGGTTTCCTTGGTTTGATGGTGTTTGGATTTTGTTTGGTGGTTGTTGACTTCTTTCACTTTCTCTGTTAATATTACAGCAGAATGGTTTCAGTGACCGTTTAGGGCTGGAAAAAATATGCTCCTACTTGATCATTTTTAAGAAATGAGTTTTTTACGACAACAATAATCTGTGCTAAAAACAAGCCTTTTGCCATCCTTGTGAAAATCAGCCCAAGTTTCACTTGACTATTGGCTTTTGAAGCACTAACATTTGCAAGTTTTTGAACAGACAGCAATCATTACAATCTTTCTCCAGTTGACAGGGAGAAAATTCTTTCAGTGCAGAGCTGTGCTGAGACAAGGCCAAAAAGGAGCCTGAAAAAGGACTATGACAAGCAGAGAATGAGTTCAGAACTAAAGAGAGAAGCAGAACAGAGGACCTTTGTCTGTGTGTGAGCAATGATAACAAATCAGGTGAGCAACCAAGAAACTGGCTCTAAAACTAAGCTGAAGATACCTGGTGAGGCTCTGGGATTGGTTAGCAAGAGCCTGAAATGATGAGACAGAAGTAGAAGATACAGAGAGAATGAGGCTCCTGGGAGCTGGCATGGACAAGGGGGAGTAGTCAGAGACTGGGACAGGAAGGGTCAGGGCTGGAATTTGGATGCAACCATGGAATTCAAGTCAGTACATTTACTGCATCAAGAAAAACAGATAAAGGCTACGCTGGCAAACTGATTTTGCAACATTAAAAGCAGCCACAAACAAACCATGAACTAAAAAACCCAGCAACTGGTTCAGTGGATAATATAAACTAAACCTATGTATGATATATACATTAAAGAGTAGAAAATAGATAATTAAAAGTATTACATACTAGTGATTGCTGTACCTATGTAATACATTTCAGTCAACGTGTCTACTATTTGTTTGAGATTTCGCACACATCCAACTGCTAGTGCAACGAGGAGCTCAAAGCCAGCATTAATAGTGGCTGGTGAACTACAGACTGGTATGGCCTGCTCAGCAGGCAATTCTCCATTTCTCATGTATTGTAGATAAACATTGGATGCTGGAAAGATGAAATCATCTATCAACTCCTGGAAAAAAAAAGACAATACATCACCTGTTACCATGGAAATTATTTTACAAGCGAGTAAGGGTTATTACACAAATGAATGTCTGAGAACCAGATGGGTACTTAAAAAAAACCCGAGGAGTAAAAATTGAGACCAATATGATAATGAGCTTTTAAATTTAGAACAGAAGAACTCCATTCTAAAGTGGTTCCCTGCAAACCCACCTCCCCACTGAAAGTTAAAAATAAATCTGTTCTTGATTGGTAAAAAATTTCTTTTGCAAAACCAATATTATCTACAAAGCTCCTTATCAATTAGTGCTGAAAAACCAGCACTCCTGCTCTATAATATCAGAGGTACAAAGAAAACATGCCTGATTAAAGAGAGGCTCAGATGTGATGTATTTGTTTAAACCTGCCCTAAGCATTAATAGCACTAATTAAGAACACGTGCAGGAAAGCAGTCCTGTACAGGACTATCCTGTATTTAGCTCACTATCTTTGTGTGATGTTTGTCAAGTACTGGAATACAGTAAGAATGAGAATGTTAAATACACTTTATGAATGAAACAAACAATTTTAAAAATTATTTTAAAAGAAAACATTAAACTCCAATCAAAAGCGGTTTTATGCATACAGCCCACAAGATGTAAAGCTTCTTTTTACTTTTTTATAGATAAAAACAAAGAACAAAAAACCCCACAAAAATCCATCCCCCCGCTAAAAATACCCCTAAAACCTCACAAAGACAAAAGAATCTCCTCCAGAGGTCAAAAAACTTGAACTTACTTTAATGAGATTAGCACCTCCTTTTTCACAACCAATATGGTATTTCTTCTCAGGTGTCTGGAATGCTAACAACTCTTTTGTTACTCCAAGGTGACCCTCTAAGATCGTTTCTTCAACACCTGTTTCCCCTGTTCTTTTTACTTCATCCTGCCATTTAAGAGAAAGTTAGGATACTCCAAATAGCACACATTAAGCTCAGAACTGCAGTTTACAACAAAGCAGCAAAAACCTCATTATCAGGAATAAACTGATCCTGAAACTTACCCTGATTCTCTTAAGCCAGTCAATTTCATTATTGAGAAGAACTTCAGCATTGGGTACATTAATATTACTGTTGTAAGCATAGTTAAGAAGATGTCTTAAGAGGGTGAAGTAGTCTCCAGAATGCTTAGCTCTCTCTCTTGCAGTGCTCTGTGCAAACCAAAAGCAAAGAATTTATACACGCTTCTACTTACAGTGCAACACCAACGTACTCCCCCCAAATCTTGCAGTAAACATAAAAGAAAACAAGTGTAAGGTAATTTTTAACCTTTTAGAAGTTTAAGATTGTATTTAGCTGCTAATGAATGACTTCTCAACTATTTTAGTAGCAATTTCTATACCTGAATGGGAAAAAGAAAACCGAATCAAAACTTTTGATCAAATGTTCAAGAGAGCCATGAGTAGGGGGAGCTGAAAAGCCCTGGCAGGACCAGTAGGAGAAGGCACTAACTGTGTATCTCTCTAACCTGCTAATGATTTTTACTTAAAGGTTCGCAATCACCAAAGGTCAAATGCAGACATTAAAGCTTATTGTTCATGTTCTTATCAGAAAATGCAAGAGTCCCTTTTCCCCTGATCTAGCTCAAATGGAAATCATCTGTGCTGCTTGCCTGTAGGTCAGAAGCAATCTATATTTTAGTGACTGTTATTAATAGCAATTTGTCTTTTCTTGCAGGTATTTTGTCCTACTTTATCTCTGAAAACTTACCCCTAGAACAGTAAACAGCAGGGTAATGAAGAAAAGGAGAGGTCTCTGTCCCATGCAACACCTGGTAGCCATTAAAAAGAATTGCTCCTGTGCCATCTGACGAACGGTTCTGGAAATAATTTAATAGAAACATTAAATTCAATTTCCCTATCCAAACAGGACATTAATTAAATTTGTGTTTATCTGCTTAATGCCCTTTTCTAAAACTGAATATAAAGAAACAGGAATAGTTTAATTATTCCGTACCCATCATATTACTTCTCCTTGCAGTGAAATTTAAGATGTATGAATTATATTGCAAAACCTGTTCCACAAACCAAATATTTAAAAGTAAAATAAAAAACTTAGAAACACTTAACCACTACACCTTTGCAACTGACAGCAAATATTGCATAACATAATTTGCAATCCTAAATTCTTTTTTCCTAATCAAGCACCAGTTGTACCTGTAAGACAAACCAGAACTACTCCAGTAAAATTGCTTTTATGTGTCACTGCAGCAGTTTGCTGAGTATCTTTGAAGTGATCAAAATTTATCATTAGTAAGATATGAGAGATGATGCCCCTCCTGAAAATTCAAGTGGCTATAATTAAAGGAAATTTTCCACCTCAGAACCTAATCTAATCACTAGAGCAATGCAGGAATGGATAAGCTTCAGTAAAAAAAAAAAATTAAGGCAAATCCTTATCTTTCAAGTTGTAGGATTAATTGTCTGAGCAGTATGCCTTGTACAAACTGTTAGGAACAACTCTATTTTGTATGGGAAGAGACTACAAATGAATGCTGAAGGAGCAATTTTATGAAAGTATCTCAACATACGAAAAACTGAGTTTTGCAGTGTCTGTCTGGTCTGGCTGTCTTTGTTTTGTGCCCACGGAGTCAGGGTGGAAAGCACACCAAAGAATCCTATTCCCTTCAGAGTTTTTTCGTCTCTGCTACCCATGCACAAAGCAAAGTGCACAAGAAGAAGGAATCTTGCAGTGACACTTCTCCAGAATGTTCTCTCAGCTTCTAACAATCTGTGGTTCAGGAAGACTACCAAGAACAGTATTTCACAGCACTCACTGGACAAGTTCATGTAAGAACCCCTCAAACCATTTCCAAACTGAAGGTTTGCACTGCTTAAATGTTATGATCAAGAAGGTCTTATACAAAGAAACACAGCTCTCATTTGTTCTCCCTTTGCTATTTCTGATTTTAAGTGTCTCTGTAGTATTCTCCTCCCACCATTCATCTATCCTCCAGTATGAAGTGCCTCCAGCTATTCAGCTGTTCCTCAGATAGAAAAGCTTTGATCTCTCTTGTCACCCTTTCCTGATCTTTGCAAGTTTCTCCTACTCTGCTCTGAGTTGCAGCACACTGTGGGGTGGGGCTGGTTTGTTTTATTCTTAACAATAATTGACATTTTTATGGGGTCTGATTGCTGAGCTGATGTTTTTGTAGAACATCTCACAGAAAGTTATTTTGAAGATACTATCCTTCAACTGCTTGGGACACATCACACATACACTCAGGTCTGTGCACTTGAAGGCAGAATGAAATAGATAAAGGTGATATTTTCCTACAGCGAGAAATATGACCAATGTGACATGCCTCACACTGTTATGTTTCTGAGGAGTATGCAGTGTTTGAACACAAGTATTACATTTCTGTGAAGCTGTAACCATCTAAGAGCTCTTAAGGAATCATGAGAGGGATGCAGCTGCCTGAGCACAAGCATCTCATGCTGTTTTAGAAACAGCATAGAGCTGGCACATAGGACATGAGCTGCACAATGAACTCATACTCAGCAGGCGGACCAGCTGGAGGTCAAGCACCTCCCTTAAGGCTGGCAACCTGAATCCTGTCCTATTGAGAGCTCCAGGACACAGGTTTCTGTTCAGTTAATAGAAGACAGTCTCTCAGTGGGTGTAAGTGCCATTGCTTTACATCAGCACAAAGAATTTTAATGTATTTGGGCCACAAACATTTGGCCACCAAACACTTCGCAGAAATCCAGAATACTTCTGGGTTCCAGGATTATTTAGGACTGTCTGGCTATCTCCTCTTAATTAAGCCAGTCTTGCATTCAGAGGACACCACTATAAAATCAATTACCTTGTAGGAAAAAAACTACTCTAGCATTTAGTATTAAACATTTCACATTCCGTTTCTCAATTTAGAGGTAGCATGGTTATGCTCTGAGGAAACAGAAGTCCCAGTCAAACTCTAAAAAACAAACAACCCATCTGATCTTTTCTAGAAAGAACCTATTTGTGAGATCTGAACTTGGTCATCTTTCTTTGTCTTTTATGGTGCACCAAAAATATTTTCTTACATCCATATTTTTGCTCACATTGTTCTCTGATTGAGCACAGGAGATTAGAGAACAATAGCTGTGGAAGGATATTCAGAGTTCTGTGTGGTATTTGCTAAACTTTCTCTGCAAACACCGATTTGTTTCCACATTAATTCAGAAGAGGAACTTTAGCAGCTTACTTCAACTTCACCATCTTCATTTACAAAGCCGTCTTCTGTTTCCACTCATGTTTATGCTATTCTATCATGTAACAATGAACAGTTGCACCATTCTGAGATTATCATATTTATCACAAGTTTTATGGGCATATGAGAGAAAAGAGCTCAGTGGTAGCTTCTTGTACTGACAGCATGAACTATTTTTCCATACAGTAAGTGATACAAGCAAGCTTCAATGAATCTGAAAATTCAACACCCTATACCACAAGCTGCAAACTAATAAAGCTTGTGGTATTTCTGGTAACCCTCCAGTTTCACCAATGTGTGTAAAGAGTTCACTCTAAAGAGATGCTCTGATGATACCTGATCCTTTCGTTAAGGCAAATATTCCTAAACATTGAAACTTTTCAACTTGTTTATCTAGAAAAGTCAAAAACCCCAAAACACAAATTCTGACCCCATTCATCTGAGAGCACCATAATCTGACTCCCTTTAAAGCGTACGGAAAGGCTTAAGACACTACTAATTTCAGATTTCTGTCATTTCTCAATGAAAACTTAGAATATTCATGAAACAACAGGATCTTAAAAAATTAACTCTTTAGTAACAGATCAAAACGCTGGCAACCAAGTTTAATAACATATAAAAACTTTCCACCTGGATGGTTTCTGAAAACACCCAACACTTCACATCACAACTTCAGATGGGCTGAAGCCACTGCTCTGCATTTAGGCTTTGTATTCATTTTGAATTGTGAAATAATAGATGTGACCAAAACTTACTTGCTGTGACAGTGCAATAGTAAATCAATAATAAATGTCTGCCACGCCTTCTCTTTACTGAGTGCATCCAGTGCCGTTGGAATCAAAGCAAAGCACAGGGTCATCACCTCCAGTGCTTCACAGCAAACTTGTTCATCTTCCATGTCTGGTTCATTTCCTGCATTTGTCTGTGAAAACAAACAAGGGTGCACAAAGTGAGTACAGAAAACAATCCCGAGAAACGCAGCTGGCTCCAAGGTATATCGCAACACAAACACAAACCACAGCTTTGTATACTAAGTGATTATCAGTGCCAAGTATTTTATGCACTCAGATCCGAGCCAAAGCACCATGCGGGATGATTTGAACTTCCAGAATTGTGCTTCTCACAGGAGGATTCCAAGCGTGAACTTATGGAGACAGAAGTTAAAAAGGAAACTTGTAGGCAACAGTTACATCACTTAGTACTGCTGGCAGTTTTTCTTGGTTTGCATCTGGGGTTTTGTTTGTTTGGGGTTTTTTTGTTTTTTGGTTTTCTTTTTTTTTTGGTTTTGTTTTTCTTTACCACTCAAAAAATGGCATTTAAAGTTTGGAAAACTCTTACTACCTGAACAGAGAAAGGTTATAGTGCTGTATACTTAATTCATCAGTCCAGTTTTACAAGGCTTTGACACTCACAACTTATTTGACCAAAAGCTTTTTAATATTGCTAGAATTTATTAATCACTTTGCTATTTTTCAGAAACATGAAAGAGCTGTTCAAGTTTTAAACATAGCAGCTGTGGTGATTTTTGACACAAAATAATATTACTGCTAATTGGTGCATAGGTTACTTCTTAAACTAAACACTTGAATTAATGGAGTTGATTTTGGTACATTTTTTCAAAATAAATACTTGGAGAATAATGGCAAACCCTCTCCTCCATCTAGAAGTAATTACGTTCAAGAAATTCCAAAGAAACTGAATGTGAGTTGGTTTCAATTATCATTTATAAATAATGAGTAAAGGCTAGCCACATTAACTAGAGGCACTGAATAATTGTTTTATATGTGGAAAGGTATCAAGATTAATTAGGCAGAAAGAAGGGATTACAAAGTAGAGGAGAGAACTAATTGTGAACAGGCCAAAATATGCCTCACTCTGGCAATAAACACTATTTTGTCTATGGACAACAACTAAAAAATCAGGCAGTCACTGCACTGCAGCAGGAGGATGAGGCAGTTCTGACACAACTTAAGATCAGAAAGCAAACGCAGAATGCCTTCAGCAAGTCCAGAACTGCACCTGCTTTGCACTGAAGCCCTGGTTAGAAAGCAAAGTTATTTCTGCACAGCTGCAGGGACCCAGGAGAAAGGCAAAGTGCATTTTATACTCAATGAAGTACTTCTCTGCACTCAGGCACCCACAACTGGGGGGTCTGCACATCGTTATATTCAATCTTTATAAAGCCACCATAAAAATTGCCTCCTCTAATCTATAACCAGATATGGTTCTCTTAAACTGTGTCTTTTCTTCCATGATATTCCTCTATTTTCAGGATACTTTCCTTTCTTTCAATATTATATTAACAAAGGGTACTTTATTTCCCCTTCTTATTACTTCTACAATTTCTTCCTCTTTTGAATTTCCAATTATTCCCCTTCAATTTTTATTTCCCTTTTGCATAGTAGAAACCAAATGCAGCCGCCATTTATTACAGATGTCCATGTAAGTGTCAGTAAGAATAAAAAGAAAGAAAAACAAAAATTAAAAACCCACAAAATCATGTGAAGGATGATTAATAACGCACTGCTTAAATTTCACCTCTTTTACAACTTCCATTACCTCAAAGTATTTTTGCAGAACTTAACTGTACAATTTCTACCCAGAAAAATGTTTAAGAAACACATTTAGGTCTGTTTTCTTTTAGGTATACTTTCTCTAGTGCACTACTGCTCTTAAATCATGCCATGTATAGATATAAGAGCTTGTCTTCATGTGCCTGGACTGTCACATGAACAAAACCATTTTTTGTATACAAGTATCACTCAAAAAAACCCCTAAACCCCCATTTATTTCATGAAGAAGTCATGCTCACAGCAATAGGAGCAGATGCCATTGTAACCCTATGAAAGCTAATGAAGAGATGTTGCATTTTGCTGAAGTAAAAACTCTTCTTTCATTTGATCATTTAAACACAACAGCAAATACACCAAGAATTAAGCTTCCCTACGTTTTCCTTTCACTCTCAGGCAAGTACTGATGAGTATTAAACCTGATTTTACACTACAAAAAAAGGAAGATTTTTTTTTAAAATCACTGTCCAAATCCAGATTGTTATTTCCTATAACTGTAAGCAACATTACTTAAACACAAGATATGTGATAATATACTGATACAGAACTCCAAACTAGTTGCCTAAACCACATGTGAAACCATGAATAAGAGAAGAAAAGCCATACAGAATTAGCAATTAAATCTTTTTTCCCAATGCTTCTCACATCACTTTGCTCTTATTTCTCATTCTAGATTGCACATATGCTTTGAATCACTTCTGCAGAACAGACCTTTTAAGTTTGAAGACTAGACAAATTAGCATTGCAGGAAATGCTTATTCTTCATTTAGATGCAGAATCTAACTGGGCTGAAAACGTTACAGCAGTTACAGAACTCGTGCATTTTTGAACTGACACCAGATTCAAGTTACAATTCACCAGTTACTGAGGAAAGGAATTTGAAATAGAAAATTAAGCTGTGTTATGACAATGACATGTACTAGATTCTGAAATACATCATTGAATCCACCTAAAAGCTCATCACACTCTAAACCTGACCAGGTCAACACTCCCTTTTGTAAAGAAACAGTTATACAAAAAAGTTGTTGTTCAGGAATTCTTACCTTTTCATAGATTTTACTAATTTCCTCATTCGAGCTGAAAACCAGCTGAACTGACCCACAACCTGATGCCCAAACAATTTTTTGTACTGCCCTGATAACACAGATGTCAGGGATGTATTTTGATGCCTGAAAAAAAAAGAGAAATTAACTAAAGCAACATTAAAATGCAGCTGCAAATAACATTACAATGGATTCTAAATTCCTACAAATGCATTTCACAGAAACTTTAAGATTTAAAATGTTAAAACAAAGATTTTTTTCCTTAAATAGAAAACAGATGATGTATCTTGAGTATTTATACTTCACTTAAGTACAATCTCATTTTTTAAAGTAGGATGTAGGCAACTGATTCTTAAGGCTTAGCAGAAACTACCAATTTCAATGCTAAAAACTTCTTTAGTTAGGAAAAAAACCCAAGAAACCACCAAGCATTCATCTGGAAGGCAGCCAGCCTCTTAAGCAATGTAAAAAGTTGAACTTATTTTAGGGTTTCTCCCCATGCTGTGCTAGCTGATAGCCAGCTTGAACACACTGATGTTATAAAGTATGAGATCATTATATAAAGGCATTGCTTCATGGTCAAGACACAGGAAGCTGAACATGAATAAGAACACAGCTCATGTATTTAATGAATGCAGAGTCACTCTTAACTACTTTGTGCATGGTCTGAGTTAACATCCAGTAGTTTCTACTGATATACACACATTACAAAACATACTCCAACTGCTGTTATTCATGGTTCACATCAACTTTCAAAAAAACTACCAAACTTATCTGAAGTCTATATTCAAAACAGAATTGTCCAAAAAATAGATAATCTCTAAAAGCAGAAGGCAGACAGATGGATTTCAAGTTTCATTTTTCCAATGCTTAGACAATAAAAAAGGGGACTCTAAGAAGCTGAGCTAGTTAGGTATCTGCATCAGGAAACCTGAACAACGTGCCTTCTTGTACTGATATCAACATTAACAGTATTTACAAGAAAAATAAAAGGCATTTTATCTTTGTCACAAGCAAAGAAACCTTACAGCAACAGTGCCACAAGAAAAATAAAAGTTTTTTCTTTATCTCATTGTAGTTTCAAAATCTTTAAGTATCAACATTTTTTTAAAAGGTGAGTGATTCCTCTCTGTGCTAAAGTCTTCTCTCTGGCCCATGGAAACTATGTCAAATGAATTTTTTTAAAAATTTTGAGATCTGTTGAAAAGAGTCTTTGACCATCAAAACACGAAAAGGTAAAAAACCTTTCAAAGGAAAACTACAATATATACGAAATTTAGATCTACAGCAATATTCATAATTTCAGAAAATTACAGACAAATCTTCCACAGCAATACTGTTAAACACATTCAGATTTTGTTTGCTTTGATGTGCTAGGTGAAAGAAAAATTGCTTATTCATTTATTAGCAGGCCTCTAAGAAAGACAAAGGCAGAATTAAAAAACCTTTCCTCACATCTCACCTCAAAAGATATTTCTTCTATAGAAGAAATTTGATTAAATCAAACTTGGCTGATTTACACCTATGGATGCAGAACCACCACTGATGGAAGGCAGATGGCTCAGTCTTGCAGTGCAGCACACTGTGCTTTCTTTAGACACTGCCCTTTGTTCTCAAGGGATAGTGCACTTGTCAACACCAAGATGAGAATACAATAGTATCTTCTATCTAGGTATCTCAGAAATGTTTTGGAGATAGTTTTGCAGATATGCTACACAGTACAGAAACACTGTATTTATGGCTTCCACCCTGGAAACCAAGGGATCCAGATGCACGTGGAAGAGGAAGGTAAAGCAGTCATGATTTTAGCTCCTGCTGAATTCAGCTGAATTCACTAACATGACTCCTGATTCCAGATCCAAGTGGGCTTTGGCCACACCATACACATAAGACCACTACGTTTGCAGAGCACATTTTTTAGCCTTCCTGAGGTTTTCATTTGTGTCATTAATGCATCTTCAATATAGAAAGATATACTGGTAATGATTTGAGATCTTACTTTTTCATATGACCATTACCTAAAACATTTTAAAAGGAAAATCTGTGTCTTAAAAAGCAACAAATTTAAGGATTAAGGAAACAGAAAAGATGCTATAAGGAAAAAGGTGATACAGAAAGGAATTCACCAACCTCATCAGATATTTGCTGTGCAAGACGTATTGCTACATTTCTCAGCATGCATTCTGAAGTTGGATTGGGAATGTTTTGTAGGGCATTTTGTAGCACCACTGCCTGGTCATGCGTAGCCTGGTTTATCTGGAAGAAAGTATTTCTCATACTTACTTTTACATGGGAAAAAAAAGCAAAAAGATACGAAGATCTAAAGTTACTTGGAAACGTTTGGTAGAAGTAGGTAAGATCTTGGAAGGAAAACTACTTAGTGCAAAGGCCAACATAAATAAACCTCCTCATTTTCAAATAGATACCATCACATCTGAAGACACTATGCTGCAGTGTATGATCACGGAGTAAAAGTAGTTGAAAGGTACTTGCTCAAAACTTATTAGGTTTGGGGGCTTCTTTAATTACTTCAAGTTAACAGAATTTTTTTCTTCTACAATGCCTCCTTCCTTTTCAGTAGGTGTGGGAAAGAAAGGTTTGGTAAAACACTGGGTCTCCCTCTGGATTAGATAACAGTGTCCAGACAGAATACAGCTGCAGTTTTTATTGTACTGAAGTACATTTTAAACATTTAAGTTACTCTTGAAAAATTCTGTTCTAAATTATTCCTCCTGTTTTTTATAATATTTTCAAAACAGAAACAGCAAGACAAGTTTTTATCTTTTTTTTTGTATTGGTTTGAGCACAGATCCCTCTCTCCTTAGTCTGCCAGAGATTCATAGTTTTGACAGAACCTGAAATGGTTGTTTCCTTCTCACAGACAAACAAAAGATGGTGTGCTGTGGTTTTAAGTGAAAACAGAAGAGTTTCTTCATTTTCCTGTACCAGTTCATTCAAAAAGCCCATCTCAAATGCTGCTCAAGACACACTGTGAGGCTGCTGTGTAAGGTCTGGTGGTGTTCACATCCCTTGTTTTGTCAGCTTCACTAAGACATTTGATTCAGGGAGCAAAGTTACAGGGCCTCCACTGAAGACTAACAGAGCTTCCACAGTCAATCAGCTATTGGATGCTATTGGAAGTGATCAACAGCTATACATATGGGGTAAGTCAGATCTGTGTACCAGAACACTGTATTTAACATTATTAATTCAACCTTCTATGAAAACAAGGAATAAAGTAACAATTTTAAAGGTACTAGTGACAGCAACAGACCAATAACTGAAAAACTACAGACACATAACTTTAGTTGCCTCCTTCTCTTAAATACTGATGGAAAGCCAAGACAGAAAGTTATGCTTTGGTACTTATGCTTCAGGTAAGAGAAATTAAAAAGTTTTAACAAATCCCACCTGTATCCCAGGGGAATAAAAAATACCAAAGTCCTTCAAAGAGGATGATGGTGACAGCAAGAATAACAGTGTTTTTTCCAACAAATCAGTTATCATTAAATCGGATGTTTGCAACTCTAAATAGTGAAAGTCATCAACTGTGGACAAATGTTACTACCTCCTAAGAACTCAGCTTAAGTCTGCTTCAAACAATACTTGAAGACTCAAGTGATGCAATGTGTGTTCCAAACTGCCCTTTAAATAACTGTTGTAAGAAAACAGGGCAGTAAAATTCACTCATTTTAAATAGATGAAAGACAGGGTGGCAAACATGTCTGCCTTAATATAATCCTGTTATACTCTGAGACATAAAAAGTGATCTTCACTTTTTGTAATCATTAAGAGTTTTGATTTACTGGAAAAAGAATTAATTACGTATCTTCCAACTGATGCAGCTAACCAGAACAGGTATTTATGTTTGAGATTTAAGGGGAATGTACTTCTCCAATTCAGAGATGGATCTTAGTATTTTGGAATTAAGTGCTCTGAAGTGGGGCTCTCTGTGTATTCTTGAGTACAGGTTGATAGATCAAGAAAATATCTGGGGTGGAACCTCACAAATGGGGAATTCACATTTATCACAGAATATGCTGAGTTGGAAGGCCCCCACAAGGATAATCTAGTCCAACTCCTGGCCCTGCACAGAACCATCCCCAGGAGTCACATCATGTGCTTGAGAGCATTGTCCAAACACTTCTTGAACTCTGCCAGGCTGGTGCTGTGGCCACTGCCCTGGGGAGCCTGTTCCAGTGCCCAACCACCCTCTGGGGAAAGAACCTTTTCCAGATACCCAACCTAAACCTCCCCTGACACAACTGAAGTGGTGCCATTCCCTCGGGTCCTGACACTGTCACCACAGAGCAGAGAACAGGGCCTGCCCCTCCTCTTCCCCTCACAAGGAAGTTGTGACTGCAGTGAGGTCTCCCCTCAGTCTCCTCTTCTCCAGGCTGAACAGACCAAGGGACCTCAGCTGCTCCTCATACAGCTTCCCCTCAAGGCCCTTCACCAGGCCTGTGGCTCTGCTTTGGAATGGTTTCTAAGACCTTTGTATCTTTCTTATCTCATGGTGCCCAAAACTGCCCCCAGCACTCGAGGTAAGGCTGCCGCAGCCCAGAGCAGAACAATTCCCTCCCTGCCGGCGATGCTGTGCCTGGTGTCCCTCAGGACACGGATGTCCCTCCTGGCTGCCACGGCACTGCTGGCTCATATTCAACTGGCCATCAAGCAGGACACCCAGGTCCCTTCCTGTGTCACTGTTTTCCAGCATCTCATTCCTCAGTGTGTCCATACATCCCGAGTTGCCCCATCCCAGGTGCAGAATCTGGCATTAGCCCTTGTTGAACTCCATATGGTTGGTGATTGCCCAGTCCTCTAATTTGTTTGGATCTCTCTGCAAGGCCTCCCTGCCCTCCAGGGAATCAACAGCTCCTCTCAGTTTTGTATTATCTGCAAACTTGCTCAGTATTCCTTCCAGCCCCGCATCCAGGTCATTTATGAAGATGTTGAAGAGCACAGGGCTGAGGATGGAGCCCTGCAGAACCCCACCTGTGACAGGTCTCCACTCTGATGTCATCATTCACTACAACCCTTTGTGCCCAACCTGTGAGCCAGCTGCTCACACATCACATGTGTTTATCCTGCTGTGTGCTGGACAATTTGTCCACAAGGATGACTAGAGTTAAAAATGAGAAGTTATCTGTACTGGCAATCATGCAAACCACTGAAAATCATATACAGAGCAAGTGCATCTCACACCTAACTTTTTACAGTCATCAAGAAATAGGATTTGTTTAGTAAGTTGATCTCTTTTTTAGAATTGAAAAACATTATCTGAAAGTTCTGTGAGTTCTTGACATGCAATGCACTCAAAGAACAGACTGTCAATGAAAAGTAAAGAGATGCTGCTGCACACATTATAAAACACAGAGCACATTGCTATTTGCAGCAAGAAAGATTTATATTACCGGTGAAATTGTACTTGTGCCTTCCACAACTGGCTGACAAGCTTCTGCCACAGCTCGAACATGCCCATATCCAATTGCTGTTAGCAATAATTTGGCTATTTTCAGAGCATTAAGGTAGGCACCCCTTCGAGTTTCCATATCTGCATTTGGCAGGAAGTTATTTCTGGTCAGCATGCTCAGCACAAGAGGCAAACCACCACTTTTCAGGAAGTTGTACTGGAAGTCACTGGCATCTTCTCCCAGAGGTGCACTGGCAGGCATTAACAAGGCATAAACTACCTGTAGAAGAAAATACAGTTAACTAATGGAAATGCACCAGCTTG
This sequence comes from Promerops cafer, assembly GCA_013398275.1. Lineage (NCBI taxonomy): Eukaryota > Metazoa > Chordata > Aves > Passeriformes > Nectariniidae > Promerops > Promerops cafer. Next base: position 713,758 of record VZSE01012282.1, read on the forward strand.
GATATAGATGACTGAACATGAGAATTTGTAGCAATACTGCATAAGCAATGCTTTGACAGGACTGGCCATACACATGTTTATGCCAGTAAATTGTCAAGTATTTTCAATTGTTAATTTGAAACCAGAATTTGATCTTAGGCTTTCATAATGCTACAGAGAGGACTGCCANGTTTGAGATTTAAGGGGAATGTACTTCTCCAATTCAGAGATGGATCTTAGTATTTTGGAATTAAGTGCTCTGAAGTGGGGCTCTCTGTGTATTCTTGAGTACAGGTTGATAGATCAAGAAAATATCTGGGGTGGAACCTCACAAATGGGGAATTCACATTTATCACAGAATATGCTGAGTTGGAAGGCCCCCACAAGGATAATCTAGTCCAACTCCTGGCCCTGCACAGAACCATCCCCAGGAGTCACATCATGTGCTTGAGAGCATTGTCCAAACACTTCTTGAACTCTGCCAGGCTGGTGCTGTGGCCACTGCCCTGGGGAGCCTGTTCCAGTGCCCAACCACCCTCTGGGGAAAGAACCTTTTCCAGATACCCAACCTAAACCTCCCCTGACACAACTGAAGTGGTGCCATTCCCTCGGGTCCTGACACTGTCACCACAGAGCAGAGAACAGGGCCTGCCCCTCCTCTTCCCCTCACAAGGAAGTTGTGACTGCAGTGAGGTCTCCCCTCAGTCTCCTCTTCTCCAGGCTGAACAGACCAAGTGCCCTCAGCTGCTCCTCATACAGCTTCCCCTCAAGGCCCTTCACCAGGCCTGTGGCTCTGCTTTGGAATGGTTTCTAAGACCTTTGTATCTTTCTTATCTCATGGTGCCCAAAACTGCCCCCAGCACTCGAGGTAAGGCTGCCGCAGCCCAGAGCAGAACAATTCCCTCCCTGCCGGCGATGCTGTGCCTGGTGTCCCTCAGGACACGGATGTCCCTCCTGGCTGCCACGGCACTGCTGGCTCATATTCAACTGGCCATCAAGCAGGACACCCAGGTCCCTTCCTGTGTCACTGTTTTCCAGCATCTCATTCCTCAGTGTGTCCATACATCCCGAGTTGCCCCATCCCAGGTGCAGAATCTGGCATTAGCCCTTGTTGAACTCCATATGGTTGGTGATTGCCCAGTCCTCTAATTTGTTTGGATCTCTCTGCAAGGCCTCCCTGCCCTCCAGGGAATCAACAGCTCCTCTCAGTTTTGTATTATCTGCAAACTTGCTCAGTATTCCTTCCAGCCCCGCATCCAGGTCATTTATGAAGATGTTGAAGAGCACAGGGCTGAGGATGGAGCCCTGCAGAACCCCACCTGTGACAGGTCTCCACTCTGATGTCATCATTCACTACAACCCTTTGTGCCCAACCTGTGAGCCAGCTGCTCACACATCACATGTGTTTATCCTGCTGTGTGCTGGACAATTTGTCCACAAGGATGACTAGAGTTAAAAATGAGAAGTTATCTGTACTGGCAATCATGCAAACCACTGAAAATCATATACAGAGCAAGTGCATCTCACACCTAACTTTTTACAGTCATCAAGAAATAGGATTTGTTTAGTAAGTTGATCTCTTTTTTAGAATTGAAAAACATTATCTGAAAGTTCTGTGAGTTCTTGACATGCAATGCACTCAAAGAACAGACTGTCAATGAAAAGTAAAGAGATGCTGCTGCACACATTATAAAACACAGAGCACATTGCTATTTGCAGCAAGAAAGATTTATATTACCGGTGAAATTGTACTTGTGCCTTCCACAACTGGCTGACAAGCTTCTGCCACAGCTCGAACATGCCCATATCCAATTGCTGTTAGCAATAATTTGGCTATTTTCAGAGCATTAAGGTAGGCACCCCTTCGAGTTTCCATATCTGCATTTGGCAGGAAGTTATTTCTGGTCAGCATGCTCAGCACAAGAGGCAAACCACCACTTTTCAGGAAGTTGTACTGGAAGTCACTGGCATCTTCTCCCAGAGGTGCACTGGCAGGCATTAACAAGGCATAAACTACCTGTAGAAGAAAATACAGTTAACTAATGGAAATGCACCAGCTTGGATATAGATGACTGAACATGAGAATTTGTAGCAATACTGCATAAGCAATGCTTTGACAGGACTGGCCATACACATGTTTATGCCAGTAAATTGTCAAGTATTTTCAATTGTTAATTTGAAACCAGAATTTGATCTTAGGCTTTCATAATGCTACAGAGAGGACTGCCACAGAGAGAATTGACAATTTTTAAAGAACAGGCAAAGCATCACAAACCTCTGTTAGGTACAGCACTTGTGAGGCAGAAGGACCAAAGAACAGAGAATCAAGGGATGGACTAAGGCTGCTTTCCCCAAGCTTTGCATGATCTAAACAAATTGCTCTTAGTTTCTCGACCGTAGTGTTATCTGCAATAAAAACACAACTTATAAGCATTTTGCAGCAAAACTACTCCACAACTATCATCTACAACTACTCCATAACTATTAAGCCAGTACTATTTACAATTATAAATCTGAAAAATTTTAAGTGTATCAGAACAGTTGCAAAAACTTACAGACAAAATCAGACTACAGTGTTCTCCAATGATTATTACAGTCAAAAGTGATCATATTAAAGTAGTGCTACAAAACCACTTTAAAATACAATGGTCCCCATTTTCACTGCACTGTGGCACTGAACCCCAGTGCCAACTGCAAACTATGCAACTTCATGTAGCAGATAAGAAATAACTACTTGAGAAATCTTCTACAGTCCTAACTACGATAACAGTAATAAATTACAGTATCGATTAATTACCAGAAAGTAGAAAATACTCCCCTATCTTCACTTTTATGTATCAGGTGAGGAATTATTATACAGCATATTATAAGATTAAAAAAAGGATAAAGTTAAGTTTTACCTGGTGGCATGAGCTTCATAAGAACACGAGCTCCATCTCTAAGAGGTGGCATATTTAGACTACTGCCCAAGTCTGCAACTTGCCAAAGAAAGGAGATGTATCGAGGATGCAGCGACATGATCTTAAAATAAGCAAATTAAAAAAAAAAAAAAACACATAAAAATTGTTAGCCAAAGACAAAGCACAAGAAAAAATGTGTCTGAACTGTTAATTTTAGAAAATGCTTACCACTCCAGGCAAACAGCTTTCAACTTCTGGATTTGGACCATCACTGTAGTGATTGCCGTGGTTGCCCGGAGAACCAGTTGAAGAGTCAGAAGAACTATCTGGACTTGAGGGCATATTAGAATTTATCTGTGTAAGCTTTGCTGTAATTAGCTGAAAAACACAATCATAGTTTCAATACTCTCCAAAAATTAAGATTCCTTACCAAATAAGCATCTGATATGTTAACGGCATAATATAAGAAGGAAGAATGTAATTATTTCACAAAAATAAATGATGCCATGCATGATGTTTTTCAAGCATTTACTAAAGGGAGAAGGAGCACCTGAATTTATGTAAATACCCAGCCTGCAACACTTACCGTTTTATCTTTGAGATTCAGCTGCCCAATTAATTTTCTGTCATCTGCAGGATCTACCAGCTCACCCCCAATGAACAGCTCTACTTTCGTGTGTGCACTGTTGGCTTTAATGCGATTGAGGATGCAACGCCGCACTTGGCCAATCGTGTCGTTTGTGTGAGACCAAATATCCAAATCTTCCACCTGCCGGCCTTGGTTTGGAAAACGAACTACAAGTGTGATATGTTTACCACGGAAAGCTCTGAAAAGAAACAAACCAGCAAAAGTTATTTTTGCCCTCATCAAATACATTCCTTTCCTTGTTACATTTTTTGCAGCAGGTATTTCAACATCAAATCTTTACATGGCATTTTCCAGTGTAAGATTTTGTGAAAGCCCCAGCAACTATGGCAACAACATACACAGAATCTTTCAAGAAGCCATACTCAGTACAAATGCATTAATCATATGGTCAAATTTACAGTCAGGTTAGGATGACTGATAGAAATTTTAGAAGTCTCTTATAAAGTTTTAGATCTTTTCTCTGTCTTGTAACTTCCTGATCAAAATGCGCAAACAAAGCTTAATCAGACTGGCAATGACATTTTGCTCTTTTAGCAAAGCAACTCAAGTTTTAAATACACCAAGATCAGAAAAATCCATCAGGCTGCCGAGCTTTAATGCCTTCTGTCAAAAGCTGTTTTAAGTTTTATACTAGAATTCCAGTTTTTAAAATCACAATCTTTTAAAAAAAGTTTCAAGTGGTCAAAAAAGGAAGAAATGGTTTTACATTAGCAGTGATCACAGTCCCCACAAAGGCAGAGACCTCATTAGGAAATATGTGCCCAGATAAGCCCAACAAATTAATCCCACGTAACAAAAGGCAAAAACTCCTCCTTGCTAACAAGGCCTGTGAAAGATTAGTCTAATCAAATAAGCAGCCCATATTAAAAAAGATGTACCCGTAATCAACAAGAAAACTTTGTTAGGACTAATCAATCAATATATGCAGTAAAAAAGCTGTAGCAACACTGCAAATTACTGACACACCATGAAGAAACAGTAATTGCTTCAATTTTTTTTACGAAAAGTGCATTTAAAGTAAGTGGATGAAAAACCTCTACCGTGTTTAAAAATATGTTAGCTGCATCATAAATCCATAGAGACACCAAGGACTTAAGCTAAGCTTTCGCTCAAGGACAAGTATAAGAAGAGTGAAGGTATACAGAAAATAAATATACTTTAAAGTTCTGTTCTCTTCTTCCCCTTCTTGTGAGGAGCTTACAGAATACTTCACTTAAAAATAATTAAAAATTTAATCTTGCAAAGTAAGATTGAGATCTCTGTAAACAATTCTGGAAGGTGAATATATACATTTTCAACATGGTTTTGTATAATAAGACTACGAGAAACAAAAAAGCTTTGCCAATGCTAATGTAAAGAACAGTACTGCTTTTAAGTAATTATCTGAAATAAAGAACTATATCCAAAACAAATGAGCCTCAAGGTACATCATGCTAGTTACAGAAAAGAACACCAAGTTTATCCTTAGGCCTGCTGTTCCTCTCATATATACTTGTATTTGCCTGATCATTAACTTTTTTTTTTTAAATACAGTTTCATGTATTAGCCAAGAAAAGGGAATTCTGAAACACCGTGAAACCATTTTCTGAACAGAAACTGTTTAGAATGTAAAAATCCCAGGGATAATAGTACTGTTTTAGTTTAACAGAAATCAAAATCATGATACTGCTTTTTCACACATACCTTGACATAGGTAGAATAGTTCTCTCTTCGTGGTAATCACTGTCACATTCATTTATATACTCTCTTAAAACTGTCAAGACTCTCACCATCCTTATTGCTTCTTGTCTTGCACAGTTGATACTGTCTTTATCTCCATCCAACACACATAATGTATCGTAGGAGGCTTTTAGACGATCGAAACAGGACTGAATGAAGTCTTCATGAATCACTACCTAATTATATTAAGAAATTGGTGTAATTACAAGACATATGAGAATCCATCTTCTCAGAAGGATGACCAAATGGTAGAGAAAAAAAATCCCCCAAACCAAAACAGGTTACTCAATAAATCTGTTTTATTCCAGCAACTCCTATCAATAAACAGCTCTAATTTAGTGTGTACTTCAATAATCTCACGTCATCAGCAGTGGTAACCGTATTGTACGTAAATAGAAAAAGTGAAAGTTTGGACAGAGAACACTGAACTGGACTTTCACTTTCTCCTTTTCTCAGACTATGTTAAAGAATTCTTGTGTGCATGTAAATCCAACACTTCCGGAAGTGTCAGCGCCAAGCATGTCCAGATGGACAGACTGATGCGTGCTTAGTAAGCCCAGACCTACAGCAAGTCAGAAGCCTCCAGGCATTTGCCACTGCAGGAAGATACAGATTGAATGGCTGTGAATTCAGCACCTAGAGCAGCTGTGCTGGGCCTGGCAGGCTGACAGCTCTGAAGATTATGAAAGTGTTTTTGAAGACAAGTAGAATATCAGAGGTTTAAGAAATACATCTGGCAAGCTGTCAACTGGAGATTATCCAAAGGACAATATTCCCCCACTAAATTTGCGCAGTCACATAATTACAGAATGGTTTGTGTTGGAAGGGGCCTTAATTATTTTCACGGCCTCTTCTGGACTCTCACCAGCAGGTCCTTCCCATGTTAGGGGCCCCAGAGCTCGATGCAGCACTGCAGGTGGGGTCTCACCAGAGCAGACAAGAGGGGCAGAACCCCCTTCCTAGACCTGCTGCCCATGCTGCCAGTGCATGTCTGGCTTCTTGTCAACCAACATCCCCAAGTCTTTCTCTGCAGGGCTGCTCTTGATCTGTTCATCCCCCAGCCTGTATTTGTGCCTGGGATTGCCCCAACCCAGCTGCAGCATCTTGCACTTGCCTTTGTTGAACTTCACAAGGTTCTCAAGGGTACACTTCTCAAGCCTGTCAAGGACCCTGTGGATGACATCTCTTTCCCTGACCTTACAAAAGCCCAGTATCACTTCTCTGTCCACTGAACCACAGCTCCCAGCAAATATAAATGCAGGGAGATAACATCTGATTTGCTAGACCTCAGCTTGACCATTACACAGAAACTCAGTGACCCTTTGAAAGGGACATGCCAGAAAAAAGAGATTACATTAGCTTGTGACAACACCTCACAGACCCAGCCACTGAACATACTCGTATGAGTAACTGCCACAATTCACAGTGCAACAAAAGGCTTTCCTCATATGACATTAACTGTTTTCTGAGTAGCAAGAGCAAATACTGCAGATGAACTTAGTATGAAAAATTAATGAGAGTTCAGTCTGCAAATATAAGAAAAAAACTTTAGTTCTGCATCTGAGAATCTGAGAATTTGATGGTTGGACTCACCCTCCAAAACATGGAAACTATTTCCTGTTTTCAAATCTTTCAACTATAAAAGTATCACCCAACTGATTTTTAAGACTATTTTTAATTCTATTCCAGTCTTCTGGTTGCTTTTTCTTACCTGATTAACTTGTAATCTTGGGCCAAGATTAGTATAAATCTCTTTAAGAAGGTCTATTGCTCGGTTTGCGATGTCATCATTTCCCTGAATCACAACCTGGCACAATTGAGAAAAAAGCATTAGCATCTCTTAAAACTTGCTGGTATAAAAATGAAAACCAAAACTACTACATAAGTATCTCGACATTAATAGTATGTCTAATTATCTTATGAGTTGAAAGGGACTAAAATGCTTAGTTATAAAATACAATCAATACTTACACTCAGTATGATTATATGAGCAAAAATTAATAATTAACTAGTTTTGAAGTTCAGAGTTGGTAAAAAAGGCTGATGTTCTATAAACAGAGTAAAAGTAGTGTCTATATGTTCATGTTCATATAATATTCCAAATTTTCTCTTGTTTCAGAGAATAAGAAAACAACTTCATCAGATGCTTCAGCAATCTGCATCACCAGACAGAATTTTCAAGTATCTAAATGGCTGTGAATGGGTGGAAGGGGGACAAGCAAATGAATTCTACTTCTAACCTGATACTCTAAATTTTAATTACTAGTCACCAGGTCTGACAGCAGGTTTTACAGATAACCCCTGCAGGGTACTGAGCTGAAGCTTCTTGAGTTTTGTCATGCTTATCAGAGTAAGCTGATTCCCAAAACTAAAATATGCTAACATTCTGTGGAGACTCTGTTCACAAACATCATGTGAACTTATTTGTACAAAAACTGGGATATACTTTGGTTTTAACTATTATCACAAGTATTAAAATACCCAACCCTTCAACAAGCCACAACCAAAATTACTGAAGACTGCTGCTGTACACATTTTACAAACACATAGCCATGATAATCATGTCACAGTGCACCACTGTGACCTCTAATGAAGCTCCTGAGAACTAGAAATATTCTGAAAAAAATTAGGTTACAGTTTAGATACTGATGGATCTACATATAGATTCCATATAAGTATGGAATATGGAATATGGAATATTCCTGGAAAGCCACCATGTTTAGCCAAAAGGTTGTGGTTATAAGAGGAAGAATCAGACCAGCGATCACTTGGTCTGATCTAGAATCATTTCAGTTTACCACACCAGAAGGAATGCCATGGAATAGCTTATGAAGTGCATGAAACAAAGCTTAATTATAATGTGCATGTGAAAAAAAGAGAAATCTACAGATAATTGACCTGAAAGGATCTTTTCTTCTTCAACAGTATAAGCAAATTTTTAATTTCATGTGCATACATAAATATACTTGTGTTTCAAATAACTTTCTGTTAAACATCAATCTGCAAAGTTAACAACTTGCATACTTGCTGGGAAGACAGTAGAGTCAAAAGCCATGCATTTAGTTGGAAAAAGTAGATTTTTGTAATTTCAGTCCATTACTAATAAATTACACATTCCTAAAAGCATAAAGAGACTGAGAAAGTCTTAGCAGTTAACCTTTCAGATGCTTCCTTCAATTAACTCACCCTCCAAAGGTAGTCTAATCCTATTAATTCCAGATCATCCATCATATAGGCTCGTCTCTTTGCTACTAGCTTTCCTTCTCGACAGTTCACAGCTTTGAAGAAACGTTCAAAACATTTCATTCCATTTTCTGTTAATAGGGAAGGATCCAGCTGAAGCACATTATTTTCAAAGAAGTCCTTATTAATGTCAGGGTCTAAGTCTGGTTCATCCCCCATTAGTTTGGAATACCATTTAAAACAGGCTTCGCGATCACAAAGATAAACTGCATTTTCAGCTAAACACTTCCATATTTGCTTCGCCTGAGGGGCACAGAGCCACAGCTGACCATCCTTCAATAAAAATCTTGAGCAAAACAAAGAGACAATTAACAGCACTGTCTAATACACATCCAGAGTTACAATTCAGTAAAAAGTACAGGCACAAAGTTGGATATGCACATTATACAATGTATATATCACAAGTATCAAAACTTTATTTACATCATCAGTCCACTCATAATCAGCCCCATGATATCTTAGCAAGTTTGAATGAATCAAGACCTTATATTCCAAACAAAAAAAGAACACAATCCAGGAAAAAAGTGCCTTACACAAAAATACCAAGCATTGTTTACATTTTGTATACAAAGAAACGCACATTTCCTCATCTAAACTCTTTAGTTTAAAAATAAGGTCACAACATATGAGAATAAATTAATTCTCCAATCATTCACTACATTTTAACACTTGATTTAGCAGAATTGCAAAAAAGGTATCAATAGCATGGAGCACAGCCAGAAGCAGAAATCAATGAACTGGAAATTTTTCCTTTTATTTAAGCAAGTTTTTCATTTGTGTTCAATTATTATGAAACAATCATTAAGAACTTCCATTCCGAGAGCTAACACTAAGATGTTTCAGGAGGAACAAATGATAATCAAAGTTCTTTAGATTAATTTTTCTGAATCCAATTTTTTTTATGTAAAAGAAATCAGGGACTGAGTTATGGCACTGCTTTTCAGAAATTGTTACATACATATTCTACATTTGACATCCATGCGACTTCATACATTTCTGTACATTAACAAATAGTGAACTTAAATTGAAGGAAGTTACAATTTTTAACATGCAGGAGTGATACATTAAGTGTGCTAGCCATATGCTATTGTATAATTTCATTAAACAGTTAACACTTCAATTTGGTTAATGAAAATTCTCCGTAAAATTTTAAAAAGTAAAAGAAAATCTCCTTTAGAAAACAAGGAAAAAATAGTTCAGAATTTGACAGTTGAAATATTTTTGCTCATCTAAAAAAAATTTAAAACCAAGTAGGAAAAAGCTGAGAGAGACTTAGCCTAAAAAGCATCAACATTCTGCAGCTCTGTGATGAGCAGAGATCTTTTATTTTCTTATTTTACTCCAACAGGAGCTAGCCAAAACCATCCAAATAATTTTTTATTGCACTTTCTTTCTGGGGCTCAGCTGCTGCCAACACATCACTGATTGACAAAAGTGTATGTCAGTTTATGATCATGGATTTAAATCTGGTGTGATACAAGTAAGGACACATGGCCATATCCCTACTTGAAATATTTTAAATTTTAAACTAAGTTATCCCAATAGGAATGTAACTGTATCCACCACACACTATATTTAAGTCAGTAAGGTTCTGCACACAGAAGAAATACAAATCTTAGTGCAGAATAAGAGCCTTAGATTCCAAAGAGTCTAATAAACTTTATTTGAATATTCCAACAGTAGCATAAAAGCCCTCCAGGAAAAAAAACCAAACCAAACCAAAAACATTCAGTGTATTTTGCATCTAAGTTTTGAAAGAAGTTAACAGAACAAATTAAAGCTATAGAAGAGAGAGAAGTGCAAATGGTTTTTCTTTAAAAAGCATTCAAAATATTCTTAAAGAAGTTAAACAAATGTTCAAGTTAAAACTCACCGTAAGAAGTTAAGTCGCTCCTGTACTTCCTGCACGTGACTGTATCGGCTCCCTGGTCTCACAGTTTGAGGATCATATTCACCATGCTCTGCAAATAAAACATTTTATTAGACAACACATTCAGAAAAGTGATGCTGACTCCAGAAGACAGGATGTGTTTGAAGACTTGTTACTCTGAATACAATCCAAACCCAGTACATTTTCAGTGAGGTGTATGAAAAGTTTTCAGCGGTCGGCTACCAGTTAATGCTTCTTCCTAAGCTGAGCACAGGCAAAGACTACTGAGGTCTATAATCAAATCAACCAACAATTATGTGCAGATACATGTGCTCAGGAAGTGTTACAGAACAATTAAGAACTAGCACTCTACTTACTCAAATAAATTCTTCCTATTTTCAAGTAGTCAGTCTGAAGTCAGAAGTCAGTTGAAAATAGAAGTGTACCAAGCATATAACTCAATTATCCAGTGCTTTTTTTTCTGAGGATGCTTTAGTTTTGTTACACAGCATCTTTTCCAAAATGACATTTTTCTGTTTTTTACGCTTTTTCCTCTCCAGAGGAAATAATGACTCCATTTCTTTACAACCTTTATACATAGCTACGCACACAACATCACTCAGAGGAACAAAGTATACGACAACTTTATTTACTGCAAGTTCCCAAACATAAACCCCAAATGCCTGTAATACTGACAAGCTTGAAACAGAAGAAGTGTTTTGAAAGTAAGGCATGAAGTCAAACTTTTACTTTTAAGGCATTTTGTCAAAGTTCAGCATATTTCCTTAGCAATTTCATTCAGACAAACATGGTTTTGGTGTGGTTTTGTTTGGTGGCTGGCTGTTGTTTAGATTTTTTTAATTAAAGAGATACAATCTAGATCTGCACTTGCATTACACCTTCATCTGTACTAGCTCTATTTCATCATAACACATATTCATTATGACAGCTCCATTATAAACTAATTAATGCTATAGCTCTTATTTGTTAAGGTGTACAGTCTGCCTTTAACTAAGGTGACCCAGCCATGGTAGACCATCTCATGACAACATCAAAACTAATACTAAAATTTATCTTCAGAGCTGAAAATCAGTATCTCCTATTACATCAGGCGGGGGGGGGAAAGAAGTACATCAGTGTTTCAAAATAAAGAGAAGAATAATTGTCATAAATACTCCTCTCTATATCCAAGTGTAAAAGGTACACTATCTTAAATACTGAATGACAGGGGAAACAGAAGACCAGTAGTTAACTAATGTCTGCAAAACTGAAGACCTTATGTTCATCAGAAATCCTTAAAAATTACATCATAACCTTCATGAAATGATCATAAATGAGCAATTAGCAAAAGGAGAAATGTGAAAAAAAATCTGAAGAAATAATATAAAAGTATGTGAACAAAAATTATTTCAGAATTACAAGTAGAAAACCAGTAAAATATGCTGTGTCTCCAGCAGAAAAAAAATTGGGGTAGATAGGCATTTTGTAGAGAAATTAAAATTGATTACTTGAAGTGTTGGGTGTTGTGGGTGGGTTTTTTGTTTGATTTTTATTTGTTGAGGGGGAGGTAGTGGTGTTCATTTATTTTCACTGTGGGGACTGTCTGGGCTTTTTCTTCCTGACTAGAGTTTAATTCACAGACACATCATCAATAGTTGCAATGACAGAAGAACTCAAAGTCAGCCAGCTGCAGAAAGGCAGTGTGGATGTATTTCAGAATTCTGAAAAACTCTGAACTACAAAAAAATTCCACTTTCCTAATTCTTTTCTATATCACATTCTTTCTACATCTCCCAGATTTATTTTCTACTCTGTACATCCCACAGCAAGTCAAAGTGTGATCTCCTTAAAAATTCCTCTTACACACTGGAGCACAAAACAACTGGTTGAAAATTTAAGTATAATTAGTGATAAACACACACAGAAGATCATATGGTACAGTTTCAACAAAGCCATTTCATTAACACTTTGGATTTTTTCTTACTGCAGAAGAAGAGAAATAAAGGAGAATCGACTGGCAATCTTTTAAAATTTTCAAAAGATCTTTGATAAGTCATTGAAAAGATGAAACTGTGACCTCCTTCAGGACTACAAAATCCAAGAGCAGTTGTCTCATCTCATGGAGGACTTTGCACAGAGTAGAGGGAAAGTGTGAGTTCAAGAGAAGGGAAAACCACAGTGCATGGAAAAAAATCAGAAACATAGATTAGGCTTCTCTTTAACCTTTGAAAGGCAAGCATATTAAAGGGGAATATCCCAGAAAACACTGGGATATTCCAGTGTTATATGCATAGTGAGTAACAGAAGAATAGAAACACTGTTCTCCATCACCAAACACAACTAAAGAAGACTTCAAGGAAAACAAACACATGGCAAATTCAAAATTAATTTTAAAATACCCAAATTACATAGTAATTCCAGTGTTAAGTGCCAAGAATATCTGTCAACAACTGGATTTTTTATTTCTAGGGCATTTTTTTTTCCTGTGCTGTTTGGATCTCTGTCTTGAATTTTCCCCCTCTGTCTCATTCACCTTCTCCAGCCAAGCTTAATTCTACAGCTTCCAGTTCATTCTGTCTTCATATGAATAATCTCCTTTCTTACCCTTCCATTTATTTCCTTTCATTTATATGGCTCCCTGGCATATTTTCTCCCCCTCCATGAAGGCATGGAAGACAAACATCACAAGTACTCTATGTTCTGCTCTATTTAGTATATAAAACTGAAAATTAAAGAATTTTTGCACAGGAACTGTTGATTAGAGTCTGAGCACAGAGGAACATGAGGAAGGTTTCCTGGTTGCCCTTAATAATATAATGAAGCACCTAATAAAAAACCCCACACTATTATTCATCTGCTTTTGTACTCTGATACAAATAAGAAGTTCTGCAGGAGCTTCATCTCAAGAAAGAGCAATTTAATTGCTTTGTAATTAGATTAAATTTAAACCCTTTACACACTTGTAATTCCTACTGCATTGAAGATGTTTGTATTACTGCTTAACTGAGTCACTGTAGCTGGGGAGGGGCAGGGCAATGTGGGCTTTTGGGAAAGGAAAAGAATCATGAAAGATTAATGAGCCTAATTCTAATTCACCAGCCTAATTCTTCTGCCCTCAACAATTTGATAGATAAACAGTATTTTCAAAAATAACCTTTTGGTCTGAGAATTAAAAAATAAGATAAATTTAAAATAGTTCCTACACTTAATAGTGAGAACAGACCAAATAATTTAGTATTATTTAAACATTAATTAGTGCAATGCTATCATTAGTTAAGGAACTTAAATTAGGGTAACTCCCCCCCACCATGTATTCTTGAATAGAGAAATACAGTTGCAGTATGTAGATTTAACTGAATGTTATTCTCACTGGCCTACATCTTGCTGAAGTGACCATCTTCACAGAGCACCATTATTTACACAAGTCCTCAAGTACATATTTTGGATATCTCTTATACAAAACACACACACATATATATATACAGCCACACACACACACACACATATATATACGTATATCTAGTACTCCAAAACACATGAATTCCAAAAAGGCCACTTTCCTGTGCACTGGTAGGTGCAAGCTTTCCAACGTGCAAATATTCTGCCCTCTCTGAATGACCTACATTGAATCCCTCCAGAACATATTGTGTCATTTTTGAGATGCAACAGAAAGGCTGCCAGGCTGTTATGAGGCCAGGGTAGAACAGCCCTTGGTTCCAGTCAGTAAAGTCAGTGGTGGGGAAGGAGGAGTGTAAATCTCCTCCTTTCACTTCTGTTGGCGTAATTTTATATTTAAAAAACTGTGCAACTGTGAAACTCAGTGCACTGAGTTTCCTGGTCCACCATTCTCCTTCACTTCCATGCTTCTACCTCAGTAGATAAAAAGTTAATCCAGAGTAGGAGGGAAAATTCATCAGCAAATAGCTGGATTTAGCCTAAAATACAAAAATACTAACAAAATGTGCTACCCAAGCGCTGCTAATAACAAACACAGTGAGAGAGCCTGAACAGAAGTGGGAGTTACACAGGAAAAATAAATGGTATCCCTGTGGTTTGAAGTCCTTCTCCCTGACAAATTCCAAATATTGGCTGCAAACTGAGGTGACTTCTCAAAGGAGCCTTCAAAATTCAAAACTAGAAGTTTACTACCAGAACCTTCCACAAAAAAAAGTACCCTGGCCTAAGTAGGACAAGATGATTTTTATCAATCCACACATAAACAATAGCTGCCACTTTCTCACATTCTGCTGCAAAACACACATTTTCAATTATAAAAAAGAAAAAATTAGTATTTTAAGGTTTTCTTACCCAGTCACCACAAAGGCTATTAACCCCACAGATGCTTAAAAATTAAATAAATGAACTTAATAGTTATTTTATTACGGGAATTTACTTTTAACTCCATTTTCAACTTGAGTTCTCCTATACTCCACAAAGCAACTTTGATGTTAAAACTCACCTTTAGCATACTGCCTCATGCTTTCCATATAGGCAGAGAGGTTTTCTGCAACCAGTGTGACGAGGGCATGATTGTGCTGAAGTTGATTGATTAAGTCATGTCGGTAAAACACGTGAGGACTTCTCTGAGTTTGACTGAAATTAAAATACAAGTGTTAGCAGAAAAGAAAGAAGCTTTGCACCAAATAGTTCAGAAATTAATGTAAGAGACACATCTTTGATGCAAGATCCAAATTTTCCTACCTCTCAAACAGAACACAGATTAAGTTTCTGACAATATTTTGCTATCTTCTGACGTATCAACAGTTCTTACCACTTACTAAAGGAGCTAATTTATGAGGATTATATGGTTACAATATGTATGGAAAACATCAACTCAGTGTGAGCAGCTCAGTGTGCTGGAGGGAGAATATCTGCAGCAAGACAGATGATAAATAAACACCTGCCCAAAATGCACAGTAGAGACCCTCAACTACAGCATAACCCTGGTTTCTCCCACGGTCATCTGATATCCTTTTCTATATTTAACATTAAAACACCAAGTAAAACTCAATACCATAGTCAAAGTACACTAGCCAATAACCACACCAATTATTTCAATACTTAAAAAAAACTAAAAACAATATTGATTTTTTTCCTAACAATAACTATGTGGAAAAATGTTGGTACAAGCAAAAAAAGCTGTTACACAGAGCACATAACCTATAACCTAAATATCCCCAGAAAAGTTCAAGAAAATAAATATCCCAAATAAATAATTAGATTGTAATTTAATTTATCAAGACCTGACCAAAAATGCTTCTCTTAAACAACACTAGAAATATTCAGATGACAAAAGCAAACTGCAAAACAAAATATAGAGCTTGTGTCCAAGACATGCCATGAACACTATTAAATTCTAGAGCCTGGGGAGTCATCACCTCTGCAGAACACTCAAAATGTCTCAACTGCTGTAGCTGTAGATCAGAGCACTGATCTTGACTGCATAAACCAGTACTGCTCTTCCACGGTAAAGAGAGAAAAAAAGAAAGCAAGTGGGTGTCAGGGGGAAGAGCAGCACTCCTCATTGCCACGCAGCTGATCCCATAGCCTGCCCTAAAGAAACAAAGATGTGATTTCAAAACTGTTCTCCTTTCTTTCAACACTTCAACAAGTAGACCTCAGAATTAGCTGAGTGGATTACAGGTAGGAATTCTCATCCTTCCTGGGAAAGAGGGTGTCCATACTACATGGCCTACAGCACTCCACAGTACTCCCACACCTTCAGAGAACAGTGGGGAAAGCAAGAAATCCCAGTTCCAGCATCAGCTGACAGTGATCTTTGCAGCTGACAACCACATTTCACTGTAGATGTGACAACAACAGATAACTTGATTCATTGGCCAAAGATCAACGTCCATCTGGGTTTAAAAGACAGAAGCCACCAACACCCTGCCAGTAATTTTGTTATCTGCAACCAACAGAATATGGGCTGCTAAGCACTGTGGTTTTCAGAAGATTAAATTTCATAACATGCAGAATTTTCTGAAATAGTTTGAAAGGGGCACTTCAAACACAAACTGTGTTAAAAACACTCAAATACCCAGACATTTCTCAGACAGAAAAGAAAATGGACGGAAGTATGAAAACAGAAAACATACAGGACTTCATATATTCAAAACATTCTCTGTTTTCACTTTAAGAAACTTTCTAATTATGTTTCATTCCATCTCCACTAACCTCCTTACTCAGAATAAAACAACAGCAAATCCAGCAAAAGACTGGATGTCTTATTTTAGTGGTTACCTGAAATGTTACCACTAGACAGAGAACTGCATTCACAAAGGGTAACAGAAAATAAGAACAATGATTATTTGGGAAATACATATGATCAAACAACTAAAGGAACAAACAGAACCAAGATGGAGTGTTTTGTGGAATCAAAGATATTGGAGTGTGTATTTATATTTATAATATTATGCATTTGTATCAATCTCACACAGTACAGCAAAACCAAAGCTTTATCAGCAGAAGACTACAATGTTCTGTGTTAGCTATTTTATATTTCTCTCCTTTCTCAGCCACATGCACAAATAGTACATTTGCACACGGATCCATCTTGGTTAGCATCTTGAAAAGCTTAATAATTGAAATAACTAGAGTTATGAGCTGAGAGTTATAACAGTAATCATGAGCAACACTTCCGATGTTATTTTGATCCACTGCTAGGTTAGACTCAGGCAAAATGATTTTAGGCACAGGGAAAAAAGCTGATCTGACAAGAGCTTCTAGAATGTTTTCTAGTATTAAGACAAAGTCTCCATGCAACTAAAATTTTCCTTAAGCGTCTAAGGTTAGACTAATATGATGTTGCCATTAGGACACAATCATTTAACCTTTAATATTATTACACATTAGTTACTAGACCCTCATTAATGTGCAATAACTGAGGAGCTTGAAAAATTGAAGTTAACAGCAAAACTCATAATTTCATGGTGTTTATACGAAATGGATACCAAAAGTCAACATGGAAAAAGAAAAAATAGCATTTTGAAAGGGATGACACAGTATTTTGGATTATGAAAAAGGACATAGCTAGAGAATGCTTATTAGTTAGAAAAGTACTGGCAAACTGGCGAAGACAAAATTCCAAACAACTTAATTTAAATGGATTAAAAGGAATTATTTATCTGCACATATAACTCACCCAGTGTAATACTGCACATACAACTCAGCTTTTGAAGATGACAGTTGTGCCAACTGAAAAATGCTATGTACCACTAAGAGAGTGCAGAATATTTGGATAAAAAATCCAAATTGCAGCAACTGATCCCCACAAATTCTACTACTTAGGCTAAAAAGTGACTTGAAGCATCATTATTGCCTTAAAGCACTATGAAACCTCTGAACTCTCAGTCTTCAGTTAATTCTCCTGGGAAAGTAATTTAAGAGACTGGTCCTCGACTGCTCAGGTAGATACAGGTCAAACTTAAGCATTAGATATTGGTCTACAGGAGGCTCTACCATCCAACACAGAGAGAATTACTATGATTATCTGTAAACTGAAGGTCAGTATTTTGAGTAATAAAGGTGACTATTCTTAAGTATTAATAAGCATCTCTGCCCCCATAAGAGTCCTTGTACTTACATAAATATTATTTTCTGTTGCAATTCTGGTTAAGCTGAACTTCTGACACATGTAGCATTTCTTTGTGGTCAGGGAGCCAAATTTTACCACAGCAATTGTATAACTTTGTTGAACTGCATGAATAACTAGCAACAATTAAAACCTCCCCCTCAAAAGAATTTCTACAGTGCCAATGGCATAAGAGAATTTATACAGATTTTTGCCAAGCAATCAGCAGCACTTGCTGATCTGGAGACTGAACTTTCCATTGCCAGTCCCAGACAGCTGACCCACCTCTAAAGAGTAGCATAAAGAATATGTATTCTGTGACATGTTTCTGAGGCAGTTGCCACAAACACCTGTTTGGATCTATTTTCACTCCAAATTCTAGAAGGATGTTGAAGTTTTAAGTCAGATAAAGTAAGCTGATAGGAAGAGGTATTGTATGCATGCACTACAGTTTCCAAACTGTATCAACATTAGGAGTTATGAGAAAATCCAGAGGACTGGAAAGTCACTGATTATTTCAAAATTATGTTTTCACTCAGCAAATTTTCCAGTCACCTGGGCAGTAATACCACCTGACTATAACAACTCCCTCAACATTATCTTGCTAACAAAGGGTTTTTAAATTCCTTGATTAAAACTTTCAATTCCAAGTTCACTTTCCTGCCATATTTTTTTCTAATTCTGCATAAAAATAAGGTGCTATTACATACTGCAATGCAGACTGCCCTGAAATATTTCCCTGAAATATGGTCAGATCAAAAAAAAGAGGAGAGACATTCAAACTATTTAACTGTACACAGACCATATAGAAAACCTACACTTCCACAATCAAAAGAAGTTCAGTTCCTCCCGAGATTACTTCAGAGCAGAAACCTAAATCAGTGCCTTGAATGCTTGAAGTGCTTCAGTAATTAATTACTTAAAGCAAAGCATCTTTGTTAAGACACTGTGCTAAAAGCATGAAACTTTAATAACCAGGTAGCTTGGTTTGCCTGAAAAGCATGAAAAAGGTTAAGGATTTCAGGACACAGAAAAGAGACTTTTCTGCTAATTAGCCGGTAACTCTGTGACCTTTTTTGGTAAACCTCAAACAATCATTACTGTAAAACTATAAGGAATTAAAATATACTGAAAATTTGAGAAGTATGTTGCAAACTAAATGAATAAAGAAAACTCCAAAAGCCAGGAATGCAACATCATCACAGCTCCTGAAAATGGTATCAGTAAGAAGATAGTGTTGTGCAAACTGTGGCTTATTTTCCTCAACTTTCCCTGATTTGATCCTTCCTGTGAGACGACTGTAATAGTAATGTTGATTTGAATACTTTATCTGCTTACAAGAATTAAAACAAAGCAATTGTGCAACACTGATAAGACAACAATATTTTGATGTGGATACAAATACTCTTATGGGCTCAGTCTTTCTTACTGAGAAGACATTTAAAATAAAATAATAATGCATACTTTAACAAGTCCAAACTGACAATGGCTTCTCATTATTTCTTCCTTTTGAAGCACATGCCACTTTTCAACTTAAAATAGTTGAAGAGTCTTCCATCCATGCTCCACTTTCAGAAACAAACATCAAATGAACTCCCCACAAAACAAAGAAACAAACCCCCTCACCCCAATAAAACAAATTCCACACATTTCTAATCTATTCCATTCAGGAGAGAAAATCAATAGAGAATTTCTTTCAGACCACAAAGTTATGTTTGATTTTAGGGATATGATTACCTTTGATTTTAGATGACCTGCAAGAATTTATTATCAAAGAACAAGGATGGGTGGCTATGTTTGTGTATGTATGTGTATGCATAAGCCATATAGGCACAGAAAACATATCTATGCTTTGTAAGCTAATTCCATTGTCAGGCAGGGAAGTCCATGAATAACTGAAAAAGAAACCCAGATTTTCCACTAGATTACCACAGAAATTATTAAAAACATGTATGAAGAAGCAGTTAATGCTCTCTTACCAAACACAGGTGTCTGACTTTTTAGACACTATTTATACACACTACAACAAACTCAAGACCATCTTCCACCACAGGTTATGTTTTTACCTAGACTTTCCTGACCTCTTGGAAAAAAAAAAAAAAAAAAANCATCTAACTTTTAACAGACAAAATTTTACCTGAATCCCATTCTTACCTCAAGTTCTGTGGTGCTTCACCAAACAAACTGCAAATTTCTCTAATTTGTTTCAGTGCAGGAATGACCCATTTGTCATTTGTGCGAAGTTCTTCTATAAAACGATCTATCCACTGGATCTTTTGTGTATCTCGATCCTTAAAGAACAGCAGTTTATAATCAAAATCAAGCACACTGTAGAACTATCCTAAGTCTCTTTCTTTGTTTCCAAGATAGAACACATGAAGTCAAACAAATACTGGATCACCTGAGTTCTAAAGCATAAAAGCATAGCAGAAGTATCTGAGCAGCACTACATGCTGGCAGAAGCTACTATTGTGTTACAAACTCTTTGCACTCAAGCACTCAGTACTTATTTAACAAGTGTTTAAATAATTTGCTCTTCTTTCATTTATTTCTACTCACTGTCCTAAAACATGAAGAAACAATGAGAAACTGTTTCTTAACAAGATGGATAGTGGATTCATTTCAAACCATAATTACTACTCTGACAGACTTCCACAGAAGTTTGGGTGGGGATGCAGAGTGTGTAATAGTACAAAAAGGATCTTGCTAGGTCCTTTCTAATATTTCTAATACAAGACAGATAAGGACTTACTGGCACAAAAAACCTCAACAAAACCCACTGAAACAAATTAGCATGAAGTTTGGAAAAAGCAAAGGCTGGGGGGGGGGTGTTGCTTTTCCTTCCTTCCTATTTATCTTGGTAGGGTTCTTTTCCAATTCTTCCAGTGTGCTAATTACAGTACATCACCAACTGCAACAAGACATGCAAACTGATGTATTACACTTTCTCCCATTAAAGCACCAATGGTGTTGATCAAAATAAGTCCTGTAACATTTTACAAGTACCAGGATGTTGGTAGAACCATACAAATTTATGTAAGTAACACTTTTGTTAAATTACCAAGTACCTTGAATTTTTTGTGGGGAATGGAAGGAAACTCAGAGACTGATTTCATACTGGATTACTCACCTGTGAACAGCTGTAATCTAAGATTTTTATATGGGCACTAAGAGCCTGGTCCATGATATCAACTGGCACATCATCACTGTGAGCCAAATTCCACAAAAGGTTCAGCACTTTGTGTGCCATCACACCATCCTTGTCATCCTCTGCAAGGCGACGAATTAACTCAAGCAGTTTCTCACGCTGTTTCTTGCTTGCATTCGTCCAACTTGCCTAAGACAATATTTTAAAAAATATATTATAAAAGTCTTTTTTTTTTAATTCCACACAGAACCTGCAGTGAACACATGAGGCAACAATAAAGTGATACAACTACATAAAGAACTTTCACATTAATTCCTGTCATTAATAATAAATAGCAAATTAGAGCAATACATAAGCCAGACACAACTGAAGAGCTCTTCTCTTCAGTATTGTATTTACAACTAAAGGATATTCAGCTTGAAGCTTAAGAAAAGATGGCTCTTTATTTAAAGATCACAGATGTGCTTGTAAAAGTTAACACTGCCATTGACAATTTAATGAACAATCAGAGTGGACTCAGCTGTTTCTTTTAAATGCTGTCACAAAACTCCTGCGCTTACACTTAAAAGATTTCTTAAATAACTTATAATCACTACATAAGTAACACTTTAGTATCATTCATGTCTCTGAATTGGACTGAAACACATGGCCCCTGCATTAATTAACCTTTTCCTGGGTAAGTTTTCAATACACCATCACTTCATATCCATCTCTCAAGGTCAGACACAACAGTTTACACACAGAATTTCTGAGCACTGGGTTAAGTATCTGAACTACAGAACATTAGACCCACATTCACCAAGCTACAGGACCACACTAAACAAAGCACAAATTGCATGGAAGCCAAAATATTACTATAATGCATTTATCTAAAAAGATAAAACAGAATCTACAAAGTTGGCTTGCATCTTCTAGTACAGCAGGTCCTGTCCTGAAAGTGAAACAGTAAAACAAGCCAGAGAGCACCACTACTGGAAGCTGCAAATGTTAAATGTTATACATGAAAGCCAGTGAATAATATAAACTTTCAGAAACAAGTTGTTTTGTCATTTCAAACAAATCACTTTGTGTTTATAAACATCCAATTTTATCTTCCTGAGATTGTTTCATTTTGTATGTAAGCTAAACTGAGAAAAGTTATTACATGATAAAGAGGAAGCTGGGGGAACAGGGAACGGAAGTCCTTGATCTCCTCTACTTAAAAGATCAAAAGTAGCACTGCCCAGTGAACCTGACAAAACCTACTCTAATGCCAGGAGAAAAACATAATTTACTAAATCACCAACACTTCTTAATTTGGAACAAATGCAAAAATGTATCTAAGACAAATAACTTATTTTATTTGGAAAATTCTGTATTCCTAGGATTGCTAAATGTAACTTTAATACTACAGGCTTCACAAACCTGCATTATCCTGAAGTGTTCAAACCAGAAAACAAAACTGTCTACTAAACAAAAATAAGCAGTCTTGTTTCAGACAGGAAGTAAACAGAAAATCTCACAAGGAGCGCTCATTAAAGGACAACCTTTCTAGAATTAAATATTACAGATGGTTGCTACACATGAAGAAGTCTTTTAACACACAGAAACTGAGCAAATGTAAAAGAAATAGAAAGACACTGAAGAAGCCACAAATTTACACACACCCTGACAACTCATTTCCTGAATACAGTCAAAACACAAAATTACCTTAAAACAGTCAAACAGGTGATCAAGCTGTTCAGGAGAGAAATCCCAAGCTAATTTTGCGAGGAGATCATGTACATTTTTTACAATGGCTTCATGTTTCCCTGCCTGTCAGGAAGAAAAAAAAAAAGAATCCACCAACAATTCATATTAAGTCAAGCAGCAAGACATTCTACATAATTTTTATACGGAAGACTATTAGAGGTGGCCAGCAAGAAAAGCTGATGCTGTGGGAGCAGCACAGCAAACTGAATACTTCACTGGGAATTCACAATATTTAGATTTCCCTTTTAAGTGTAAGTATTTAAGTGAGCTTTGTGTGTGTGCGCACGCAAGTATTTATTTAGACCATAAATACTGCAGCATCAAAATATTTATTTTTTTTGTTCCTGCTACAAAATCAAGCTGGGACAGAGGACAAGAAAATCTAAACTATTATTTTAACTTACAAACTGCTATTTTAATGTTGTTTTGTGTGCATTTTTATGGTTTGGGAGGATTTTTTTATAAGAAATTACTCAAAATCCACTTCTGAGTTTCACTGAGGTGTTTTAAGGTATAAACCAATTTTTTAGTATTTCACCAGTTTCTCAGGCTGAAGTACCTCCTTTGTGTTAGTGGATTCACAGACAACTAAAGCCTTCTATTACAAACAACTTGTTACCAGACAATGTTTTGAAGTCTAACAGCTTCTAAACTTACAAATCCAGCAATGAAACAACTAGGGACAAGATGATGAGTTTTATACCAGATACAGTTTTAACTGAGAGTATGGTGTCACAATTTTGACATTTAAGGAGGAAGACAATGGGGGGAAAAAAGCTAGTTCCATTTAACTCTGAGCATGAAGAAAATTTTCTGCGCAGGTTGGAAAACACATCCTGTACTTTACATCTGCACTCAAAACCAACAAATTTGGACTATGAGAATCAATAGCTAATATGCTGTAAAAAAATTTCCTATAAGTGAGAAATAAAAAATGCAAAACAAATACCTAGAATACACATTCTGATGTAATTAAACACTATTAAAAATACACGCATAAGCACTTTTGAAATTCAATTCCTACTAAAAACTTCCATCAGTAATTTAACACCAAAACTAAAAACCAAAACCAGACTAATAGCTTTGTTACATGCTGTGCCTTAAATTCTTTATAAGGTGCCATAAATTTTTGTTTTAAAAAAAGTCATTTTAAGTAGCAATGTTCATTTTCACATTATGGGTCAGATTACAAGAGGAGGAATTACTAAACCCATCATTCCACATGACTTCGGAAAACATCATGTAATTTATTTCCTCTTACCAGACCATTTCCTGGATAGAAATAAAAACTGAGAGCATGCAGGGCAGAAAGAGCATCTATAATACGACAAATAAAAGGAAGAGTATGGCCAGCTCCTGGGGGGAGCAAGAAGAGCAAGAATAAAGCAGGTAACAACCTTGATTTGGGAGGTTTTTAAGAGATATGGGGAATCCGTTGAGCACTGAAGGGTCTGGGGAAGCAGAACCAGCCAGTGGGAGGAGGTAAGGAACCTGGTGTGTGACCTGCCAGCTTGCTGCACAGGAACAGGGAAATGCCTGTGAAGTTCCAGTTAAATACTCCAGAACGTAAGTCATGAGACCCCAACCTCTGCCATTCTGTATTTTGTACAGCTGGATCTTTCCCTGCAACTCCAGAGGCTGCAACTTAATGCTTGCATTTAGAGACTTCCAACATTACTCCTTTAATCAAATACACTCCTATACTGTGAGCACTGGCTTTGTAACACATGAAAACACTTCAATAAAATTAAAACTCAGGTTGCCTTTGAAATGCAAAAGCAGCATAATTGCATTACTTTTAGTAATACTAAGAGTCTCAGGTGCATGCTCACCCTCCAAACCCAGGCAGCAACACAAGTGCTTGAGCCTGAAAGCCAAACCTCCCTGCTGCTGCACTGAGGCTGAGCTAAAATAGCTTGTTATATAAAGCCACACAGTAAATCAACTCCTCACTACTGAATTTCATGCCCCAGCTGCTCTCAGGAGCAGTCATTTAATAAGAACGTCTAAAAACTACTATACAGGGAGTAGTGAAGTAGGTGAAAATCATTCTGTATTAGCAGACTTTAGTATTCTTAATTTTTAGTCCACTATAATCCCATGGCTAAAGCCACAGTGAAACCATCTACCTGAATAAGAGTTACTGTCACACAGAAGTAGTACAGGGCAAAATTACAGCCAGAGCACTGCAGTAGCTACCTACTTGAAAGCATAAGAAGTGAGCAGAGCAAGCTGGGTTTTTAAAGGCATGGAACATTTCTTCTGAAATTACTCCTATTTATTCCTAATTTTTTCTTCAACTTTTACAGTGGACTATTCCTATTTTTTAAGGGTTGCACCACGTATTTACATTTTTCTGGAAGGGTAGAAAGTTTGACTTCCACTAGCGTATCCACATGTCCTATTTCCAAGCACTAGGAGCAAGGTAATTGCTTGGAAGACTTTTTTAAAAAAAATTTTTGATTTTTTAATTAAAAGCGAGGTTCTAAAATAGGTAAAAGAAGCCTACTAACAGCAAACTAACCTCTCCCAAGTTTTGGTGGGTTTTTTTTCCCCCACAGGTATCTTGTAGTCTGGAAAGATCTACAGACCACAAGCTGAAAACTAACAGTATGATCCTAGACCTTAATTCAAGTAATCTGTGTATTGCTCTGCTACATGATGAAATTTTCTTAACAAGACTTTGGGATAATAAGAAAAGACTGTATTGAGTTTCAGCCTGTGCAGTTACTGCCGTGCTGGAATTGAAGCCTAGGCATGATAAAGTTACTTGCAACACCAGAGATCTCCCCTACATCACCTGCAGTCCCAAGTGTTTTAAATGCAACCTGAAAATAAGTCCACTTAAGGCAAACTGTTACAGCCTCAGCACAGCATGAACACATGTAAACTGTGTTATCAAAATAACCAAACTTGTATTGGCCTTTGTCAAGGCATAACCCAGCTGGCAACTGAGCACCACAGAGCTGCTCACTTAACTCTCCACCCCACAGTGCCATGGGGGAGGAGAGTCAGGAGGGTGAAAGTGAGAAAACCCAGAGTTGAGATAACATAGTTACTACAGAAGCTACTATGGAGAAATTTAAAGCTGTCCCTGCCCAAATCAGTACAGCCCTCCCTCCCTGTCTTGGAAACCAGAGTTAGCCTTCCCACTTGAAAAGACTGGCCTTTGTACAGAGTTTCACTACCCATTACTTGTATTTCTATCCTATTTTTTAAAATTTTCTGTATATTCAGTAATTCTCAATGATTTTGTCTCTCCAGCTGCCTAGTCTGTGTGTTAAACTCATGCAGCCCACAGCAAATGAAGTCAAGCCTCCCCAATCATGTAAGTAAAAAATGCAACATTGCAAAATTTGTAACTTTTCAAAAATCATTATTGCAATACAAGGAAAAGAACTTGCAGTTAAACAACTTCTAGAACAGTCATTATTATAAGCCTTACTGATCACACTCTGCCCAGGAAAAACTTACACAACTGTATGGAACTCAACACATATTTCTTCATGCATTTTAAAATACTAAGCTATCATGTATCATGTCTCTGCTCAGTGCTGAACGTTCCTTAACTCTTAAAAAGGATCATCTCTGCATCATGTTCTGAACTGCTCCTTCAGGCTTTACATATATGTGTAGCTGACCCCTTCCACCGGAGACATTTGAAATGACAATTTTAAGCTCCAAGACCCCAAAAACGAACACCATTTCATCTCAATTTTCTCTTTAGCTTTGTCTAACACAGAGCAGAAGCAGCCCAGGCTCTCTTCTCAACACGACTTACAAGGAGATGCCTCCTGTGCAGCAGCAGACAAGCAGTTGAATTATTTACCTGTGCAGCCCAAATGTTGTCAAGATCCTGCAAAGTGAGAGCTTTTTCTTTGATGACAAACCGGAGAATTTTCTCAAGTTTTTCTACATATTGAGGTTGATGAAGACTATCTCTTAATACAATTGATAAAATGTTGTTCTGCTGGATCCATTCCTGAATATAAAAAGAAAGCAGTGCCATCTCAAATTATTCAGGTGCCATAACTGATATTTGAACTACAAAACGAAAATCCAACCTGTTACAGATTTTAAAAGATGCAGCCCAACAGGAAAGCTTTTATCTTTAATTTCCTCTCTCTCTCTCTCAAAAAAAAANTACTGGATTATTATTGGAATCCTCTTTACTGTGTTATCTTAGAGGGATTTTTTTTTTCAGGCATATTAAAATCATGAACTTAGAGCATAAAAATGTTCAAACAATTTGAAACATAAGAAGCCTATGTGAAGAAGAGTTAACTCTTCTATTCAAGCAACAAAATTTTTATCTTCCAATTCACAGTCATTAAGTATCAAAACCAAATTGTTTAATATAGTTCTAACTCTACTGCTACACCTACAGCATATCCCATAAAAAGGACTTAAGCAAGGACTGAAATATAAAAATGATTATTTAAGTACTGCCACTTTTAGGGTTTTTGAAATGTTTGTAATTGAACCAGAGGGAAATATTCAAGTCATATTTAAGGAGATGCAATTTTCTCAGTGGTGTCACTGACACAGTCAGACCGTTTTGTTCCAAGTGAAGCAAAGCAGGATGTGCTCTGAGCACTGAAAGAGAAAACAAACATCCACAGCATCGTAATTTCCAACAGTGTCCCTGATTAGACTTACAATATTCAAGCCAGTCTCATGAAATAATGAAATCTAGACGTTTTCAGTTAAAAACACAGGTCTTGTATGAGATGCCAAACTGTAGGAAATGTGTAAAAAAGAGACCTATGTCCTCCTATTGCTTTAAAAAGTCAAAACTGCAGTTATTCTTTCTTGTCAGATGTCCTTTTGTAGATTACAAACCTCACAACAGGTGGCCAGTCAGAAAGATGGGGCAGAACAGTGTAAAAATCACTTAACACAACTAGATTTCACAAAGATCAAATTTTCTTATTTTAATAATTGCTCATTTTCATACTTCCCTATACATACATTCAAGCAACAGTATTCAAAATTCAAAAATATTGATTAAAACAACAATGTGGTATCTAGAATTTTCTGTACCAAAGCATCCAGCTTCTGAAATGTGAGAAGCAGAGTAGTCACTTAGAACTCTAATGAGAAAAAGTTGAAGCACCAAACCCAGACTATATCCTTATTCAAATGACCATTAAATTTCTAGTTACTGTGACACTGAAGTTTCAAATGAATCACACTTGTTTTATCTAGGTTTTTTAAAACTCTATATAAAACCCACACTATCCAAGGATCCATTTTTGAGCTGTGTTTTTAGCAGCACTGGAAAGTAATTCTCAACAGCAGTTTTGACACAAATACAGCATTTTTTCACAGAAAGGCTACTATTAAAGTGCTTTATTACCATGACATAATACCTAATGTTTCTAACACTGTATATGAAAATAAACAGTGTGTACTGGATCCACAGTATACAGCTACTTCTACAGTTGAAGCACAAGGGAGAAACCAGACCTACACAATGAACTTCACTGAAAAGGAGCACTTACTGCCATTCTTTCAGCTGTGAGCCACTCTTCCTCTTCAGGATTACCATGTCGATGAGTGTAGTATGACACACTGGATATTACTTTGTTAACTTCATTTAGTGCATTCATTTTACCATTGAAAGAGGAAATTTGTAACAACCTGTGAGAAAAATTTAATGTAAGAAGTGTGGAAAAAAATGTCACCAGTACCATTTTATATCAGGAGTAGCATCTTACCTAAGAATCATTTTTAACCTAAATATTTCTAAATTTTTTACAGTTTCTTCTTGTCCTGGAACTCTTGAAGCTAAGTTCTTTAGGGATTTGATTATCATTGACAGAGCATCATTTTTGGCTTCATTCTTTGCTTCTTTTTTCAGTTCATCATCTGTTAAATTTTCTAAAAACTGTGGAACCATTTCTATAATTGGAAGGAAGTATTTCT
This sequence comes from Promerops cafer, assembly GCA_013398275.1. NCBI lineage: Eukaryota > Metazoa > Chordata > Aves > Passeriformes > Nectariniidae > Promerops > Promerops cafer. The sequence continues at coordinate 742,498 of VZSE01012282.1, forward strand.
TCACTGTATGTAATGTTAAAAATTCAAAACATTGTCCAAATGGCCTAAAAAAACAAAGAGAAAAAGGGAAGTGTCATAATCAGTAGTCATGCAATATTATGATAATAAGGTGCAATTAATTAAAGAAATTCATATCTACTTAGAAGCACACGAAATGGTGAAGGTAGACAACCAGCTAAAGAGATGGAGTGAAAGGAAGTGCCTCAATCAAAGTCTGAGCTTTCTGCTACATAGTATTTTATACTGAGTCCAACTTTTGCAAATGCATAAATCATTATTTAGGAAAAAAACTTACTTGATGAGAGCTGCAATGATCTGAACATTCAATGCTGATCCACTCATGAATCTATCATGCAAGACCTGAAATCCATTTAACGTGCCAAACTTGTTGATAAGATCTACTAGCCAACCCTGTAATAAAACAAACAGTTATTTTCTGATATTTACACAGCACCATCTAGAAATACTTTTAAGTACCTGTTAATAACAAAATTTGCTTTAAAAAAGTCTTTACACAACAGTTAACACATTCAGTTTTAAGGAAATGCTCAGAAACAGGCAACAAGATCTTTTCTGTTATCATGTCAAAGAGCAGATGCTGTATATGACCTACTCAAATTTATTTAGGAATAAAATTGACTAACATTTAGGTCCAGCTTTGGCTGCTAAATTACTACAGAAAGTCTGACAGTTCTGGTACTTTTTCTTTGCCCTGGATGTGATAATGCCACACATAAAACCATTAAGAATGCAAAGTAACATTCTTCTAAACACAACTAGCAATGCAATGCAAGTCCAAAGACACTGGAGTTTTTTGTTCTTGGTTCTTAAAAGTCAATAGTCAGCAGTACCGAAACCCTAGAAACCACAACTACAAAAACAAACAATAAAAAACCCAAGCAAACAAAAAACCCAAACCTTCAACATCCCCCCAAAACCAAACCAAGCCAAACCAAANAATTCAGTTAACTCCTGAAGTCTTATCAATGCCATTTGGAGATCAATTCTGAAAACTTCAGACTCAAGAACCAGGACAGATTTCTAATCTTCACTTCCAGTTAAAAAAAAAAAACACAACAAAAATGAAACCCTAGAAACCACAACTACAAAAACAAACAATAAAAAACCCAAGCAAACAAAAAACCCAAACCTTCAACATCCCCCCAAAACCAAACCAAGCCAAACCAAAGCCACCAAAAAAACCACACTGACAGTAGTATCTCATGTCCAATTAAAAACATTTCTTCCACCACTGGAAAATGTAAGGGAGAGAAAATTCCTAATTTATCACATAATTTCCTCCTCAAAATGTGTCACCTACAAAATTTCATGTTAAGTGAGAAGGTAAATCCAGCAACTGGCAAATGTAAGCAAGCCAATTAATACAGTAGGAATGGCATTCCAGCAGAGTTGTGCCAGCTTACCACAGAAACACATGACACAGTTTGACTGTGAACCAAAGACAGGAAGAGTTAGAAGGGGAAATGTACATTAAATCAGGAGATTTAAATCAGGAGTCATAAGCAGCAGAACACGTTAGGATAGAGAGAATGAAGAGGGCTTTTGCCCCCCCACTCTAAATACACTTCTCTACAGCTGCTGTGTCATTAGGTAACACTGCACAGAATAAAATACACAGGTCTGGTCTCATACCTTTGGTGATCGTGGGTCAGGAGGACGGGCATAAAGTTCATCTTCAGCAAGCTGGACTCCTGCAGGAACTGTTTCTGAGGGACGAGTACCATTGTATAGATGGAATTTGCAGTGAGGATTTAAGGCCATGGCAAGAAGTTCAAGAAGGGGAAACCAGTCTTGGGACAGCTTGGCCACACAGAGTTCCACTAGTCTATGAGTGTTGTTAATAATACATCTCTGTTAATAAAAACAAAAACAGGTAAGAATGTGGCAGGGGACTGTACAATGAATATTAACTATAAACTCGGAGCATACACAGTTCCAGTCACCCCTAAATCATCTCTCATGCTTTATTTCCTTCCAAAACACTGGAGGCAATAAAGCGAAACACTGACAGAAAGATGACTCCCCACTGCCTGTCCAGATCCATGCATACAAGAGTTTTCTCACAACTCGCTACTGAGTTTCTAAGAGTAGATCCAGTTTTTACAGTCTCCCCCTAATCACAATGGCAGTCTCTTTCCTTATTTAAATTATCCCTCTCTCCAGAAACACAACTTTGAAAACTCACATGAATCTCAAACTTCCAGCCGCTCACTGCCTCGTCGGTAAGGATTTTTGTGAAGGATATTGTTAACCCATCTCGAAAAAATCGCTGGCATGCTTCACTTTTGACATCCAGGCCTATTTAAAATAAGAAAGAACAACAAACTATTAGACATGGAATTGCATTAGCTTTTACATGAACATTTTTAATACTGAAAGCAGAGATTTTGTTTGCCAGTGTTGATAAGTTCTTCTCAGTAGCTCACACAGGGCTGTGTTTTGATTTGGGCTGGAAACAGTGCTGGTAACACAGGGATGTTTTCTTTACTGCTGAGCAGCACTTTCAGATCCAAGGTTTTCCTGCTTCTCACACCACCCTGCCAGGAAGTAAGCTGGGGGTGCACAAGGATTTGGGAGGGGATACAGTCAGGACAGCTGAGCCTAAAGGACCACAGGGATATCCCAGACCATATGGTGTCATGATCAGCCTACAGAGCTGAGGAAGAAGGAAGGAGGAGACGTTTGAAGTGATGTTGTTTGTCTCCCCAAGTCACCGTTACACGTGATGGAGCTCTGCTGTCCTGGGGATGGCTGAACACCTGCCCAGCCATGGGAAATGGTGCATGAATTCCTTGGTTTGCTTTGCTGGCACATAAGGCTTTTGTTTTACCTGTTAAACTGTCTCTATCCCAACCCATGAGTTTTTTAACTTTTGCCTTTCTGATTCTCTCCCCCATCCCAGCAGAGGGGCAGTGAGCGAGTGGCTGTGTGGTGCTTAGCTGCTGGCTGGGGTTAAATCACAACATTTGGACTTCAAAGGTTTGGTGTTTTAAGTTTCAGAATTGATTTTAAACAAGTCTTGGATGAAAACAAACTTACATAAACTTAAATGGACACAAAACTTGATGGATTAATGTTCTGGTAAAGCCACCTCAAAAATTACAGTCCTTTATGTAATTTTTAAATTGCTTTTAAAAACATGTGATCTGGGTTGGTTTTTTCCCCCATGTTTACAACATACTTCGATAGATATACTAGCAAAAATAAGAGCAAGTACAATCTTTATCTTCCATTCTTCTTTATGTTCTCTCTTATCTACTTGCTAACAGCAAAACCAGTGAGTGAAGAGGGGTAAAAATAAGCATTTCAAGGAAATGCAGAAGATACAGCTTCAGTAAGAAACTCAGTAGTGGTCCCACAGAAAAGCAGATTAATCATCTTGAGAGGGATGGAGATGGTCTTTAGAGGGTGCTGGAAACAACTCCCATTACTGGGCTGGCCTAACTTTTGGATGCACATGTGCCCATGCACACACAGATTTAATTTTTTTTGTCACTAGGGCCTCCCTCTCTTTCCCATTCCATGCAATTCATCAAATACACAGATTTGGGATCAAGTCTGAAGGTTTATATTGTGCAGTGAATTCTCATTTCAGTTTAAGTTAGTTATAAATTCCACAAGTTGCATCTTGCTTGCGCGTGTCACATTGTAAAGTTCTGGCAGCATGTTAAAAACTGAGTGTGAATGTTAGGAGCAATAAATCCTTTTGAAAGAAAGAGCAGAGAATATTCTTGCCTATAAAAAAAACAAAACCTTAAAATAAACAATTTTTTTAATCTTTTCAATTTATAGTTTCCAATTCACTGACATTTATTTCTGTAGCAAATCTCATTACTGAAAATATTCCATAAGTATTCCAGATTTATTGTGAAGATAAACAGCAGTCTAGCTATTAAATGCTATTTTTCAAACAGGTTTTCTTCTATTAGCAAGTAACTCCAGACTATCTGTTGATAGTTTCATGGCTCATTGTTTAACAAAGAATAATACATGGATGCCTACACATAAAAAGAGAATTTTCCATAAATGGGTGCATCTGCCAGGAATAATGCAAGTCACAGTCTAACAGGATTCACACTACTCTTGTCAAATTTGCTCCTTTCCCTTGAAGATGGTAATGCTGACATTTCATTCATACATGTACTTTCAATCAGTTCACTTATGTCCCTTTCAATTGTAGTTCCTGGAAAGATTTAAAGATGATGCAAATATCACTCTTATTTTATAGCCAGGGTCACAAAGAAGTAGCTACCCTGCAGTCACTCCAGAATGCTGATGGCCATTGGCCGTGTTAGGAATAAAAGCTATTTAAGAGCCCGAACCACAAGAAAATAATGCTTGGCAAAAACTTGTATTGAGGTCTTTCTAGGTTTTGTTCCTTCACAATTTAAATAAGATACAGTCAGAAATAGAGTTTATGTAATTCAAAAGCTGGTTATTTTTCAAACTGTCCTTTCAGTTCCTCCTTTTGGAAAACAATCTTGTCAGAATATGAAAAATTCCGATAGGTAGCAAGGAGTCCAATTTTAGATGTTACTGAGATAATGGAGCAGTTTAATCTATTAAGAAATATACACAACAGGACCATTTATATTGCTTCCCTATATATACCCCACTCTCAAACAGAGTCTGCCAAGCTCTGAGCTACCAAAACAGTGTCAATTAGACCAGGTTACACCCTATCATATTCCTTGGAAATGGGAAGTTATTTAAAAGGAACCAGTTAGCCATCAGGTAACTTCAAGTAGCAGAAAACCCTCCAAAAATCTAGGATGTAACTGTAAAGATAACACAGTAAAAAATTACTTCTAAGAGCTTTCCTTGTTTTCTCCTTATCCAATAATCCTTGCATACACACATAGGAATTCATCTAGAGGGCAAGAGGAAACATAATTAAGTAGCAACATACAAGTACTTTTTAGAATTGCACACCAACAACTTAATAAAAATCGAAGTGCAAAACTGTATGAATACGTTTCCACTCTTTTTCACAACTTCAAGCAGAAAAATAAGCTTTTCTTTTGGGGAACTTTCAACTAAGCCTGATGCTTTGGGGAAATACATTGATGTCAGGAGGAGCTAGAAATCTCTTTCTGCTCCTATTACTTCACTGCATTGACAGCTTTTAGGTTTTGGGTTTTGTATTTTTTTAAAGATGACTTAACAGCTGGCAGAACATGCATCTCCTTTCTCACAAATCACAAGCAGATAATTTCTTTTTACTGCACTGTTCCAACAGCGCGGACACAAAGGTGGCTGCACTTTCTCTTGAAAAGCTGGCATTTTTTTTCCTTCAGAACAGATGTGATCCCTTGAACATCCTACACTTTCTTGAGGATTCCTGCCAGACCCAGCGACACACAAAACTACCAATTCCAAGCACAATGACAGCTGACAAATCAGTGTTGGCAACAGTATGTCATTATCCTGTGTTGGATCACAAGGATACACCCTAACTTTTGTTTCTCCACAGAGTGCTCCAAAGCAAAAAAGACTTAACAATCAAGACAATCCAAAACATCATGACCACAATCAGCTTTTTAGTCTTGAAGCTGCCTAAGAATAACATTTGTTAACATGGAAATGAAGTTGTCCTGGGTCAGCACCTATGCAGAAGAAAGAGCAGGCACTTCATATGATGCTATATTCAAAGCACAATGAGCTAGTAAGTGTAGATGCCCTAAGAAATTATTTTGGTGTGACTCTTGCTATTTCTCAAACACAAGCAACCTTCCCAGAACAGAACTTTCCAGAACACATGGCAAACCTGTCGATCTGACCAGTACAATTTAACAAACACACACACAGTCCTGATACAGAACTCTCTTACTCCCAACTCAGGTACCAGCAAGCACTGGTAGGATTATTAGTCTAAGCCATGCTGTTTAAAATACTAACTCTTCTCTGATATTCTTAAAAGTATACGTGTGTCAAATCCGAATAAAAATTATGGCAAGACATTTGAAAGCTAGACTAGAAACTTATTAAAAAATAAAACCAACTAGAATTCTTTGAGTTTTAGCATCTGCTATAAAGACCAAACCCACTAGGTCTGATATCAAAGTGAATACAGAAAACAGGTATGACAGGAATGACAGGATTTTTACGTCTCTGAGCTTATACAACTTCCCTACTCGTGCTAAGGCACCTATTTCTAACTACATTAATGGCTTTTTGAAAGTTCTCATCTGTGAAGATTTTGCACAGCATTCTGACACAATCTTCAAGACCAGGATTGTGTCACAGGATTGTAACAGAAATTATTAACAATTTTTAAGCCTTCTGCAGGGATTCAAAAGAAGAAAAAAACTCTGCACACCAGTCCAATAATCAAATGTCTTTCAGTTACCTTTTTTACTTAGGTCAATAGCAGCTTCTAGAAGAACTTCTAATTCCCCCTTCGGCAATACAGGAACAACCCATCGAGGCCTATATTCAAAAACAAACAAACCCAATTTCAATTGTGTTTCTGGAAAACCAAGAATTCTTGCCCCATTGCAATGCTTTTAAATATAGGCTCAGTACACAGCTTTTTAAATGGCCTGACGAGTATTACACTAACCAACCCAAACAAAAATGCGTTCTGCTTTAAGCTTCTTTCTCCTTACAACTTTAACCCAACAAAAAAAGCATTTCAAGAAATCCAGTGAAACAAAGATACAAAAATTCTGATTCCACTATCAAGATGTTTGCACAAATCACCTACACCTTGATAAAAAAGCGTGAAAATACCTGTTGATCATGTCATCCAACTTTGCCAGGTCTGTGTGTGGAAATGCAGGCTCCTCATCTTCAAGCTGGGGTGGAGCATCAGCTTGGCCCTGCTCATCAGGCGGGGTAGCTGGGGAGTTCTCATTGGAAGAATCAGGTGAAGAAGTCTAAAATTAAGATGGAAAATACTTTAAGTACTACCTGCACTTGTGTTCCACTTGTTTGTCATGATGTATTCTAAAGAATCACCTCAAGTACATATCAATATAAAATAATTTGATTTCAGACTTATAAACAAAAAACAGAGCATAAAATGTGCTATATTTTTTCTATCTTGGCAGTTTAAAAATCAAGCTACTTTCCCAGTAAGGAAAGTGGGGTTTTTTTGGTAGTAGTTTCTACTTTCAGCAGATCATTTTTCCAGAAGGTGAAATAAATACACTGAAGCTCCAATTTTTAAAAATCTTGTCCAAAAAAGTTGCTTACTTTAAGTAGAGATAGTTTTCAACAAAAGTGCAGAAGAAAACAATAATGAAAAACACTTTCTTAGAGTTTGCTAAAAATGAGTGACTCACTAATATAACCACCTACTAATCAAACTTGAAGAACATGATTCTTAAATCCACTTTGATGGGCCATGCAACAACGCATTTTGCAGATGTCACTTATTATTCACACACAGAAATAGTATAAACTGACAATAAGAGCAAGACTTTGGAAGACAAAACCTAAAGAACATTTTTCACCTACTGTACCACATCTGGTTGGCAGGGAGTGTTATTTTCTTCACTGTAGGGTGCTAGGTTTTGGATTTGGACAAAACACACCAGTGTTTTGTCTGTTGGTGAACAGTGCTGGCACAGATTCAAGGCCTGTTTTTCTCTCCGGTAACTCCTGTCAGAAGTCAGACATAGGCAGGAGACATCATGAGGTGGAAGCAGGAAAGGCCACCTGGGATGTTGTCAGAGTACGAAGAAATGCAACGAGGAAAGCCAAGGCTCACTTGCAATTAAACCTGGCTAAGGGTAACAACAAGGGCTTCTTCAAATACATGGCAACCAAAATAAATACATGGGAAAATGTTGCTGCCTCAGCCAGGAGACCAGGGAAGAAGCCTAGAGGAAGGAAGTTTCCTTTGGTTGAGAAGACTGGGTAGAGACTGTGTAATTAAACTTCATATCCACAGGTCCATGGGCCCTGATGGGATGCACCCACAAGGGCTGAGAGAACTGCTGGAACCATAGTGAGGCAGGAGAGGTGCCTGAGGGCTGAAGAAAGCAAATGTCACGCCAGTCTTCAATAAGGGCAAGATGGAGGACCCAGGGAGCTACTGGCCAGTCAGCCTCACTTCAACCCCTGGAAGGGTGACAGAATAGTTCACTCTGGAGGCCACCTTCCATGACATGTAAGACAAGATGATCAGAAGAGGTCAGCATAGATTCACTAAAGGTAAATCATGCTTGACCACCCTGACTGCTTTCTACGATGAAACAACTACCTGGATGGATGAGGGGAGAGCAGGGGATGTTGTCTGCCTCAACCTCGGCAAGGGTCTGACACTGTCCCTCACAGCATCCACATTCACAAATTCAAGAACCGAGAACAGGGTGAGTGGACAGTGAGGTGGATTGAGAACTGGCAGATCCCAGAGGCTGGTCATCAGTGGCACAGGGTCCAGTTGGAGGCCTGTCACCAGTGGTAGCCCTCAAAGTTCAATACTTGGCCCAGGACTTATTCATCAATTAATTACCTGTGTGAGGGAGAGATGCCTCCTCAGTGAGTTCTCTGGTAGCACAAGGCTGGGAAGAGGGTCCAATGCCCCAGGGAGCCGTGCAGCCCTTGGGAAGGACCTCGACGGGATGGAGAGATGGGCAGAGACCCTCCTGAAATCCAGCAAAGGCAAATGCAGGGTCCTGCACTGGGGAAGAACAACCCCAGGCACCAGGATGGGCTGGGACTGACCTGCTGGGAAGCAGCTCTGGGGAGAAGGACCTGGGGCTCCTGGTGGGCAGTGAGCTGTCCCTGAGCCAGCACCTTATCCCTGTGGCCAACAGGGTCAATGGGATCCTGGGGTGCATTAGGAAGAGCACTGCCAGCAGGTCAGGGAGGGGATCCTGCCACTCTGCTCAGCCCTGGTGAGGATCACCAGTGCTGTGTCCAATTTGGAGCTCATAAGTACAAGAGAGATGTGGAGCTCCTGGAGCAGGTCCAGCAGAGAGTGCAAAGATGATGAAGGAACTGAAGCATCTCATTGAAGAAAAGCCGAGGGGACTGGGCCTATTTAATCTGGAGATGGCTTAGAGGGGATCTCATCAATATCTGCAGAAAGGTGTCAGAGGATGGACCAGGCTCTGCCCAGTGATGCCCAGCAATAGGACAAGAGGCAACAGGCAAAAAACTGAAACACCAAAGTTCCATCTGAACATGAGGAAGAACTTAACAGTGAGGCTGACTAAGCACTGGAACGGATTGTCCTGAGAGGTTGTGGAGTCTCCTTCTCTGGAGATATATTGTCTGGTCACAATCCCCAGTAAGGTGGCCTAGAGAACCCTGCTTGAGCAGAGAGCCTGGATTAGATGACCACCAGCTGTCCCTTCAAACCTTACCCATCCTGTGATTCTCACTTTGCCCCAGCAGTTAGCAGGGCAAGAGGCTGGGAGGGGAAACAGCTGGGAGATCTGACCTGAAATGACCCAAAAAATACTCCATGCCATGGAGCATCACACTTGGCAATAAAACAAAGGGGTTTTTTTCCCAAGGCAGCTGTTGCTTGGGGACTGGTTGAGCATCCATCAGCTGGTAGTGAGTGATGGCACTTGCATCACTTGTTTCCCCCTACCCTTTCATTTATTAAACTGCATTTATCTCAGCCCAAACAGTTTCTCACTTTTTCCTTCCAATTCTCTTCCTCATCCCACTGAGGCAGAGGGAGTCAGCGACAGTGGAGACTTCCTTGGCAGTTCAGGGCCAGCCCACCACACATATCAAAGTACAATTCACTCTCAGGAAGGAGCAATCACTAAACCTTATGGTATTAAAAAATACCATCTTCATACTGAATTAAATAACAAAGCGTGGTTCTTCTCTTAAATGGTTTTGGCTTTACATGATATTGTTCAAAAGCATCTTCTCTGGTATTTTTTTCCCCAACAAAAAAGAATCATTACACTGTGATGTAATATATGAAAGCTATTGCTTTTCTTCTGAAAGCAAGGAACATGAGAAGCTGTTCAGGAAGTCAAGTACAATCAACAGAGACCCAGATGCAGCTGCTCTGGAAGGGCTGATACCTGAGTAAGCTGCTTTATCCACAAAGTGGTTTTGCAGAACTGAGCAGAAACTGAACTCACAGACGTAGTGTGGTTTTACCAATCTGTGGCAGGTTGTACAATGGGGTTCTGAGGAAGCTTCTGGTATTAATCCAAGAAGGCTTCTTATCCAAAACATGTATGCTTGAAAGAATTATGCCACTGCCTGAAAAGGGAGCATTTTTTGCAATGCCATGCTCTCTAACCATATTTACTTTGCCAATACCACTCCCTTCATCCCTCAAAATGTTGTTGTACTTCCAGATACAGACACAAAAATGTCTAACTTAACTAGAGATCTCCAGAAATATACAAATTCAAATAATTCAGGAACACTATTTCTAAAGAACAAATTCCTTTATTTTTAGATGAATTGATTGTTAATACCATACCTGATTCTGCTGGAGGGGAGGCTGGGACTGTCCATCAGGAGCCTGGCCCTGGCTATCATTCCCTCCTACCGGAGAGCCACGAGTCGTGGCTGTCATACTCGACACAGGGCAGATCTTTGCAATTTTGTCTGCTTATGTAGTTGATGTGAGAGAAGAAATTATAGTCCACTTAGTAAAGTTGAAGTACCAGCATATGCTTGCCTTAAAAAGCTCCAACTCAAGAACATGCCATCTTGCAGAGACCATTGCATAACCTGGAGGGAAAAAAAACAGACAACATCCTGTATTAACATATGCATGGAAACACAATCCACACCTGAAAAGAAACATTACAGAAACAAATACACTGCTATAGAGAACGTTCTATTTTAGACCTAGCATTTCTTTTTATGGAATACAACTGACAAAGTCACATTTGAAATATTTAACACTATTTTAATGTTCTAAGTAAAAATTACACTTATAATCATCTTTATACCATTGAGAAACTGACACACATTCCAATTGTGTGGCTGTTTACTCTGCGTTCAGAGTAAATGTGTGCAGCTCTTTACTCTGACTCTCTTCTGCCTGAATTCCTACAAGTAGATTCTCCATCTGAATTCATGGTGCTGCTCAAGGTCTATGTAAAAATGACCTGATTAAGAGCCTAAAAAGCCAAATTTGTAATCTTTTCCAATACTCTCCTCCTGACACTGTCTAACTGCAGATGTCAGAGGGAGTTAAGAGACTGATTCTACCTCAGCTGAGACTAATAGAGACCCTGCAGCCAAACTCCTCTTAGCATATCAGTATTCACCCAGGGAATTTGATCTGTATTCCCTTTATCCAGCACGTGCCTATGAAAGCCTGGGTTCACTGGCCTTTCAGCCCCACTACGAAGCCCATCACATCCCCACCATGAGATTTAGCACATTGTATGAAGAGAATTGTGACATCAGAATTGTTGAACTTGCAGTGGTATACCAACAAGTTCCATATTCACTGTGTTTCAACTTCACTGTGTTATATACAGACAAAAAGAGCTGCATTAAGTTATAACAGCAATTCCACTCTATACCACCAGGCACCGTATAACCATGGAAGCTGAAATGTAATTTCCCAGAGCAACTCAGACTTCCAAGCACCACATAAAATAAAAAGAGTTCTCAGAAAGTTAAAAAGCCAAGTAAGGTGATAGAAAGAGTTGTATGAGCTTCCAGCAAGATGCATTTGGCAATGCTGAATTTCTGATCCAATCACCAAAACCTCAACTTAACAACTGGAGTGAAATTTCTGTTGTAACACCATGCATATTCCTAAGTGTTTTATTATGATGTCTCATCTCAAGTTAAGTTTCAATGCTGTTATCTTTCTCCAAGATACTTTAAAATCTTTTCCTATATTGTGTGAATTTGCAAGGCATTACATACACAATAAAAATTAACTGAATACACTCTAACGCCACTGCTCAGTCTCCAATATTAATAGCGCCAACAAACTTAGATTATCTCTAATAATGTCACTAGAATAATGTTTACTTTTGAATAAAATTGTACTGTTTCAAAACACTACATTGTAATCCATTTCTAGCTTTCATAATTCATATTCATAAGGCTTAGTAAGCCTACTAAGTCCAGAACAAATGCATTACCAACTCAAAACTTTCTTTAGGAAGAAACCCATTTTTGAAATGCAATTTTTAAAATTAATGTATTTGGTATTTAATCCATTTCTTTTAAAAAATGCCCTCCTGACTATTTAATTGTTTTCTACTGATGTTTATAAAGATCACTAAGTAGAAAGTACCAGCAAGAGTAAGTTTCCTGCCACATATATATACATACACACACACACTGCAGTCTACTGCAGTTCAATGCAGTCAGTTCCCCTGCACTACCTGATGGAGGTTTCGAGGTACTCATATAAACCAGTGAAATCCAACTGCTGCCAACTCACACTGCACTCTTCTGCAGCCCTATGCCAACCACCACCACAATAAACCTTCCTTAATCACCACCATTCTTCCTTAACAGGGCTGGGTCACACAACAGCCACATAAAAAACCTGTGCTGGCACAAGGAGTGAGGTAGCAAAGAAGCAGGAAAAGGGTGAAACAGCTCATTTCAGCAGCAATCCTGGTCCAGGCTGGCTTAAACTGCAGGCAGAAGTGTCCACCTGCAGCTGTGGTTCCACAATAGCTGACGCCAGGGGCGAGCCGCTTGATTTCATCTCTTCCCTATTCTAATGCTTTGGGCTGAATTATCATGAAGTGAGCTGGTTCAGAGTACTAAAGGAAACAACAACAAAACCCCACCAAATGTACAAAGACTGATTTTTCAGTTTCTTTAATTATGTGAAGTGGTGCACTGCAAGGCCAGAGAGTACTCACCCTAATGCCAGCCAGGGAACCAGGACAAACTGCAGCTCTTCCTGACTGACTGACTGGCATTAGTGTGGACTTATCCTCAGATTTTGCCTCTGTGCTTAGCTGAAGGATGTGGGCAAAGCATTCCTGTAAATTCCATTCTACTCAAGGCAAGTAGCACAACTTAACCAGGAGAGCTACTACTGAAATAGCCAATTTATTCAAAACCTTGCAAATTCATAGAATGAAACAAAATCTAAGAAAAATATTATGAATTTTGTAGATGTAGTAAATACAAAACATTTACATGAAGGACTAATCTATTTTTTTCTTCCTCTAATTTAGGGATTGTTTGCTTAAGAGTCTAATCATGATTCTCCATGCATATTACTTAAATGATATTCCCAGGAAAGTGTATTTCAGGGCTTCCACAGAATTTCATTTCTCTTAGTCATGTGCATTAGACAAGGCCAACTTGTCTAATTCAGTTCATCAACTTCCTAAGCCAGTTCATCACTTCTCCCTCCAAATTTGTGTGATGTCCTCAAGACACCCAATAGTAACTTCAAGTTATGCTGCAGCTAACTGAAAACATTCCATCTCCAATAAATCATCTGACTGCTTCTTGTAGTATCTGCATGTTCTCAATTGCAGGGATATCCTTGTTCAGGTATTTTCCTTTCAATTACAGAATATACAAACATACTTTCGTAAATGCAATCATAATCCAATTAATGCAATATAAACAGTATTAGAAGGCAGTGGTTTACCAGTCCTGTTTTCAGCCACTCATTTACCATTTATGTTTCAGAGAAAACATCAAACTGCATGCCCACAGAGAACACAGCACTGTTTTAACCTCCCTAGAACTAATTAACCATGAAACTTTGAATTCCCATCACTTCTTTAATTCAGACTACTCAATTTCAATTTTTTAGAGTTACAGTGCACGAAGGCACAATTGGCTCAGCTCAAGAATTGCCTTTATACCTATTTATAATTAATTTGATAATTTATAAACAAATGTAAACTGATGCAGTGACATATTGGTTTTAAGTGTACAGACAGCCCAGTAGAACAATTCAAACCGTCTGTATCCAGCTGAATTCTAATGGATACTCTATGTTAGTTTTTATACACATCTCACTTCTACTATTTCTGATTTAAGATTCAGCACACTATCCCAGGATCAACAGAATATGCCGAGTTAGAAAGGCCCCACAAGGATCATCAAGTCCAACTCCTGGCCTGGCACAGAATCATCCCCAGGAGTCACATCATGTGCCCAAGAGTACTGACCAAATGTTTCTTGAACTCTGTCAGGCTGGTGCTGTGGCCACTGCCCTGGGGAGCCTGTTCCAGTGCCCAACCACCCTCTGGGGAAAGAACCTTTTCCAGATACCCAACCTAAACCTCCCCTGACACAACTGAAGTGGTGCCATTCCCTCGGGTCCTGACACTGTCACCACAGAGCAGAGAACAGGGCCTGCCCCTCCTCTTCCCCTCACAAGGAAGTTGTGACTGCAGTGAGGTCTCCCCTCAGTCTCCTCTTCTCCAGGCTGAACAGACCAAGTGCTCTCAGCTGCTCCTTATAAAGCTTCCCCTCAAGGCCCTTCAGCATCATCGTGGCCCTCCTTTGGACATTCCCTAAGAACTTAATATCCTTCTTACATCGCTGTGCACCAACTTAGGGCGAGGCCACCACAGAGCAGAGCGGGGCAATCCCCTCCCCTGCCCAGCTGGCACTGCTGGGCCTGATGCCCTTCAGGATGCAGATGTCCCTCCTGGCTGCCAGGGCACTGCTGACCCACATCCAACTCTCCAGTGTCCAGGACTCCCAGGTCCCTTTCTTCAGCACTGCCTTCCAGTACCTCATTCCCCAGTCTGTTCCTACATCCAGGGTTGTCCTATACCAGAGGTACAAGCCACATTAAAAAAATTACCACCTTTACCCAAAGCTCTGAATGGATGTTTTAACACAGGGTCAAGATGGAGACAGAATCCTGTTAAGTGACAAACTTACTCCTCCACTGCTAATCAAGCACTGTATGAGGCTATGAAGACTGAGTCAAATGAATCCCACTGACACTTGCTTTTGATGCCAACTGAGAAAATTCCTATTTGACATGTTTTTCTTATCTCCTTATGTCACCCTGATCCACCACTAAATAATAAGTGAAAGACAGTTTTTGCTCCACCTGACTCCTTGGAATTTCAGTAGCCGCAGAAAAAGACAACTGTAGATTTTTTGACTCCGTTATGGTCCCCATTCAGAAGGCACCTCCCAGTGCAAGCAGCGTTCCAAGAGAGCCCCTGCTGCCCACACAGAGGGCACCAGGCATGGCACTGTCCTCCAGGAAGGGTCTCTGCTTCCAGGCTCAACCATCCAGTACAGCTGCACACCTGAACCTCACCTCAGCTTCCACAGTCTGCAATCTCATGCCTACACAGCAGAATAGGTTGATTTTGTTTTGGGGAGAAATGAAGCCCTTTTCAAAAGTCAGGGAAAAAGAATCAGATGTGGGCTCCTGGATAAGTGGTAGGTAAGAAGCAAATATGTACACAATACTCTGTTACAGGATAACACAAAGGATGGCACCTTAGCATGCAATGATAAAAGAACAAACACAGCTTTCTAATACAGCTGACTTCTAGAATGGCCTTCATTTGAGTTTCTCAAAGTTTCCTCTTCAAAAGTAACTGAAATACCCCAAAACATACAGCTGTTTTCCCTGAATTAGCTACTTATAATACAGAGTGTCAAAAAAAGGAAATGCGAGGTGCCAGAAGACAGAGGCAGACCTCAAAATACATTTTATTATTCATGAGCATTACCTAAGCCCTAGGTAGCCCTATCTAGGGGGACAGACCTATTTTTCCTTTAACTACAGTATTCTGGTTATACACAAGTGAGGACGTATGTCACAAAATCTACTGTGCCATGCAGTAACAATGAATGCCAGAGTAAGAGTCTGCTTAGCATGTAACAACAGAGCTTTCTAACAATCATACAAAAATTTATTTACAGAATGATGTTCCCATGAAATGGGAGCTCACAGATGTGCTTCATCACAAGTGCTGTACTGCAAAAAGTCTTAACAGAAATACAAATTTGGGGTTGAAAGGTATCACTGATTTGTTTCATACAGGATTCTAGGAACTGCCTTCTTAAAACCTTAATAAGTACTGACTCATCACAAGGATTATGATGTGATTCTACTTTAAAAATTCTAGACTTCTACCCTATTACTTTATTTCAACCAGAAGGACTTTTCAACTAGAAACACCTCCCCCAAATCTGTAACACTGACCTAATTCAGTAGTTACAATATTTAGACACCCCCACACATTTTCCATTTTCTTTCCTCACTGTGCCTTGTATCTTTCAGGAAGGAGGAAATTATTTACATAATCAGAATAGAGAACTGGAGGTTGCAGCATTTCGTTCATTAACACTGACATGCAGTGAAAGTGAAATGCATTCAATGATTAATGCAAAACCTGTCAT
Organism: Promerops cafer; assembly: GCA_013398275.1. Classification (NCBI taxonomy): domain Eukaryota; kingdom Metazoa; phylum Chordata; class Aves; order Passeriformes; family Nectariniidae; genus Promerops; species Promerops cafer. The sequence continues at coordinate 758,785 of VZSE01012282.1, forward strand.
TAAGCTACTATTCAGTAGAGCAAGAAGCAGCCAACTTTCTACATTTAAAAAAATACCTGATAAGCAGCAATCAGAAAATGCTATCTCAAATAAAATACAAAAAAATCTCCTTTAAATTCCTTCTTCTCCTAAAGAAGTGAGGGTATATGAGACTTAGTCAACTGCATCAGGTTCCAACATTAGTTCAAAGCAATAAATGTCTTAATGGTACAGTACAAGACAGAATTTGAGTAACTGTGATGGTTACAAACTAAGACTATTCTCACTGAAAAATAGGTTACTTCAAGTAACCTTTTTTGGTGATTGTTCACATCATACACCTGAAATTAAGTCAACTGGCAGCATAAGTTTCTGGAACATTGAGAACATCCATGTAAACATACAATTCTATTTGCCCTCAAATTCACATAACACAATAAAGGGGAACTGTCCTGAAACATACTTCAGTTCTTTCAGAATTCTTTTTTTTTTTTAAATTTCAAAACTTGGTGTTGGGACTAAGCTCAGCTAAGATACATCTACTTAACAGTATCCAACTTCACCTTGTACAAGATGCTCCTACATGGAGCACTCACATGAGTTTAAGCAAGCATAAGAGCATAGAAAGTGAACTTCCTAACCTGGACCCCAAGAAATTCTAATCAAAACGAACGGTATTCAAGCCAAGGCTGACAACAGGATTTGGCTCTGCACATCAAGGCAACAAAGCCAATATATTCAAAACATATTGTTTCATAGCATCACAGAATGGTTTGGGTTGGAAGGGACCACAGTGATCATCCACTTCCTACCCCCTGCCATGGAGAGGACACCTTCCACTAGACCAGGCTGTTCCTTTGATCCAACTCAGCCTTGAACACTTCCAGGGATGGGGCACCCACAACTTCTCTGGGCAACCTGTACTAGTGCTTCACTACAGGAAATAATTTCTTCCTAACATCTACTCTAAACCTACTCTCAGTTTAAAGCCATTCTCCCTGTCCTATCACTACATGCCTTTGCTGTAAGTCCCTCTCCTGCTTGCCTGTAAGCCCCCTCTCAATACTAGGAGGGGTTCTGTGGTCTCCCCAGAGCCTTATCCAGGCTGAACAGCCCCAAGCCTGCCAGTGTGTCTTCAGAGGAGAGGTTCTTCCACATGGAGTAACTTCCCAAAAGACTTAAATAAAAAAGGAAACCCTTTAAATCAAAGGACTGTCTCACTTCAAAGCAGTAATTGCTGAAGGCCAGGCCCTGAAAGGGAACTGAGAGCAGCAGCAAGCGTCTTTCCTTAAAAGACATTCCACCTGCCAATAATTCTTGGGACATGTAACAGTCAGACAGTGCACCCCTGGTTACTTACAGCACATGATGCTTTTTCACAAATAATGTAATGAGAGGACAGACCTTGAGATTACACACCTAGTTCTGGCTACCAGATGGAAAAAGCAGTTTCAGCTCCTGTACTGAAGAAGTGTTTTGCTCATGTGACAGTAAACAGAGACAAATCCAAATATACAGCACCTAGTCAAAACCCACAAAAACCCACCAAATGTTAAGAGAATTAACCAAGTACCCCTCAGGGAGCTGTGACCCTGCTGTCATGCTTTTCCATAGGTGCACGTCCCAGGCTGCTGCCACAGACAAAGTGCTGAGCAAGACTGGGCCTCTCAACCTGTAAGACCATTCCTTCACTGTCAGGAGCTTTCACTGGGAGTTACACTGGTTCAACTGGTATCAAAATACATCCTCAAGGATATTCAGTGTATCTCAGTGACAGAAGCAAGAGGAACATAAACATACAGCCCCTATAATTCTATTAAATTACTGGTCTAAACATTTCCCAGCAATGAAGAAACTACATTCAAGGCATTGGTAAGTAGCTAAATAATATGGGGTTTTATGGTGGGAAATAAAAATTATAGTTGTGACAGTAAAAAAACCCCAGACTTTTCAAGAACAGACTCCAGTAAATACAAAAAGCACTGGTAAATGCACACACTGGAACCTAAGAAAAGCAAACTTGCTGACTTCTTAGTAAATGCAAAAATCTATGTTAAAATGCTTAAATGTTTTGAACCATGATTTTCACTAACTATAACGCCCTTTTCTTGAATTCCCAATGAACATGTAAAGAAGTGGGTAAGACCTCCTTTTACCTTGTATTAATAGAATGAGCTACAACAGGAAACACCTTCAAAACTAAAACAACAACAAATATCAAAGAACTTCAGTATATCATTTGTTTCAGTCAGATCCAATTCATACTGTTATATTTTTTTCCAATTATGCTACGGTTTATTTATGCACAAAGCTGTCCTTCTGCAACCCAAAAAACATGTTCTTGGCAATAAAGCCAATTAGAATTGAGTTGATACTTCAGGTCCAACTGCAAACCCAGTCCTTTTCGAGCAGCCGTAGAACAGTTCAGGCAAGGACAAGGAATACACTCGCAGTTGGCAATCTATCATCTATGGAGTAATTCTTATTGGATCATTATATCTATCACTACTTCAAGAAAATAGTATGTCTAAAGTTTGCACTGAAGACTGATTAAGTGCTCTTGGTCCCTTACTTCTGATTGTTAAATCCATAGTTTGGTCCTGGATTCATCCAATTCAAAAATGGATGTGACAGCTACACCTCTGCAAGCTATGGAGCAAAGTTCACCATCCAATACACTTGAGCACAAAACAGTCCCAGTGTTCTAGGAATGCAGTCAGCATCCTCCCTTTTCACTTGGTACAAAGAACACTTTTACTGAATATGTTACTCTTTATCATCTGTGCTTTGGGAGTTATGTCTAAAGATGGTTTCTCTGTATGTACATCACTCAATTAAAAGTGTATCTATATATAGGTGGCAGTGGTATCAGCTGCTTTTCTTAGCTTTGGGTGCTAATTCAAGTAGTCAAATGTTTTCTTGCATCACAAGCTAAAAGACCTGCAAAACACAGATTTTAAATGTATTGGTTCTGTTCTTTAAGGCCACAGCTTAAAAGCTCCTAGCTCAAAATAATGCCTTACTGTATTTATAATTTAGGGCTTCAGAACCAAAGAGGAGACACCGTGTCATGTGCAGGAAATGTTGCACCTCTTCTCAAAAGTTGGAGGAAAAGGTAGGTTCTCCTGCTCTTCCTGATTTTGTGTGCTTGATTGGCAGTTCTGATTTTTTTGAACCTAAAGTGCCAGCTAAAAGTACAGTTTGTGTAGTTCTTGTCTGCTGATTTCTCAGTTCTTTTCCTTCTTTGATAAGCCCAAAAGTCAAACAGAACAGAAACAGCAATCTTAAAAGGACATCTTTATTCCCCAACTGCAAGGGAGTAGATAAATAGTTGCAAACCCCAGAACAGCCAGGCTACCTTGGCAATGGATGGTCTCTCATGTTCTATAATGGGCTCAGATAGTAGATTCATCCCACTGCACTCTCATCTCACTGAGGCAGTAAATTGGTGTGGAGGGAGAACTTTTTGGCTACTTATGTTTTTTCTAGATGTAAAAGGCTGTAATTCACAAGTTTCTTATCAGTTCTGTGACCAAAATTATATGTTTCTATTAAAAAAACAGTGCTAAGATTTATTCTTGCTCCAAACATACAATTGCAGTGTTCACAGGAGGTTGCTTTTGTAAAATAACTGTGCTTTTTGTCATGTTCACAAATATATACGAAGTTTTCTGTATGTGCTTTTTTCTAGGTAAATGACCTGACACTTGGCTGTGTTAGTGCACATTTCATTGAGCCAAGCTTACCAGATAACTCACATCACTCTGCGATGTGCTCCCACTGTTTGTCACCCCATTCACTTGGGTGCCATGTGCAATCTTTATTAATTTTAAATAGTTTATAGTAATTTTATAGTTTTATCTACATAATTGGTAATATACTAACAGTATGAAATTGTGAACTGCTAGGTGAAGGGTTTGGACAGGAATGGGTTCCTGTTTCTTAAAATCATGTTAATAATTCTGGTTTCACTCAGTAAAGGTTCATTTTTTTTAAACTCTATTTTTTTCCCGTAAATTTAATCAGACAAGCGTGTTACAATGCAGTACAGAAATTCAGGTAGTCTCTAACATCTTTTGATTCTCCTCCTCTACTCTGCTCTGGTGAGACCCCACTTGGGAGTGCTGTGTACAGTTCTGGTGTCCCCAATACAAGGACATGGAACTGTTGGAGCAAGTCCAGAGGAGGCCACAAAGTTGGAAAGAGCAGTGGAGCATCTCCCTAACAAAGACAAGCTGAGAAAGTTGGGCTGGTCAGCCTGGAAAAGAAAAGGTTGAGTGGAGACCTCACAGGAACTTTCCAGTATCTGAAGGGGCTCTACAGGGAAACTGGAGAGCAACTCTTCATCAGGAATGGTAGTGACAGGAAAAGGAACAATGGGCATGAACTGAAAGAGGGGAAAATTAGGTCAAATATTAGGAAGACATGTTTTAGTTTGAGGATGGTGAGACAGTGGAACACAGGGAGGTTGCGGATGTCCAACCCTGGCAGTGTTCAAGGCTCCTTTCTTCTTTCATCATCAAATGCTTGGACCTTTAACTTGGTAAAAACATTGGGGTTTGTATCAAATATTTTGAGGGTAGTGGTGAAGCCACTGATAGTACTTCAGCTCTGCAATTTATGCAGGAAGGTTTTCTTGTTATTTTAGGTTGCATTAGATTCTATAATATCTCTCTAAGTCAGATCTTACTGTTAACTAGAGAACAACATGAGTCTTGTAAATTCCAAAAGAAATCCACAGAATATCTCACTTCTTTTTATGAGTGGGGCTCAAACCCTCCATAATTGTTAAGAACTTTTGTACCCTAGTTCGAGCAGAGGATAAACAGAAGATAAACCTCTGAAACTTCCTTGGATGTTTTTTTCTTCTTTTGCTGCAGGGCTCACAAGGAAACCTCAGATTTTTTTTAAACACAATTTTGTAGGCAGGATTGATGAAGCTGAAACAATAAGGTATCTACTTCCTCCTCCCATTACAGGAATATTTAATAATAGAGTTCTTTAGTTCATCTGCATGGGACCTCCAACGATCATCTAGTCCAACTGCCTCAGGATTACAGATAATACTAACTGCAGACAAAAATCTTAAAAAGTTAATTAGAAAAGCTTAAATCAAAACATTCCCTTTGAGGTACTAGAGCCATTTAATACTGTTTACAACTCCAGTGCTTCCTACAGAACAGAGTTAAAAAAGAAAATAACCCTTCAACATTCCATCCTTGGAAGATTGTGCCAAACCATACTGAGGTCCAAATCTTCACTCATGTCCAATGTCATCCCTAGCCTTGGTTTCTTCCTGAGATACATAAACACATTGTGCATTCTGTAATTTCTGATGAAATTCATACATTTTACCAGGCTACTGGTAAGTACTGAATGGCTTTTGCTACCTTCAGTCTTTCTCAAGTATCGAAGAGAACGATAATGGCATCTTGCAGAATTTGTCCCACTTGCAGCTTTAAAACATGGCCTTATTTATAGTCTACATACTGCACTTAAGGCTCTGCAAAACTCAGGACTATAAATATTTGAAATGTTGACTAAACTCATTCAGCCAGTAAATCAGGGATATTACTACAACATTATTTTTACATGTTACTTGTGCACTATATCTTAAACTCTGCTTATGCACAGCACCTGATGCGTCACTGTGGTGTGCAGCACCCAATGCCAACACTGCAACTGGACTGTAAAGATTCTGGTACAAAAGTGGAGTTTAAAACTGGCCTGCAAAAACTGGGCTCAGCCCCTCTGGTTCCCTTCATGTTCCCTATGGAAAAATTAATGGCTTCTCTAAACTATGTTAAACACTGTACTAAAGAAAATTAATTAATTAGTAGTAGTCTTTATGCTAATATTCTGTGACATTATCAACACATTATGGAAACTTTCACACAATGTATAAAATCAACACAACTTACTGCTTGGTTAATTGTAAATAATTAAAGCATGATACAGCACCTAACAGGTATTAAGCTGGAAGCAGATTACATTTTTGAATCATGACAAAAATAACTTTGTGAAATACCTAGATATTTTTAAAATCCTGTAAATTAAAATATCTAAGCATTCCTGTTACTGTACTGGCTTTAATTTCACTTTTTTTAAAACTCTGCTTTTCATGTAATGTTTAATCAGCACAAACTAAGCACAAGAACCCAAACTCTACCATCATCATTGTCAAGTGTAATTCAAATATCTCTAATACAGAAGAATGTGACACAAGCATTAAAATTCATGTTTCAATAAGCTTCTTCACATCTATTTAACAAACTTAGCCAAACTTCCAACTAGTTTCCATATACCAACTGCCTACTCAGCCTGGCCATTTTTGTACTGTTCCGTGCCAGATAACTGCAAGTAAACATTTTGACATTTTCTGCTGCCTTACAACCATTTCAGTCAGAAGATACTTAGCCTGAAAAATCAAGCTTGCACAAGCTCTCTAGAGGTGTTACAAGATGATAGCTCAAGTCTTTTAATATTGTCTGCCCTAAACATGCTCCATTCCAACCAAACTCATACAAGCCCATATTCCTAGGCAGACTGAATGCTCCAGAAATCCCTGAAAACTATCTACCTGCTCCAGAGAACTTGTGTAACAGCTCCCCTTAAAAATCTTGACCTCTCTATAGGGAAGTAAGAAGTGGCAAAAGAAGAGCAGTTTCATCTTCTGTCTTCATGTTCCTTCTGGCAACACAACGAAGGCTGTAGTTTGATATAAATGCAGAAAGATAAATAGCAGAGAAGGTTGGAAAGGAACAAGAAGCCCCTAGAAAGTACACTAAGAACAAAGCAGGGCTGGAAATAAGAGAATTATTTCCACTATGTTCACTCCCCCCACAGAACCAAGAAGTGACACCACTGTCCCAAAACCACAGTATTCCTGTATCCATAAAGCCTATTAAAAAGCATGTCATAACCTTCTTTACTGAGAAATGCAGGAGAAAACAATCAACTATTATAACATCCTAAGGGCTGAGGGCTTAAAAATTCTGTTGCAGCTATCTGAAAACCAGAAAGTCATTCAATAAAACCACAACCCACCACACACAAAAAAAAAATCCACAACACACACTGCTGCTGTTCTCCCTGCACTGAAATAATCCCATAAACTGCCAATCCCATAAACCCCCTTGCTAAAGAGCCCTCCCTTCAGTCACAAAACAGCCTACAAAGATCCCACTTCTGAGCTGAGCCTACCAACAGGCCACGAGAGACAACAGGAACATTGGACCTTTTCTTCTCAGGGACAGTGCTTAAACCAGCACCACGTGAGAGTGACTGAACTCTAATAAGGTAGTTTTACCACCACAGTGTGTGGGTGGATCTATTCTGCTTCTACTGTTGGAATCTCAGTGTGAAACAGCAATCTCATCCCCCAGTACAAGTATATCCTCATAAATTTTAGAAAATAAGTCTCATTGTATTTCTGCATGTGGACAAGCCTTAGCTCAGTGCAAAGCCTCTCAGTCTTTGAAATCAAGGAAGTCTCCACTGTGACAAGAAGGGAAGGATGGCGATCCTGCTGGCTTCCATCCTAACCACTTTTTCACCACTATAGAATTAGCCCTTGCTTCACTACATCACCAGCCAGATCACAAAGCCAATCTGGCTGAAAGGTAACTGGAGGATAGGAATAAAATCATTTTAGTTTTCAGCTGCATCATATGCCATATGAACACTAACAACAGCAGGAGAAACAGAAAGAACACATAACCATGAACAGAACCAACTCTTTCAGCATCACTGCAAATCTCTCATGAAATTACACCCTAGACGAGAAGGGAAAGGGAAGGAACCAGAATACAGATCATTAGAATTAGCACATATTTAACTAATATATAACCAAGGTTCACGTACATTATAGCACAAATGAGTCTTTACAAAACAGAAAAGTCATAAACACCAAAATTCTTCCCAAGCATAATGGATATCACAGGAAAAAGCACACAGAGAAAACTGTTTAGTAGATGATAAATGCTAGGAATGTCAGTCCACCAACAGCACAAGTTCAGTCATGAAAGAAATATTAAGCAGCCACAGTAAATAATGCCAAGTGCAAGAAGTCTGAGAAGGTGAAGGCAACAAACTGTCCTGGAAATTATGATAAAGCCAGTGGAATACACAGCAGATCGCAGTGAGTCAGGAAAATTATTTGGCAGTAATACTTTTAATAATCTCACTACAAGCAGACAACTTAATGACAAAGCTACAGCAGGTAACACAGAAGTTGTAAAACACAGAAGGTAGCAAAAATGTTACTTCTGATGACAGAAAAAAAAGCGCCACAGTTATGAAACTGTAAGCAAAACTCTATAATTCAAACATTACCTGGAAACTCAAGTAAAAAAAGAAAGGGAACTAGGGATGACAGAGCATGAGTAGCTCAGTACAACAGCTACATCCACTGTGACAGTCAACATCTTACTACTCTTTCACAAGTTTTCATTTAACAAATTTTTTTATCTGCATGAGAGACAGACACAACATGCTCTCTGTATTTGTCAAAGGCTCAATTTGTCATTTTTCTCCTACCTAATTGGAATTTTCAGAGTAATCTGGTTTCCACTGTAATTTCATTTCCATCAAACTAAGTCCCCTGAGTAAACAGTAATCAACTGAGGCACCAGGAAGAAAAATTGTCCGTACCTTATTTGTCACAGAAGTTTAATGATGTTTTATAAGTAAAGAAACAGAACTTGAGAAATCAAAGGAAAATCTCTGGCTTATAAGGCAGCTATATAGAATCCCCCAAAGTTAATCCTGTTTCTTGTTCAAAATATTGCTGGAGAACACACTGGCTTTTTCAGATTAACCTTTTTGTCCTACTCTCACTCCTCTTGGTATTGAGAGAAAGAGAAAACTGAGAAAAAGTGAGGAGGCACAACAGCAACTTAAGCCAACAAAACTGTGTAACACCTGAATATCTAACAAAAATCCACTGAAAAGTTATGACAGGAGGTAGGTTTGAAGTTTATAGCCTCTGTGTCTTAGTTCTTCATCAATAACACAAAGACAACGCAAGCTTTTTGATTAATGTTTGGGTAACATACAATTGGATGAGAATGGAAAGAACCTAAAGAACCTATCAAGCTTCTTAACAGAGGAATAATTCTATTCAGTGTTTAGACTGATGTCACATGCATTTACAGAAAGAATTCCACAGATAAAGTACTGAATGACAATCCGATTCCATCTGACTGAATGACTTAAGGATCCAATGGGAGGAAGAGTTCCTAATTAAGGGGGGTAGGGGGGAGGGGAACACCAGTTTAATGACAAGCTTCATTCTCCTATTTCCCCATTTTCCATGTTTATGTAAACTTAGAGGAACCTGAAGTTCAAGACCAAATGCAAGCTCCTACATATGGGTCAGAGCAATCCCAAACACAAGCACAGGCCAGGTGAAGAATGGAATGAGAGCAGCTTTGAGGAGAAGGACCTGGAAGCACAACATGACCCAGGCAATGTGCACTCGCAGCCCAGAAAGCCAAACGTGTCCGGGGCTGCATTCAAAGCTGTGTGGGCAGCAGGGCAAAGGAGGGGATTCTGTTCCCTACTCTGCTCTGGTGACATCCCACCCCCAGTGCTGTGTCCAGCCCTGGGGTCCCCAGCACAAGAAAGACATGGACCTGCTGGAGAGGTCCAGAGGAGATCAGGAAAAGGACCAGAGGGCTAGAGCAACTCTGCCATAAAGACAGGCTGAGAGAGCTGGGGCTGTTCAGCCCAGAAAAGAGAAGGCTCTGGGGAGGCATTACAGCACTTTCAAGTACATAAAGGGGACCTCAGAAAGAGCTGGAGAGGGACTTCTGACAAAGGCATGTAGAGACAGGACAAGGGGGAATGGCTTTAAGCTGGAAGAGGGAGGTTTAGACGAGGAGCTAGGAAGAAAATCTTTACTGTGAAGCTGGTGAGGCACTCCAACAGGTTGCTCAGAGTTGTGGATGTCACATTGTTGGAAGCGTTCAAGGCCAGGCTGGATCACAGGATCCATTACCATCCCCCTAAATGGCTCTTAAATGCTTATAAAATGCTTACATAGACCATGATTTGTAATTTTTTCCCAAGGTTCTGTGCATCATTTGTTTTTCACCACACACAATTTTAAAGTAACTTCACTGAGCCATCTGACAATTTGACTAAAAAAAAAATAATGGACGCATTTTAAAAATAAGCTTTTAGTTCTGTTGAGAAATCCACTCTGAAATACAAACGCCATGTCCTGATGAAATAATATGAAGAAAACAAATTTTTCACTTCTATTTATCAAGAATCTGTACAAGAACAAGGCACCTCAAACATCAACCTCATATTTACAAATGCAGCAAGGCAAAGAAAAAACTCAACTGATTACATGCACTCTGTGACAAGTTGTTGTCTGTAATGCAGACACTTTCTTATTCACAGCTATGAAGTGTCTCCAAAGTATACACCTAGCATCACCAATTCTGGGGAAACAGAACATCAGCTATTCAGTAGAGACAAGACAACTCCCCTTGAAAACAGATTACTAACACCTGACCAAACAGGCAAGTAGGAACAAACTACAAAGATTTTAAGAAAATTTTCTTATAAAGAGAAAATCATCACAAAAACCATGAAAATATCTAAAGAGAAAACAAACACTTCGGCAGCCTATGTAAGAAGCAAAGGGGTTTTTTTATACCTACAGAAAAGTATCCCCAAAGTAACTTCTTTACAATTCCTATCAAAGGAAAAATCATTTTAACTGAACTGTTTAAATGTCAACATGGTTGTTCAGGCTTCTTCCCCTCCCCTCCATTTCTGGAACGAAGTTCTAAGACAAGAACTTAAACTGATGAAACACACTAGAGAAACTGATTATGTAAAATATATGGAAGAAAGAATTCAATTTAGAACATAAGTGACATACAATGATAAACTAACATTTAAAGCAAATTTTGCTGTTAGACTAACTGAAAGTAGAACTGAAGGGTTAGTCTTTATTTTAAGTGTGAACTACTACTTATTTACTGTATTTTCACACCCACAAAGAACTGCAGTGACTCATCAACACTGCCAAATCCTCAAAGTGTATTTCAGGTGTAGCACAGTGTTAGCACATACTTGAAAGCACAAAGCAGGAGAGATTTTGATCCTCTGCTCTCAACTGTTGAGTTACCCACTGCTGGCCTACATGAGTCCATAACCTGCACAACACCTCAGCCTTCAGGGTGACACTTGTACCTGGGTAAATCGTGTACAAAGTGCAAACAGTGCACTTTGTACACAATCAGTACAATTTCATCTTCAGAAAAGGATGATCTTCTGAAGAACCATCTAAGGATCAACCAGAACAGCGCAGTGGAACCTCCAAATTAAGTTATTATATTGGCTCTTACCTGCCAACAATGAAACTAAACTAACCACTATCCTCCAGCTGCCTCCAGGCAACATATCCCGAGTTCTACTGCTCCTCAATATTCATTTCATTATCGGGAAAGTGATAGAAAATAAAAGGAACATTCATGACAGGATGAATTACCAAACCCTCCTTCATCTAGTCAAAAATCTTGGAACAGTGCAGATAGGTGGAAAATTCCAGTCACACACCTGCTAACCAGAGGCTGGGACTGTTTGGGGTTTTTTCATTACACATTAGCTTACAGCAAGGTTTCACTACCACTGAACTCACTGATCATCTCACTGAACATCACTCAACTGATGGTTGGTGCATCCATTAAAAAAACAAAAAAAAAAACCAACTCATTTTTCCAATCCTATACACGGAAGGAAAGGAAAAAATAATGGCTCCCCAAATGGCACAAAGGGAATTCATGTTTTCAGCTACATCTTCACAAGACATGTAACAAACTGTCAACCACAGCAACCTGGCTGAACTGCTGCAAGAACACAAACTGTAAGAATTTTCAGGTTGTGTTCCTGCCTAATTACCAAAACTATCACAAAGACATCTCAACACAGCAAGAGAACTGTAAAGCACTTTAGAAATCTGACATTACCACCTCACCTAAGGAAAAAAGTCAGTACATCATCCTAGAAAGAGTCCCACTGCATGAGTGTGTGCACACATCTGTCTATATATAAACACACACACCACTACAAGCATTCAAGGAAAAGCACCTGGGATTTTAAGGTCCCACCGTGGTTAATAAAACACTGTCTGAAAGACAGGTCAATACATATGGAGAGCTGTGCAAAACTGGAACCTGAAACTGCAGAACCAGTCACTTGAGTTATATCTTCAAGCTCCTGAGGATTTATGTCACAATTTAAGATTTTAAAAAAACCAAAATCCTCACAGCGAAAAGATTCAGGAAAACATATTAAAAGAAAACATCAGAAATTATCAAACAATGAATATTCTGTTTCTAAGTCAGAAATCTAAAAAGTCTAAAGTATACTTTAAACTATAGTTTAAGGTTTTAGTTTATCAAAATTTTAATATTTCATCAACCTATTCACCTCTAAATTAACCAAATACATCTTATTTAACTTTCAAATTCATGGACTTGTCCTGTTGAAATTTACTAAAAAACACACTGAAGTACTTTATTGCTAAAACAACAGGAAAACATAAATCATAAACAACTCATAAACACAAATCATAAACAACCGGCATTGATCAAAATGCCAGTATGTTTTGACAACAATGTTCATTCCTATTTCATATTTAAAAAGAGACTTTTCTTCTCCTCACTGTCAAATTTATTTCTGGACAAGAAAACTGAAGTTCCACCCACAGCCAACACAGGCCTGTCCCCACTATCCCACACACAGTGTAAGCGAGGACACTCTCCTCCAACCAAAAAAGCCTCTCTGGTAACAGAGAGGTCATAACTGACACACATCACTACTGATTTTTCTTACTGAACACATTTGTAAACAATCTTTTTTTCCTTCTTTCATCATGTTGTTACAGCTAAGACCACCCTAACACAAAACCAAACCTTTTCCTCTTCCCACACCTAGTCCTGCTGAAGCTCAAGAAAAGGTTAAGTAGAAATTAAATGACTTAAGAACTGAACCCTATGGAATTTGGAACGTGCATTTTTCTGTCATTCCATGTGCCATTCGACTGTTACAAAAAAGTGCTACTTGTCTCAAAGGCTCCTCAAAGGACAATTTTCTATTACTTGAGTTTTGGGTATTTTACATGAAAGCTTAATGAAAAGACAGCCCTGAAAGTCCCTTTGCATACTTTTCATTACTTTGAAGCAGTCATTTGAACACTTCTGCTAAAAAAAAAAAAAGTATTTTGCAATTTATAACAGAGAGGATATGAGGAAACTCTGCGACAAGGATGTCTTGCCTTCCACACAGTCTTGAATCCCAGCTTAAAAACGGAATTTGGAAAAAAAAGCACATCTCTAAGGAATGATGCAATGTGGAATTCCCCTCTTCTGAGTAAATCCACAGCTAAATGCTAACTACCAAACAGTAGGATTTGTTGAAATGTCCATGCAAACATCTAAATGCAAGAAAATCATTTTTTTTTTGTTGGCAGTTACATGTGTAAGGAAAACTAAGTCACTAAATGGGGTTACACAGTGGTTTTGTAAGCAGATCAAGGATGCTACAAATAAAAGCTTCCCACAGTAACATTCCTGATAGTTACCCATTACTTCCAAAGCACCTTCAATCCGACTTCAGGAAACAGAGTTGATAATACCAGCATTCAAAATACACCTAGATCTTAAATCTCATGGACCTCTTTCAGAGCTGTACTGACACAAAGTTAACCAAAAGCAAGTAATATTCTCATAGACAACAGTAACTAATCCTTTAAGAAAATCATATATCAACAATGTTCTTTTAAGAAGCAAGCTTGGGAACATATCTGTATCTCAGTGGTTTTCATTTCAAGCATTATAATTATTTGAAAACATGTCAACAACTCACAACCAAAAAGCCTTAATAATAAGCAGACTGAATTCAACTCTCAAATAAAATGAGTAACTAATGGCTTCTTCTAAAACAAAGCAAATATTAGAAAATTCACAACAGAAAATGCAGAAGAAACCAGTTGTGCTGTTAAACTCCCTCAAGAAAAAAAAAAAACAAAAACAAAAGAGAAGCAAAAAGATTTAATATTAAAGTCACAACTGACTACTTTAAGGCCTTATTTACTTTCCTCCTATCCTCTACAGTGAGGACAGTTATTAACAGCTCTCCTGTAATGTTACCAACACCCCATTTTAAATTACTTCACCAACCCAGATCTACAGAACGTGCTCAATGCAGCAATGGGCTCAGGTGGGCACTGTAATGTATCAGAAAGGCAGCAGCTGACATTTTGAGGGTGTAAGATAATGACAGAACAGTTTTCTGCCCTATCTACTGAAGACTCTAAACAAAATATCTAAATCCCCAAGTGCAGAGGAAACCTCTGTTAACCATATTCCCAAGTCATGTTCTAGCCTTAAGCATAAGAGAGCCAGCCAATACAACATAACTGTTCTAAAAAGGGAACTCATAACGAATTACGGCGTCATAGTAAGAGTGTGAGAACTTTCAGATGCTCCTACATTAGTAAGAGAACAAAAAACTAGATTTAATACATGGAAAAAAGTCACTGTGTTTTTCTAACACAGAAATCCAAATCTGAAGTAGCTCAAACTTCTGCTTCAAAGCAGATAGAAAAATTCAAGTCTCACTGTATGCAAGTATGTGCTAATAGAAGACCTTCTTTGCCTCCTTCACCTCTGCTATGAAATATCAGAACAATGCTCAGTTATGTTAAAAACTAAAGGTAATGTTGTGTATTTACAGATCACAGAAAACATGTGTGATATGAGACAAATCTACAGGAACAGCACACAATGCTGCCAGCTTTGCAAAAGACAAGGACTGCAATGAAAGACAGACATTACCAAGTTGTGTTCCCAAAACATACCCTGAAGTACAGCTTTAAACTTAGAATTCTGATTTTAAACAGGAGTGACATGGACAGTAACACTGGGTGCAGCTACACAGAGGTTAAGGAGAAGACACATCCACGTAAGAAAAACTTAAGATACCTGCACAAGAGAAACCACGTCCAGATTACTACTAAAGCCCACACCCAGCAAACAACTGTCTACAGCACACAAAAGCCTTCACATTTACAACTTTTCAAATTAACACAAAATCCAGCAAAGTTTCTTACATCTTCACACTGGTCTCCGCAAGTGCTGGCTCTTGTGATTACAAGAGAAAGAATTAAAGTACTATAGTTTCAAGGGTTTTGCAGGGTTTGGATTGTCTTTTAAAAAAATAAAATTCTGCTTTAAGTTAAAAACAGTAAGGGACACCTTTGATTCATTTGCTTCACAAATGAGGCTATCTTGATCTGGATGTTTTCAAAATACACCTACTTTCAAAATACACATATTTTTGATCTCTTCGAATAGATAAAACAGTATTTCTTTTAAAAAAGTGAGTAAATACATACACAGATACATACATATATATTTATATACACATATATCTACACTCAGAGTACTGCCTAACACGAAAGTACTTTCCATTCAAATATCTGAAATAAGTTCTGAACTTGTCTAAAACAAAGCAGGATGGGCAGAAATACTTGCCATGGAATTTAATATATTTTCAATACACACCTGACAGAAACAGAACTTCAAAGCCATTTAAAAAGAAATTGTTCAAACTAATATATAAATGAATTCCTATCCATTCTTACCCAAGGCTGTATTCATACTGGAAGGTCCTAAACTAATTTTAATTTCAAATATAAGATGTCTTGGAACAAAGGTATTACATGTACCTTTATTTTCTCAGAAGTCTATTTAATTTTGCAAAATAGACACTAATCACTATTTTAGTTTATTTTGAGTCTCTCATCTACGAATTTCAGCATATTAATAAAGTGCATAAACCTAAAAGTGTGCCGTTAGAACACAGAGTAGTTGCACTGGTCTGTCTGAGTACAAAGGCACCACTATGTGGGGAATAAAATGTTTATGTAAGGGTGACAGTGTTCCACAGAGACCAAAAACAGTCTTGCTACCACTATCTTTATTGATTACCACCTCCAGATGTAGTCTTCCTATCAATTCCATGGGCAGAGAAATTGCCACAAAGGCAAATGCTGCAAGACATGAAGCAGCAGCCAGGCAAAATTAAGACAGAAGCTTCCCAAAAGAAACACCCTGAAGACAAACTACACAAAAGAAAAGTACAAGACCCACTGGAGAGGAAAAAGTTACTATGATACAATCTTACATTTATTTCTGGTTAATTCCCTCCCCATAAACATGCTGATAATTTGAGTTTCTTCCACTGCAGCTTTATGATTATGTTTTTGGGTTTTGTACACAGCTATCATTAAGCATCACTGTTGCCTGGGGTATTGCAACAGAATAATCAATACATGTATTCTATATGCCTCCCTGAAATTCTTGGTATCAGCTACTGTAGTTTATTGGTTCAAAGAATAAACATTACTTCGACTCCAAGAATCAAAAGCATTCTTTTAGAAAACAAAACAAAATAAGCCCAAGCAAACAAACCAACTCCCTCATGTATGACTTTGGTTTTGCTGAAATAAATATGCAACTCGATCAGCAACATTTTCAGCAGGGAGGCCTGATAATTTCTCTAGTGAAATATGAAAAAAATTCCCAAGTACAATATGAATAATAAAGTTAGCTGCCTACAGCTTTCAGTCACCCCTAAATCTTTCTTACTAGGGACACTGTTTCTATTCCATAATCAATAAAGGTCAATCCCCCAAACAGGCATCAATAGCCCCTTCCTAAATGTAACAATTTTACCACCCATTTGTCAGGCATCTGAGAAGCTGCTGAAAAACACAGGTTATCTGATCTGTCATAGCAAGTGTTACCACAAGTATACTGAAGAATGCATAACAGTATCTCAATTCAACAACTTTTAAAAAAAATACAGGCCCTAGTTCTGCAAGTAGGTCAGCAAAAGCAGGCCTTGTGCTGGCTTTGAGCCTGCGACTTCAGAGGGTCTTGGGGCGATACAAACGTCCAGTGATATGAACACAGCTGCAAAACCGCGAATATAAACCGAGTTGTACAGATAACATGAAAACAGCTGAGACAGACACAATATGTCTGCAGCGAGCCTGGGAGTCCTTTGAACATTTAATTAGAACAGTTCTTTTCTGAAAGGTTCTTTTTTCCCCGTAGAGCTGCGAGCTACTGCAAATCTTCAGAATACCTAACTGGACTTCTGAAGGAATAAGCTGAAAATTAAATATGGCATCTTAAAAACTACCCCAACATTTTTGCATGCCTCTACAAGAAAAAAAAAAAATCACTCAAGAACAAAATAAGTAATTTTCAAAAGCTATTCCCACTGTATATAAACAAAGCTGCACAAAGTGGGACGGCACATGTTAACACAGTGGTAACTAACACACAAAAACCCCAACAACCCATCCAACTGGTGAAATACCGTTTTCTCGAGGACAATAACAGTGAGTACCTGCGGCCAAACTACACGCAACTACCCGTGCCGCACACGTCGGGCAAGGGAAGAGGGCTGTCCTGCCTAAAATAAATCGCTACAGACAAGCCCGAAGACACAACTCCGAGGAGAAGTGGCGCGGTGAACTGCAGGAATTAGATGAAAAAGCCACAAACATTTTTCGTACATGGAAGCCGGGGCGCTGGAAGCCGAGGCAGAGGAGTGGCCTACGTGTTAACAGTGTTTACAGCGGGCGTGAACGAGCTGGTGCTGGTGGATTTCATTGAGACCGTCGGGAAAGCGCCTCGGCAGGGCCTGATTTCCAGGCGTCGCCCGGGCCTACGCGGCCCCAGTCACTCCACCTCAGTAATGGCGTTCGGGGCGAAGGCAAGCGAGAACCAGGGGAGGCGATGCCGGTGCAGCGCTGCGGGGACGCACCGGGCCCTCCTCACCGGGGAGGCCTGGCCAGAGGGGCCCCGGCGGGGCGGTCAGAGCCCCCCGAGAGCGCCGGGCGCTCCCCCCCGCCGGCAGCCGGGGATGAGGAGCCGTCAGCCATTTTCCCTCGCCCTCCAAAACACGGCGGTGCGGGGCCGACACGCCGGGGCTCCGAGGGAGGCGCTGCCGCCGCCTCACGCCTCGCGGGTCCCGGGGAGCTCCGTCCTCCCCCCCAGCCGCGCCCCGGCCCGCGGAGCCCCATCCCCGAGGAGCACAAACAGCTGCCGGGCCCCGCCCGGGCACCGCTCCGCACTCACCCCCGCACCGCTTCCCCTCGTCCCCCGGC